>CM061142.1:613616135-614070875 GCA_030789695.1 Scilla litardierei
ACCCCAAGGAACGAAGTGGATCTATGTAGGAAACAACACACATGTTGAAGTGAAAGGCGTTGGGACTTGCAAGCTAGTCTTGGACAACGGCCGCACTCTCCTACTTCATGATGTCCTCTTCGCTCCAGATATTTGAAGGAATATAATTTCTGTGGTTGTATTAATGGGTCTTGGCTATAGCTGGTTTTTTCATGATTGTAATGTGGACTTAAGTTGTAATAATACTCTTATTGGTACTGGGTTTGTATTTAAAGGATTTATTGTAATGAGTACAATGTATGATTCCTCATGTAATGAAAATTTCCTTGTTGCAAATTCTAAGACTTATGAGTCTGATGTGAATTGTTGGCACGCAAGGCTTGGTCATATTGGACCAACGCGTATGGATAGACTTGCCAAACGTGGCCTTCTATCTAATGTTTCAAAGGTTGAAATGTCGACCTGCGAACATTGCATTGTGGGGAAATCTTGTCGCAAGCCGTTTGGAACCGGCACAAGGGCCGAGGTTCCATTACAGCTTATCCATTCGGACATATGTGGTCCGATGAATGTCAAGACAAGACGCGGAAAGTCCTATTTCATCACTTTTATTGATGATTTCACCCGATTCGGACATATCTATTTGATATCCCACAAAAGTGAAGCTTTGGCTTGCTTTAAAAACTATATGAGTTTAGTGGAGAATCAATTAGATCGCAAGATTAAGGTCTTGCGAACCGATAGGGGCGGTGAATATCAATCAATAAGTTTTAAGGAACTTTGTGATGAAAAAGGCATAGTACATCATGTAACTATGCCTTATACTCCTCAACAAAACGGTGTTGCAGAAAGGAGAAATAGGACTTTAATGGAAATGGTCCGTTCAATGATGGCGCAAGCTAACTTGCCAATCACCTTTTGGGGTGATGCATTATTGACGGCCACTTTCATTTTAAACCGCGTACCCTCGAAATCAGTTAGCTCCACTCCTTATGAGTTGTGGAACCAAAGGTCTCCTGACTTAAACATTTTGAAACCTTGGGGTTGTGCATCCTACGCACATATTTCCTCCCATAAGTATGGCAAACTTGGGCCAAGTGGAAGGAAATGTATCTTTATACGATACGCAGAAAACTCCAAATGTTATGTTTTTGTCAGTCAGGAAGCCAATGGTGGGCTAATTGAGTTTGAGTCGAGGGATGTCACTTTCTTGGAAAACGAGTTTCCAAGACAGGGCGAGATAAGTCAGGACTTATCTCTATTTAAGATTTATGATCAAGAAGGATTACCTCATTCGAGTGGGAGAATTCTTGGTGAAAATGAAAATACGTTTCAACCTTCACCAATGGATTATACGAATGACGATTATCCTATTCCATACGGGAATAATGATCCAAGTGGGAGCAATTCTAACGACATTCCAAGTGGGAGTGATATTAGAATTGATCTAAATTCAAGTCAACAAGGACTTGAAGAATCTCAAATACGACGTAGTAGTCGTACAAGGTTGGCTCCTCTAAGATTTGAGGATGAATTTCCGCAAACCTTTATGACTTTACTACAAGAAGATGACGAGCCTACTACTTTCAAACAGGCCGTATCTTGCCCTGCTAAAGACAAATGGATGGAAGCGATGCAAGAGGAGTTAGAATCCATGAAAGTTAACCAAGTCTGGGACTTGGTTGACTTACCCAGAGGACGTAGAGCTATTGGGAACAAATGGGTTCTCAAGATCAAGCATAAGGCTGATGGCTCTATTGACAGATATAAAGCTCGCCTTGTCGCGAAAGGTTTTACGCAACAGGAAGGGATAGACTACGAAGAGACTTTCTCACCTGTTGTTCGTTTTACCTCAATTCGCCTGATTCTGGCAATGGTAGCTTGCTTAGACCTCGAATTACATCAAATGGATGTAAAGACTGCATTTCTCAATGGAGAATTGGACGAGGAGATCTATATGGAACAACCAACAGGGTTTGTAAAAGAAGGAAACGAACATAAGGTTTGTAAACTTCTTAAATCCATATATGGTCTTAAACAATCCTCGAGGCAATGGTATATACGATTTTAAGAAGTTGTCTTATCAAATGGATTTTCCATGCTTGATGAAGATAACTGTGTATATATCAAGAGGAATAAGAACAAGTATGTTATTATGTCTCTATATGTAGATGACATTTTAATAGCCGGAAATGACACGGGCTTTGTGATGGATATCAAGGCTTGGCTTTCATCAGTTTTTGAGATGAAAGACATGGGAGAAGCCGCATATATCCTTGGAGTTAAGATTTCAAGGAACAGTTCAAAGAAACTTCTTTCTCTTTTACAGGAGACTTATATAAAGAAAGTTCTAGAACGTTTTAATATGCAGGACTGCAAGTCCATTGATACTCCAATAAGCAAATGCGACAATTTATGTCTGAAATCATGTCCAAAGACCAAAAAGAGAAGGAGATTATGAAAAAAGTTCCATATTCCAGTGCAGTTGGTAGTCTAATGTACGCTATGATTTGTACAAGACCGGACATCTGTTTTGCCGTTGGAATGGTAAGTCGTTACCAATCCAACCCAGGGCAAGTACACTGGAAAGCGGTTAAGAGGATAATGCGGTATCTCAAAGGAACTGCAGACTTTGCTTTATGCAATCAAGGAGATGCCTTGAGGCTCGAAGGCTACACTGATGCTGATTGGGTGGGTGATCTCGATGAGCGACGATCGACCTCAGGATATGTTTTTCTACTCGGATCTGGTGCAATATACTGGAGTAGCAAGAAACAATCCTGCATCGCACTTTCAACCATGGAAGCCGAGTTTGTAGCATTTAGCATGGCAGTCCAAGAGGCTGTTTGGCTTAGGAAGTTCTTAGACAGGCTAATTAATGCAAGTGACTCAGGTGCTGTACCTATACATAGCGACAGTCAAGCATCTATAGCCTATATCAAAGATCCGAAATTCCATTGTAAGACCAAACACATAGATATCCGCTACAAATTTGCAAAAGACTATGATAAGACCAAGAAGGTAGACATAAGGTACATATCTACGCATGAGATGATAGTGGATCCGCTTACGAAAGCGATCCCCAGAGATGTGTTTTACAAACACTTATCATCTCAAGGATTGCGTAAGAGCTGAGTTGTACCAATGTAAATTCCCATGTCTGTAAATGATCAAAATTAATAAAAGAATAAGTTCTTTTTCAAATATTGCATATGAATTTCTTAAGAAATGTTTGTGTACATTTTTTGAAATCTCAGCTGAATTGTGTGTATGTCGGACAAATTAAGGTTGGCTCTCTCACATGAGCAACCGCCTTATCTTATCAGATGGATAAGATAGACATGAGACTAGTTTAAATTCAAAATCATTAGACGAATGATTTAGAGTCATGACTTAAACAAGATAGTCGAATGAAAGATCTGCATCATATGGATGCTTACAAAAGATCTGAGATCTGTATCACAAGGATATTTGAAAGAGATCTCATATGATTTTTTCCTATCTGTCTTATGCAGGATGAGAGTCCGTGAATATTTCACGAGTAGTAAGGGGACTCAAAAAGATAGTCACTGTGGTGTCTGATCTTTTCATCCGTACAACATCATTAAGACATACTCTCCCTGGGAAAGGAGTGATGTTGTAATACGTGTTCATACCACGTATGCATTTCGACCACTGAGTTAGTAGCAATAGTGTTTGCTATTATGTGAGACTCAAAGGCCATATGGGTCTTAACTCTTACCCTCAAGGACTCCAATTGGTTCCTTTAGATTTGACGAAATGATCGCTATCTTAGCGTGTTACTTATGGGCTATGATAATTCGGCTCGGCGGGGCACGTTAGAAAAGCGAGTCTAGTCAAGATCAGAAGGTTCGCAAGAAGAGGAAGATTGATTTCATATTCGCATTTGGACTTTAATGATTCAAAGCTGGCCAGCCAATTGTAATCCAGATGGGATTCAATTGTTGAATATAAAGTATAAGAAATGTGAAGAAATAATCTAGGGTAAAGCATGCGTTGAACTACTCAACTTTGCACCTTCGAGGTCGTTGTGTATCTCTAACAAGTGCACAACAACAGACTCTACGCGCATGACGGTCGAACGGTCTATTTCTCGGTATGATAGATGAAAGAACTAAGGGAAAGACGTTCTCTTACAATCCCCTCAAGTGTGAGTGGGAGATGTTGGATATGGAAGACGTTTGTACACCCTTGTGGGGGATGTACGAGGGAATACGGACCTCGAACGTCGCGTACACGAAGTCGTGTGCAAAGGGAATCTGTTCCCTTGCGAAGAGGATCTCTGGATGAGTGGGAAAGTTGCATTATATATGCATAAGTGCATGCGACATATAGCTAATAAATGGGGAATATCTTAAGCTTATGTTGTACCATGCATATGGTACAACTTAAGCTTATAATGTGCAATGTATCATGGTACACCTTAATTAAGTTGTTCCAAAGGAACAACTTACCCTAAAATAACTACCTTGGGGGCTATAAATAAGACCCAAGGGTAAGCCATTTCTTACACCCTTTTGCATGAAATTCATGCATGCAACTTCATCATAGCGAAGCTCTGCAGAAATCCTTTCTCTTCCTCTATCCAAGTTCTTAATCTAAAATAGAGATTTAGATTGTGGATTAGTAGCCTTACTCCGTTCGTGAGAAGACTCGATCCGTCGTGGCGAATCCGAAGGCGAAGTTCGTAGACTACCGTGCCGCATACGCAAGCGTAAGTCTAAACTTCAAATTATCGATCCTAACTCTGTTTTGGCAGGATCCTTCACCTTTCGTCCACACGGTCCAACGCAATACTTCGTCCGACCATAGCCACTCAACCGACCTCATCTCATCTGGCAGACACTTTAGAGTGTCAGCGGCTTTCTTCTCCTCAGCAATCAGCGGCTTATCCTCGGTAGGCCCCAAATTGGGGGCGCACCAACCGGTGCAGAAGCTTGCCTCCCCTTGAAAGACCATAAACACAAACTCATCCTTCCACTTGGGATTTGAGGTGGGGAGATTTTCCAATAGCTTCCTCCCCCGACGAGCCATTATCGTGTACTACCCTGGGGTCTTAAGAGGAGGAATCCAAAAGAAGTGGTTGAACAAGCACAGGGATGGCTTGATTCCCTTCGTTGTGCACAGAACTATGAAGGTCATCAACATGCCAATGCCATTCGGCATTAGCTAGCAGAGGAAAATGTTCAGGGTACACAAGAAGTACCGTAGGAAAGGATGCAGGGAAAATCGAAGGCCACGTTCGAAAGTATTGACGTAGACCCCCACTTCCCGGTCGCCGAGACGATGAGCCCTCTCGTCCCTTCCGGGCAGTCTGATCTGATAGTCGAGGTGAACATACTTCCTCTGAAGCGTGTCGATTTGGCCAGCCTTAACCTTAGTCCTCAAATTTGCCAGCACGCCCGACTCCATGACCCCTTCCTGGTTCTTCTGGATGGCAGTGACTACATTCTTTCTAGAGGCAGATGACAAATCCATTGCTTTCGAGAGAAGAGGAATCCGAATCGAGAGAATGGAGAAGGTATCCCAACACTCCTCCACTGGAACCATCATATATGGGCGAAGTGGCAACCACATGATGGAACACATGTCGAGGATCCAAGGACCGGGGCGTCTTGGATTTCGAATCGACAAATCAACCGAATCGACGAGGCGTGCCTTTTGCCGCCCAGAACTCGAGTGCTATTTTCTCGACTGTTGTGCCCCATTAAATGTGATGTAACATCGCTTGAACTCAGCAGATGGATCCTTCAAGGTCGTGCGACAGGGGCCATTGTTGAGTCATTGGGCTGGCACTCGAGGAAACTCAATGGCCAAGGCCCACCAGGCCCACCAAAGAAGTCTGATATCGACTTAGTCAAAGCCCAAATGTCCAGTCAACCATTGGGTCCGTCTCGCACGAACGTGGGATTAAAAATGGGCTCGGAAATCTCGGGGACGTGGGTAATGTTTACTCCATTCATGATGGAAGATCATGGCCCCATTATAGGTGGTCGTTATCTCCCCAACATCTCTAAGAGGACCCTAAACCTCTATAGTTAGGGAGAGTGGTTCCATCTTCAAGGTATGAGAGCTAATACATTGTACTCTAGCTTCTTGGTTTTACAATTACTATATTCGAGGTTAGTCTAGAGACGAACCTCCGGGGGTCGATCTCAGCTACACCAAGCTCCCTCTCTTTCTTAAGTTCCCTACTAACTTAAGCATCAGAGGGATTTGGGTCGGAACCCAGATCCGACCCCCATAACAACTCCCTGTAGTGCAGACCAGTGATCACTATCCAACATCGAAGGTCGGCACTTGGCCCTTCAATCTCGAACAATCGACGCAACAGGTGCTCGTGGGTCAATTGAAATTTGTATCACCCTCGACTACAATCATCCAACTCTGGTTCTTCCAACCAAGGGTCCCACCTCAACTGCTGACAAGGCTACATCTCAGTACTTTGAGTCCCCATGACAACTGTACCGGTCAATTTTGGCCTTGACATATGGGAATCATGGTTACAATGATTGCAAGTGTTTGGGAAGTAGACGAGGCTAATCACGCATTCGTGAGCACTTTGAGGATAAAGACCTCAAGGTCGCCCTTCATCTGGTGAAGGTCGCTCGTCAATTGGTGAGGGTCGCTCATCAATTGGCGAAGGTCGTCGCGAGTCGCTCCAACTGCTGGCGGTTATGTGAGCTTCCTGCAAGAAGAGCAACTCGTCAGCACGGTTGGCTATCAACCGAGAGCCTCTCCGATGCTTCAGTCAGTAGATGACTATTGGTAGAACTTCGGACGCGCTGGTTGACTCAGAAAATGCGCAAGTGCACGCCTTCCACTCCCAAGCGTAGGAGTGTCAATGCAATATAAAAATAACCGGTGAGTACCGGGTCGGATCACAGGGACAAGTCGTTCTACGTTCACAAAATTGATCGATAACGAAAAAATAAAGTGTGTTACAACTACCTCACCTAACGGTGGATGAGTGTGAGAAAAAGTGTGGTGAAAATTAAAAATCTAACCTAAGTGGCTAAGGGTGGAGAGCCGAATCGGCAAGTAACCAGGAGGACTCATGTGGTGTGTGTGTGAATGAGGCCGTGGGCGTGGAAATTCATCCCAAATATAACTCAATTGATCTCCCGGCTAAGGGAGCTCAATCAGAAAATACGGCATTTCATCGAACGTGTGGGGTGCAATAAGTAATGAATGAAACTCACATGAGTAATAATCAATTAAGCACATTAGAGAGGGTCCGCTAGGATTATCCTCTTCTTGGATTCCCCCTTAGGTTTCCAATAAACAAAGTTCTAGGGTTTCATACACAAATTAGACAATGAAATTGTGCTAGAGATGAAAACCACAACCTAACAACAATAAGCACAACACAATCACACAAGATAGATTTCAGAAATTCATAGTGAAAAGGAGAAGATTTTACTCAAATTCTATCATCCAATTACAATACAAAAATCTAAATCAAATACACAATAGGTTGGAGAAATTTCACCCAAGTGCACTCCAAGATGAAAATCCCCCTCTCCCAAGTGCTCCTCCAAGCTTCAAGCTTCCTCAAGCTCCTCCCATGGCCTCCAAGCTCTTCTTCCCCCTCCAAAATTTAGCAAAAATAAGAACTAGGGCTGAAAACCCCCCAAATTCGTAATATAACTCAAACACAGCTTATCGGGTCTGTTTTTAAGTCAAACGGGTCGGATTCTGGCCCAAACCCGCAAGCAATGCCCAAAGCTGCAGAAATTTTCAGCATCGTCACCCTGTCTTGCGAAAATTCTAGAAAAATCATCCGACCTCAGAATGACATGTTCCAGGCGGCGATGGAATTGGAACTTCACGAACTTCGACTGAAAAATATCATTAAGCCGAAATATATATTGGAATGATAGCAGAATTCTTCACAAGAGGGGCAAAGCTGCAGAAATTTTCAACACCGTCACCCTGTCTTGCGAAAATTTTAGAAAAATCATCCGACCTCGGAATGACGTGTTCCAGGCGGCGATGGAATCGGGACTTCACGAACTTCGACTAAAAAATATCATGAGGCCGGAATATGCATTGGAATAACAGCAGATTTCTGCACAAGAGAAGGCATTGCAGAATTCTTCTTCTCTTCTTCTTGCTTCCGATAAATCTCCATAAATTTCAGAAAAATCCTGAAAAATAGGAAATGCAATAATTAGTGACAAGAAGTGGGTTTTAAGTATAACAAGTGATAAGATCTAATATATAGACTATGCACAATTACGAGCTAGATAGAGCCTATATGTGAAATATATACGCTAAAACCCAAGGAAATACGGGGTGAAAATGACACTTTTCATTCGGAATCACACCCCCCAACTAGCTTTTTGCTAGTCCCTAGCAAAATTTGCGATAAATTCAGATTAAATTGAAAACATGCACCAACTTCATGATGTCATCATGGCAGATACAAAATAGTATTTCCACTTGATTCCAAAGCCAATATAACCATTGTATGAAAGTAAATAACAAATGACACACTCTTCAATCCAATTCAAAGAAAAGTAAGGATATAAGCACCGTATCACACGTATCGGGAAATATCACAATGTCAAAATTTCAAATTTTCATGAAAATGACCAAAACCAAAAGAAATTCCTTCTAAGTGGTGGGAGATGAGACTGCGTCACTCATGTTGCTTATTCTTTCATTTATCATTCATTTTTCTTTTCTTTCTTTCTTTTTCTTTTTTTTTGTTTTTGATGTTTATGTTTTGCATTCACGCGATAACGCCATAAATGCAAACACATGCACATTTGCATACACGCGATGACGCTATATATGCAAATGGATGGAGTGATCTCCTAAATCTCATTTTTGGCGTCCTCCCCAATGTTTCGTGGGGCACCGGCTACTCAATTCGATTAGAAAGAAACATTCACTTATACTAACTTTTTTTTTTCATTCCAACATGAATTAGCAACTCATCCACCCACTCCTAAGAGGAAAACAAAGCATGCACAATTGGCCAAATCCAATCCAATTAAAAACTACACCATTCATCCCAACACATGCAATCACTTACACCAAACTTTTCTCAAATTATCTCAAAGAGAGTATCACAACATATGAAATAGTTTCATACATGGCATATTAGCATTCGACTCCAAAATGGAAAAGAAATTAACACATGTCAATCCAACATCAAAAAGTTGATACCAAAATGATAATCCGAAAAAATTGCATGACATGAAAGCATGTAGGGACTAAGCACAAAGCAAATGGCATATGGGCAAGGAGGCCAAAATATGATATGCAATGAAATTCATGGAATGAGGCGAAACATGGAGGAATCTCAAAAAAAAAATTAGGCCAAAATCCTAACAATCTAAAGATTCTAACACTCTCCCCCAACTTAAAATAAGCATTGTCCTCAATGATGGAAGAGTATCAGATCTTGGCAAAAGATCCTAGAAAAGAGAAAAAAATACGAAAGCAAACATGCAAAAGCAAACTAACTAATTTTTTATTTATTTACACTACTTAAAGGAAAGAGTACACCTTAGCAAAAGGCGGATCCCGGATGTATAACGGCGGTGGCAACTGCTCGATCATATCCTTTTGCTCCTCCGCCAGCTGCTTTGGAGCTAGGCCGCCACCGACATCCTTGGATTCCAGCAATGTAACTCCCAGCGTCCCCTTGGGATAATATATGTCATGTGGGAGACGAGCTGCATCAATCCAAGTCATGTTCTTATGCCCTGCAATAAAAGCATTCCAAAATGGGTCGTCAGAAAAAGAATTTAAGTGTAAACGACGACAATCGGAATCAAAAATATGCGGAAGTGCAAATTGGGATTCAGAAATGCAAGGCATGATATGGTGGAAACTTCCCTGAATAATGGCGCTAGGTGTGGCATGATACTCTGCCTCAGGAGGAGGTGGAAGTGGCTGCAGAGAGAAAAATGGAGTAGGAGGGAGCTCAGGCTCAATATATACCATCTCGCAATTCCCGTCACTATCCTCGTCCTCGACATCAATATCCACAATCTCTGCGGCACTCCCCACAACTGGTAACTGCTCCCGACAAACCTCCTCGATGACTGGCAAGTGTGCATCCTGAGGCGAGGGAAGTGACATCTGTGACAGGACTGGAGGTGGACTCGTCTCGGGCAAATCCAAGCACGCATCATCCTCGCCATCCCAGAAATAGTTCATCTCAGTCGTCCTCCCAAAGTACTCAACCGCCTCGACCTGTGAAGCTAACTCTGAAGTGGACTGTGGCTCAGGCTCCATGGTGTCCTCAATCTGCTCTAGGCCATCATGCACATCCGCTTCATCCTCAACCTCAAAGTGAAAATGCATCGTGTCACCATCGTGGTCGACACGCACTCCATCATCTATCTCATTTGACTCCTCAAAATATATATGCTCAAATTCCTCTAATTGGCCCCAATGCACCCTCTTCACAGGTTTTTCTTGATATTCCATAGGGTCGCATTGGAAAGAGCCCTCAGCTGGCTCCTCAGGCTGGTCCTGGACCTGCTGCTCTGCATCCTGAAGTGGAAACTGGGACTGGTTATCATCCTCATATCCAAGTGACATCTCTCTAGATGGCGCAGTCTGCTCCCACTCTGCAAGGTCCCTCAGGTAACACCATGAATCCTCGGTCGAATAATCGAAGAACTCCCCACCGCAGCTCATCTGCACGAAATCTCGCCCAGATGGCGATAATCCAGTATAAAATATCTGCAGGAGATGACCCTCGTGGAAACTCTGGTGTGGGCACTCAAGCACCAAATCAGTGAACCTCTGCCAAGCCTGATGGTAGGCCTCCCATTCAGCTTGGGCAAAGCTCGCTATGTACTGCTCCATGGCCTGCCGCCCCTGTACCTGCTCCAAAAAGATAGGCAAAAACACTCGGAGAAATTCAGCCTGAAACGACAACCAAGTAAAATGTGATTCGAGAGACAAAGAATCAAACCACAATCAAGCATCATCAAGTAAAGAAGAGGGAAAAAATCTAAAATATATGCAATCATCATCAATATTCCCACCAAGACATGAAAACATCCACTCTTCAAATTTTTTATATGTAAATGAGGGTTCTCCCACTCCGAGCCATGAAAGTATGGCGGAAGTGGGATCTCCTCCATATCAACGTCCGAAAAATCTGAAGAAGATGCCATGTTGTTTTTTAAAAAAAAATTTCAAAGAAAATGAAAATAAACAACCAAAAGACTCAATAAGTGGAAAATAAATAAACGGAAAGACACACACTAAGAAATAGAAGTATCACACTAAAACTTTAGAAATCAATCAAAAATTGCTAATGATGGAAACCGTTGTCCCCGGCAACGGCGCCAATTGGTTGACTCAGAAAACGCGCAAGTGCACGCCTTCCACTCCCAAGCGTAGGAGTGTCAATACAATATAAAAATAACCGGTGAGTACCGGGTCAGATCACAGGGACAAGTCATTATACGTTCACAAAATTGATCGATAACGAAAAAATAAAGTGTGTTACAACTACCTCACCTAACGGTGGATGAGTGTGAGAAAAAGTGTGGTGAAAATTAAAAATCTAACCTAAGTGGCTAAGGGTGGAGAGCCGAATCGGCAAGTAACCAGGAGGACTCATGTGGTGTGTGTGTGAATGAGGCCGTGGGCGTGGAAATTCATCCCAAATATAACTCAATTGATCTCCCGGCTAAGGGAGCTCAATCGGAAAATACGGCATTTCATCGAACGTGTGGGGTGCAATAAGTAATGAATGAAACTCACATGAGTAATAATCAATTAAGCACATTAGAGAGGGTCCGCTAGGATTATCCTCTTCTTGGATTCCCCCTTAGGTTTCCAATAAACAAAGTTCTAGGGTTTCATACACAAATTAGACAATGAAATTGTGCTAGAGATGAAAACCACAACCCAACAACAACAAGCACAACACAATCACACAAGATAGATTTCAGAAATTCATAATGAAAAGGAGAAGATTTTACTCAAATTCTATCATCCAATTACAATACAAAAATCTAAATCAAATACACAATAGGTTGGAGAAAATTCACCCAAGTGTCACTCCAAGATGAAAATCCCCCTCTCCCAAGTGCTCCTCCAAGCTTCAAGCTTCCTCAAGCTCCTCCCATAGCCTCCAAGCTCTTCTTCCCCCTCCAAAATTTAGCAAAAATAAGAACTAGGGCTGAAAAAACCCCCAAATTCGCAATATAACTCAAACACAGCTTATCGGGTCTGTTTTTAAGTCAAACGGGTCGGATTCTTGCCTAAACCCGCAAGCAATGCCCAAAGCTGCAGAAATTTTCAGCACCGTCACCCTGTCTTGCGAAAATTCTAGAAAAATCATCCGACCTCGGAATGACGTGTTCCAGGCGGCGATGGAATCAGGACTTCACGAACTTCGACTGAAAAATATCATTAGGCCGGAATATATATTGGAATGATAGCAGAATTCTTCACAAGAGGGGCAAAGCTGCAGAAATTGTCAGCACCGTCACCCTGTCTTGCGAAAATTCTAGAAAAATCATCCGACCTCAGAATGACGTGTTCCAGGTGGAGATGGAATTGGGACTTCACGAACTTCGACTAAAAAATATCATGAGGCCGGAATATGCATTGGAATAACAGCAGATTTCTGCACAAGAGAAGGCATTGCAGAATTCTTCTTCTCTTCTTCTTGCTTCCGATAAATCTCCATAAATTCCAGAAAAATCCTGAAAAATAGGAAATGCAATAATTAGTGACAAGAAGTGGGTTTTAAGTATAACAAGTGATAAGATCTAATATATAGACTATGCACAATTACGAGCTAGATAGAGCCTATATGTGAAATATATACGCTAAAACCCAAGGAAATACGGGGTGAAAATGACACTTTTCATTCGGAATCACGCACTGGGCGATCTCTGAGGAAGATCGGCACACTCGTGGCAAACTAGTGTGGAAGGCGCGAATATATGGAGGATATTCGACCTTGAATATAAATAGATGTGTTAGGTTTTCTTTCTGATTAGCTAACCCCTTTATCGTTGGAGGGGAGGGGGTATTTATAGGCTGTTGGAGTCGGTTGCTTTAGCTGAGCTGGCGGTGTCAGGGTGTCAGTGGTTCGGCCGAGGATGTTAGAGCCGAATGTGTCAGGCGCGCTTTTGTCAGGCTGTCAGAGCCGAAAGTGTCAGGCGCACTTTTGTCAAGATGTCTGGTGGCGAAACAGTCAGGTGCGCTTTTGTCAGGCTTATCTGTTGTGCGACTGTCAGTGATATTTATGGAGGGTCGCCTCCCTCCTGTGTCGAGCTCGTCGCCCGAGTCCGTCGTATCATGCCCATCCTTGGGCATACTTCTTTTAGGTGGAGAGGTAGGTGAGCTACCTTTGGGTCGAGCTACCTCTAGGGCGAGCTAGCATAGAACGTGTGCAATCTGCCGGAGGGCTCTTCTATTTGGTTTGGTTGACAAGTTTACCACTCTGAAGGTGTGGGCTGCTCTGAGCCTCAGCGAGCTTCTCTATGCCTTGGTGAGCTTCTCTAAGCCTCGGAGCTAGTTCTTATTAAGGATATTCAGTGGGCTATGTACTTGAGCTTTGATTATACGGGCCTAGATCGACTGGGCCAATCTTAAGGTCGTACAATTGTCCCCGTCATTCAAGTTAGAAACGGGAAGTCCGTCTCGGCTCGGATGACGTGCTTCCCTCTCTTTTGGCTGACAGCTGTGGCATTAAATGCGAGATGACAGCTAAATCTCTAAAGTCATTATGACGATTCGGCATTGGGGGGAAATCGAGGCACCTAGCCACTTGGAGCACGACACGTGTCTCGTACGGTTCTGGTGAGAAGCTGAGGTGACAGCTTTGCTTCAGATCTTGCCACGTGGCCCACCTTCAACAGTCGAGATCAGTCGACTCCCTCAATAAAACAGAGAGAAGGGGCAATGGTGGATGGCTTCTGCATTAGAATTTCAAAAGCTTCGTCTTTTCATTCTTCGTTTCCGAGAGTTTTCATTGTCGGCCATCGCTTCGTCGGAGCGCCTGTGATCTTCTTTTAGGTACTTTCTTCGATCTTTATCAGATGGCTTCATCCGAATCTTCTTCCTCCAATAAACACGTAGAGAAGAATTTCAACGAGTTTGAGGGTGCTAGCACCGAGGAGATGGAGTCAGCGGTGTCAGCGGATGTGGCAGAGTCTTGGCCAGATGAGCGAGAAATAACCACCGCCATCCCCTCAACGTCGATGGTCCCCAAGAAACCCATGAAGAAAGGCATAGGGCCGACCGTCGGTGAAGTCACAACAGCAGTTCCGATGGAGATCCAGGCCATAGTGCCTCAGACACCACACATCAGTCGCACCGAAATCATCTCCAAATACATCCGACTGCCCTACGTAGTCCACTTCCCGAGTTCAATGAAAGGGTATGTTCGCCTAGGGATAACAAAGTCAGGGTCTATTATCTGACATTCGAACTCGGACTTCAGTTTCTGCTCCACCCCTTCCTCATGCACATGTTGAACTTCCTCGAGCTTCCCCTCTTCCAGCTGATGCCGAACTCGATCAGCGCCATGGTCGGCTTCATTGTTCTCTGCTTCGACAGTGGCATAAGTCCGACCATGTCGTTGTTCTGGTACTTCTTCGAGGCGAAGCAGAGAGTGGGTGAACTACTATGTTAGTTGATAGGCTCATATTTTACCCTTTATTTCTACATATTCGCACGCCACTTCAATTGCTCATATCGCGATTTTCACGATTATTCGACGATATTTCGATACTTTTTACTATTTCTTGTTTTCGTCTGATTTCAGGAAATATGTAGCAATCGGAAGCAAAAATGAGCCTAGAGGACCTGCACATGTGCTAGAGCATCGCCCATGGCCTTACCAAGGAGATAACGACGCTGTAGGATGAGTGGAAGAAGAAGGAAATCGAAAAAATCGACGAGGAGGTGAAACGTACTCGCTCGAGTAACACGGATACGCCGACATCTGCCAATCCTGAGTGCCAAAGTGTACTCAGCCAAGTGGTAATTTCCACTCGGCCAAGTAAGAACTCCACTCGCCCGAGTGGAGTCAGAAATTCTGAAGAAATCGAAGCCGACTCTCTGACTTTCTGGAGGGCTGCAGTGGATCCTACTCAGCCGAGTAGGAAGTCTACTCACCCGAGTGAGAAATCCTTCTCGACCGAGTGGCATGAGCACCCAGATTTTTAGAAAAACTCTCACTCTTTTGAGATCTGCTATCATTCCAGTTGGCAAAGTATTTTTCTCATATTTGTTTATGGATAGTAGACTTCATGATGGTTCCAACGCCGCCAAGAACTCGCCAATCGAAGGTCGAATGAAATCTGGGGAATTTCTGCAAGTTGACACTGCAGTGCTGAAATTGCTACTCGGCCCGAGCTGTGTTCTACTCGACCGAGCAGGCGCGGGCCCAAAACTTACAGCCAGAGCTGACTTTGGGCACGAATTTCAGGGGGTTTCTTGGGTTATTTCCTAGGATTTTGATGTGACTATATATAGGAATTGTAGCCGTCATTAGAGGGGGGGGGGGACCTTAGAGAGTTTTTGAAGAGTTCCCATTATTTTTATTGGAGACTTTTTTAGAGGTCAGGCCATGCCCTAGGCCCCCTCTTGGATCTAAAAGGTTGTATTTAGATTGGATTTCTTCATGAAAGCTAAGTCTCTTTATTATTGTTATGTGAATCATTGATTTGATATCTTTTTACATGCAAGCAATGTTTCCTATTGATTTCTATACTATTATTGCTATGCTTGATTGATCTTTGTTCTCGAGAAAGGGCTGAACCCTATGGATCTAGGGTTTGATATGTGAAATCTATTGAAAACCCATGTTGCTAAACTTATTAAAGGGTTAGATTGTGATTAATTTACTACGGATAGATATGGATTTCTCTTGGATCTTTAGAGCTCGACAGAGGATCTTGATCCAATGAAAGCCCTAGATATTCGATTTAGGATTACAATCGAAATTCCCTAGACTTGGTACACGACAACGACCAAATCTAGCATTTTTATTGTTTTCCTATATTCATATTCATTGCACGACAGTGAACGAGTACGAACTATCACGATCTAGATCCGAACTCAAGTTGCGCGACAGCGAGCTTGAGTTGGGATTGGACATAATTGCCGATCTTAATGCTAGTGGTTTAGGTTAGGCTTGCGCAACAACGAGGCTCTAGTTTAGATTGATATTGACTTGCGTAGTGCGACAGCGAGCGCCGGTTCTCCAGTTAGTTGCGGCAAGTTCACCTTAAACCAAGTTTAATTACATGGTAATTCATAATTCACATTGATGACTTGAAAATCTGTTGTGGAGATTCCCTAGCCCTATACATTCTTACTAATTTAATTTACAACCGACAACTTTATCATCGACACCGACATCCATCACCATTGCCATTACATCATACCATAACCATCTCCACCAATAAACCTTAGCAGTCAAGCCAACCTAAGATAGATTGGAGCCAACACCACCTCCCTGTGGATATGATACCCGCTTGCCACTAGACCACGTGCTTGCGATAAAACTACATTGTTTTGGAAGTACATCCCGACCGATCACGTTTTTGGTGTCGTTGCCAGGAGGTGTTTCCTGTTGGAGCCAACACCACCTCCCTGTGGATACGATACCCGCTTGCCACTAGACCGTGTGCTTGCGGTAAACCTACAGTGTTTATGGAGTACATCCCGACGCGATCATTAGGATGAGGAGGGATCAGCATCTCGTCCTCGATATGCCGAGTAAAGTAAGGGCCTAGAGGGAGAGGTTTGTCTTCATCTCGACGCCGGTAGACCTGACTTTGCGGTCGAACTGGGGGAAGTTGAATCCCCATGTGAATAAGGAGGTGACTCTGTAGGGGCATGATCTGGAGAACTCCAAGATCTTAATGGAGATCTCCCAAGAGCTCCGAAAACATGCGAAGCTGGTTAAGGATGACCAGATCGCCCTACATATTTGGTCCGAAGGTACTGCGATCTAAGCGACCTTCTTCATATATATACTCACCCTGATCCCTTTTTTCTTTGCAGGTGTGAACATGAGTCTGTCCCGAGACGAGCGAATGAGGATGGCCATGGGGGTCCATCGACCGAGGAGCCAGCGACCAAGGTCAAAGGCAAGGGGGTGGCGCCGAGCTTGCTGAAGAAGACTGGGCAGAAACGGAGCCTGAAGGTGGCGTCCACCGTTCGGGCTGAGGATGAGGAGTGAAACAAGAGGAGGAGGAAGAAGATGTCCGCGACCGCCTTTCCTTCCCATCAAGAGAGCGAGCTCGCGCGCGGTGACATTGTCCACATTGACGACGTCGAGGAGCCGGTGGCCAATCTGACGGCCGTCACGCCCCAGGGCGGGTCGGTCCAGGTCGCCATTGTGGTCCCCCTTTGCTCGGCCCAACCTCAACAAGCACCAGCCAAAGTTCAGATCGAAAAGGCTAAAGGGGCTGAGCGTTGGCCATATGTATGTCCCTCTTAGGAATAGGGGGAGCCAGATTGGAGGAAGCTGGGGCATCCAAGTGGCGAGGCAGTGCTCGCAAGCTTCAAGGCAAAGATAGCCGAGGTCCACGCTATCCCCAAGGTGGAGATTTTCGCACCGAGCTTCCCGGTGGGGGCTAAGGAGTCACTGTTCGAGGACGTCGGGGTTACGGCCCATCTGGCAGAGAACTGTCTACTACCGAGGGACCGGGAGTTCCTGTATGATATCGGAGCCAAGTGCCTCTGTGACACTACGGTTTGGCACATCATGCAGGTTAGTTGTTCTCTATGCTCATATTACCGGTCTTCATTCCTTCATGCGGGCTCATGTACTTTGTTCCTTTTGTTGGTTGTGGCGATGATGACGTCCCTGCAGTGCCACACTAACGTGGCCATGCTCAAGGTGACCATTGGGCGAAAGAAGACGGAGCTCAAGGCGGCCACTGACAAGCTACAACTGAAGGAGGCCGAACTCAAGCAGGTCACCGAGAGGCTGTGAAACAGGGAGGAGAAGCTGGAGGAAGTCCGCAGGTACTATGCGACCCAGAAAGAGGAGACCGAGAAGCAATGGAAGATCTCGGACGAGCAGGGATGATGTCTTGAGGATGTATAGGCCCGAAGGGTCGCTGCAATGAATGCCCATACCGAGGAGATGGAGGCGAGGGCAAAGGAGATCGCCGAGCTCAAGCATCAGGTGGCGGAGCTAAAGAATATCGATCCGGAAGACATGAAGGCGGAGGCTATCTGCAAATATCAAATCGACGAGCTCCTTCCCATCATGAAGGATGTGAGGACCAAGAGCATGAAGGAGGGTCGACAGGTGGGCCTCGGGAGGGTGGAGAAGAGATTGAAGAGGCTGAATCCCGAGCTGGAGGTCGTCTTCTCCTCTTTGTTGGTGGCCTTAGATGGCGAGGAAGAAGAGGACGTCAGGGAAGCATGAGGACTGTCGGCCGGTGATCAAGTGCCAGGTGACGTAAGCTGATGTGTCCATATTTTCCACTATTTTTATACCATCATTTCATTACATCCCATGCTATTTTCGCATCCAAATCCCACATTTTACTATGATATTGTATTTCTGACGATAGTGTTCTATGAGTCTTCAGGGATTTTGGAGCGATTTGGGACCCCACTTGGGTATAGACACATCCGACATGCCCGTGAGCTCATTGGTGGAGCCCCGTAGGAGTTCGCCACACTTTTGGGGCCATTGGAGGAGAAGAGAGAGAGCAGAGGAGAGAGATGAGCCCTCAGCAGCTGTTGCAGAGTTTTTTCCCAGACTGCTCGGTCGAGCAGTTCAGTTGCTTGGACCGAGTAGTTCCAAATGAAAGAAAGGAGCTGATACTGGCTGGCTCAGACCTAGTACTTTATCTGCTCGGTCGAGCAGCGTCAAAATTCCAAACCTCAAGCAAAGAAGCGACATTGCTCGAGCAGCTCTTTGGTGACCGAGTCAGCCTCTGCTCGGACCTAGCTGAGCTGACTCGGTCAGTGCAGGCAGAGTAAGGATTTGGAGATTTTTTAACTCCCTGTTGTGCTCGATCGAGCAGCTCATCTGCTCGGTCTGAGCCATCGAACGAGCAACTTATTGCTCGACCGAGTCGCCTACTCGGTCGGCAATGCCAGGGCTATTTTTGGAAGATTTTCTGAAGCCGCCGATTGCACGATTTTTGCACTGAAGGCTCGGGGAGCTGGGGGACTAAAAGGAGCGACTCATTCTAGGGATTTTTGGAGGGGTTTCTGGAGAGCGAGAGCTGAGCGATTTTAGGGAGACTTTTTGAGATTGATTTTTGTAAACAGAGATTGGATTTAAACACTCGGTTGGTGATTTTTATTCTCAATTGTTGCACTTGGAATCTGGAATTCTCTTTAGATCTATAAATTGCATATCTTTTCTATCTCCTGCTGTAAGTCTTCTATTTTTATTCTTTTGATTTCTAAGATGTCTTCTTCTTTGGAAATGATGTTTTTATCTGTTGCTATCTTCATGTGTGAGTAGATTATTCTAGGGTTGATGGGTTAGCCCTAGGATCCCAGGGGGAAGACGTAGATTAGGATCTCTACATTGAATTATGGATTTAGGGGAGTATTTCGGTCGATCCTACCGAATCCCTGGATAACCCGTCCTGAGATCATGCCCATGGTCTGTGGAATTGATGTGCTTAAGGGTTATCTCTGGGATTCGAATAGGGAAATCGGTGGATCCAACCAAGGCTCGTGACCATGTTCGGCTCACGTCTTGGGGGGATCCATCGACGAACTATACAGATTCGTTGACGGCTACTGCTATTGCGTCAACTTGAGCCACCGAAATACCTCGCAATTCTAAACCACGAGAGTGGTATGAATTGGGAGATTAATCCGCTAACCCTAATGCAACGTAAGGATCATATTCTAACATCAAATCCCAATGATCTTAGTGGCAATCCCTAATGCCCTAGTCATTTTTATTAGTGAAACAACATCAACACCCAACCAACAACTCTAGCCCGATAGCTATCTCACTTCGAGATCTAGAAATAAACTGAGAGTCCATACACACTATTACCGTCCCTGTGGGATTCGATATCATTTATACCATAACTCGACACCGTCCGCTTGTAGATTGAGCCCAGAATTGAAGCCTAAGGGCCATACCACGCCTGGCGATCATGACACCGCCAGGTGGAACCTAAGTGTAGGTTTCGGGTGCGTCAAGTTTTTGGCACCGTTGCCGGGGACGGAAATAGTGTTTACCTCAGTTTATTTTCTTAATTCTTGAAGTTTGCTAGCATTCTAATCGTTTCTCACCCTTCCATCATTTTTATTCTTTTTATTTATTTCGGTGCTACTGACGGTGTTTGTTTGAGTTTTGTTGGTGCATGAACACTTGCTACAAGGGATCCACCAGAGAATTATTATTCGATCCCGAGATCGAGAAGACAGCGAAGGCTTTGTGAGCCTCAAGTAGAAGTTCATCTCCCTCCGCTCAGATGGCGGAAAATAATCCTCCTCCTCCTCCTCGCATTGGGTCCACCAGGGACCATATAAAACCAACGTTTGGGAACAACTCCTCCATCCTCAGACCGTAGATGGCGGCAGCAAGCTTCGAGCTAAAGACGGGGTTGATTAATCTGATGCAGCATGATCCCTTCCATGGACATCCGCATGAAAATCCCAACCATCACATTGACACCTTCCTGGCGAAGTGTGATACGTCCAAGGCAAAGGACGTTAGTGATGATGCAATGAAGCTGTGGCTTTTCCTGTTCACTTTAAGGGATAAAGCCTCATATTGGCTCCAGGCCCACCCTCCCAACCATTTCACCACCTAGGAGAAGCTTGCGCTTGCATTTGTGGATAAGTTTTATCCACCATCAAAGACAGTTCGGATCCGTGGATCGATTTCTAACTTCAAGCAGCTCCCACAAGAGTCACTTTATGAGGCATGGGAGAGGTTCAAGGACCTCCAACATCAGTGTCCTCACCACGGAATTCAGTCATGGGATTTGGTGCAGAGCTTCTACAACCGGCTCCAGCCTAGCACCAAAATGATCATAGATGTTGCGGCGCAGGGCGCCCTACTTGATAAGTCTCCCGAGGAGGCTATAGACTTGTTGGAGCACATGACGGCCAACAATCAACAATGGAATGATGAACGGACTGTCGTGACCTGGACTCCCGAGGTTAAGGCCGATAGCCACTTGGATTCTCACATCGAGACCTTGTGCAAACAAGTGGCCCGCATTGAGCAGCGTCTAGACTCCATCCCTGCTTCACCTAGCACGCCGTACCATCTTGCAGAAGAGTATGCCGATCAGGGCTACATCCCTAGTGATGCCCACTATGATGCTGCTGAGACATTTGAGTCCATAAAATACGTCCAAGGAGAGGGACGGAATCAGTGGCAGCATCCAGCTGCTAGGAATCACCCAGGGTTTTCTTATGGAAACCCAAGTGGATGGCTGCAACCTCTGCAATTTCAGAGACCTCCACCCCTTCCTCAGCAGCAGTATCAGCAGCAGCAGAACCAGCAGCATGGCGAATTTAGGCCAGCTGGGCCTTACAGGCCGCCGGGATATCAGCTCAACTGGTCGCCTCAGCAGAATTATGCGCCAAATCCACCCTAGTCCATTCTTAAAGCCACACTGGAGACTTTCATGAGTGGTCAGATCCGCTTTAATCAGGACACCTCGAACTAGTTCAAGAGTATAAATTCTTCACTTGATGAACTGAGGGGTCAAATGTCGCAGTTTTTGAAGAATCAGGGGAGATTGCCCTCACAGCCGGAGACAAACCTGAGAGCCCAAGCTAATGCCGTGGTTTCAGTTACCACACGTGGAGGACGGGTGACTGACCCCGTCATGGTCCCAGTGCTATACAAGGAGAAAGTCACCACTGAAGAAGCTGTCGATGACGGGGATAGAGAAAATGCCGCTGAAGGGCCGATAATTATTGAGGAGAATGCAGATGCACCACCCGCCACGCCTAATATAGCACCTCATCCTGTTGATGCTACAAGGAGTAAAGCCTCCCGACCTCTCCCTCCATACCCACAGAGGCTAGGCCTAGCCAAAATGGAAAAGAAATACTCCAAGTTCATGGAGTTATTAAAGGGAATTCGGCTGAACATCACGTTCATGGACGCCATCACAGAGATCTCGATCTCCGCCAAATTTTTGAAGGATCTCATCACGGGAAAGAGAAAGCCTGAAGAAATCAAGCTATTGGAGGATTCTACATCCGTTATCAAGAATCATCTCCCCCGATAGCTGCCGGATCCGGGGAGCTTTACCGTGCCGTGCTCCATTGGAGGGATGCCTATCAGCAGAGCATTGATTGACCTGGGGGCTAGCATCAGTTTGATGCCCCTATCCATTTTCAAGAGACTCCAGACGGGAAGTGAGCTAGAACCGATGAGCATGTCCATCCAGCTTACAAATCATTCCATTACCTACTAGGTGGGAATAGCAAGGGACGTCATCCTGCAAATACCCCCAGGATTATGTGTTCTCGTCGACTTCATTATTATGGATATGCCTGAGGGAGGGAGTTCCCAACTTATACTCGGCCGCCCCTTCATGGCGACGGCCGGTGTTCTGATCGATGTCCGAGAAGGGACACACTCTCTCAACATGGGAGATATCGAAGCGGAGTTCCGGCTACAAAAGCCGATGAGAGAGCAAGCTCATGTGGAAGGGGCCAACTATCTGGAGCTTCTTGAAGACGAAGCCATTGAGGATTTTACTTTCGAGGGGGTCATTAAGGACCCAATGAAGACAAGCATCGACGATGACAGCGACCCAACCTACAACAAAGCGGTCGCTGCGTACATTCGAGTATTGGATGAAGAACTTCTGAATCGTTCACCGAGTCATCAAGAACCAGAAACTATATGCTACTCAGAGGAGAGGCTTGTAGTAGGCGGAAACCAAATGCCACCGGATCACACCACCGCAAAGAATGACGCGCGACCACCACGCGCACCAAACGATAACTGATATATTTAAGGGAGTTGAGCTCACGACTGAAAACGATCGCTTATTGGGAGGCAACCCAATTTCTTGGATTTAGGATTTTCTTTTTCAGTTTCTTATATTTTCTTTCATTTTTTCGAGATAAAACTATAAAAATCACAAAAATTTGATGAGTTCGTCTTTTGTATAGGATGGACAAGTGGGGGTATGCGTATCGACATTATCAACGGAAGGAAGCCAGAGGAGAGCATCAGATTCGAAGATTTGGAGAGAAAACCAGGGAAAAATAAGAGGAAACATGAGACACAAGAAACTCGACTGAGCAGCTTCACTGCTCGGTCGATCAGTTCAGACATAAAAAGGAGGGAGTATATTGCTTCTTTTACATGGCCCGAGCAGCCTCTTGCTCAGTCCGAGTAGAAATATACTCGGTCCGAGCAACTTATTACTCTGTCGAATACTACATGCTTTTGAATGTGAGGAGAAAACATCACTCTGCCAACACGACCCGACTATAATTGGCTTGGCCCGAGTAGAAATCGACGCAGACCGAGCAGCAAACTGCTCGGTCGAGCAGACAAGGGAGTATATTGCATCTAAATTTACAGAATTTCAGCTGTTTGGCTCGGTCGAGCATCCTAGCTGCTCGGACCGAGTTGGGTCAGGTTTTAACCGCAACCCGTTTCAATTTTTTTTACTTCACCGATAAATTTTTAACCATAATCAAAAAATTCTTACCCCCGAACTTACTCTCCCCGAGCCCCCTCCCTCTCCCTACTCATTCAGCCCCCCGTTGCCGTCTTCCTCCTCCCGCACCGCCACCGGTGCCGCCGATTGCGCCGCCACCTCCGGTCAGCCACCCTCCCCCCTCTCTTTCTCTCTCTCTATCTCTCCGCCCCTCCCCCTCTTTTCCTTCCCCGTCCCTTTCTCTAATCGATGGCACCGTCGACGGCGCCACCGCCACCGACGGCGCCGCCCATCAAACCACCCCTCCCTTCGACTCTTCCTATCCTTCGCCTACCCCGCCCCCCGCATCCCCCGCCCAAAGCCCCCTAACTCCGATCACTAGTGCACTAGGGCACGGACCGAGCACAATAGTGCTCGGTCAGACCCCCCTCACCGAGTAGCACGACTCGGACCGAGCAGTACCACTGCTCGGTCGAGCAACCATATATCAGCCTGTTCCCCAATTTTAATGCCATATTTTGACATTTTCATTTGTTTCTATTGCAGGTGTTCGTTGCCTACGTCATCACAGATTACATGGACTAGCTTGGGGGAGCTCTAAGCACTCACATCGCTCGCATCTCCCGCATATACGGTACACTCGTTCCCTCTTTTATTTTATATACCGTAGACACGATGGTTTGCACACGCGGATCCACCACACCCCCCGTTCGTGGGAAGAGGCCGTCGTCTGGCACCTCCTCTTCTCGACCCCTGCGTCGTGCCTAACACACCACCATATCCACCACTACCTCTGCTACTACCACCCCCTCTACCACAGCTGTCGCCACCACCACTACCATCCCCACCACCACCACACCTGTCATGGCCGCCGTTATCTCCTCTACCACACATCCTATCCCCACCACAGCACCATCCACCGCCTCTACCTCATCACCCCCACACTTAGTAGGCACCAGGTATGCCCTGCCAGCACGTCTCTGGACATATGGAATCACGTTCCAAGACGACGCACACCGAGAGCGCTTTGTTAGGCTCTCTCAGCGCCGTCTCGTACCTACTATGTTCATAGACGTGCCCACACTTAGATCTCTCAGACTCCTACAGGGAGTTCATCACCTCTACCGAGTGATCGGTTTCGACTGCTTCCTCGGTGTGCACGCTCCCACCTACTCCCACATAGCACTCGAGGGTCTCAGCTCCCTTGCTCTCACCCCAACTAGTGACGACATCACCTTCTGCCTCATGGACCACGACTGCACTATCACATTTGCCATGATCCGCAAGTACTTCCATTTCCCTACCGTATCCGAGCCCAGAGCAGCCTTTTCTCTGCTCTTTGACGTTCACTCTTTTGATGTTCAAGAGTTTTGGGAGCGTATTTCTGGCCTTCCTTAGTATCGCCCTAGTCGGGCGAAGGCTTCGTGCATTGAGCACCCATGCCTTCGTTACGCTCAGAGCCACTTAGCTTCCGCTCTCTTCTGCGGGCCTGAGGTCGGAACCATGTCCTTCCCTGAGCTTACCCATCTTATGGGTATGACCCGGCCTCTTCGATTTCACCCTGATGGCTCCCTACGACCCTTCATGCTCTCTGACGCAGCCCACTTGTCGTGTCACCGCCTTTACCAGACAGCCACCACCTACTTCGCCACCGACAACTGCTGTGGTGGTTTCTTCACCATTTTTGCTAGGATGCTTGATATTCACCTTCCTGATGACCTTACCAGACCTGTTGGCCCGACACGCTTGACCATCGGCGTGCTCGAGCATATGCATATTATCCGACCTTATGGGTCTCGTCACTGGATTTACCTTGTAGGCACCCACCAAACCCCCCATATGGTGCTCCCCACTCCTCACCTCACACACACATCCCGGCTGTCCAGCTTGACTGGATTATTCCTAGGGTCGAGCCTCTCCCTCCTATACACGTATTCGAGCCCCCTGGAGCACCAGTCGAGGCAGCTGCCGATGACCCGGTCCCACGCTTCCTGGTGTTCGAGTTACATGACATTGCTGCCTTAGTTGCCAGCCTTCCAGTGCCACCAGTTCACCCATCATCTTCTGGAGCCATTTCTTCCACCACCGTTGTATCCACCGTATCCACCGCCGTCGAGCCTTCGGGGACTGTCCCTACCTCTTGCCCCGAGACTCAGATCTCTTCGACCACTGTATTGGTGCCAGAGGCAACTGATATACCGATTGCTGACGACCCCATATATCTTGATTCTCCTGTGCACGACCCTGCCCCTACTCTTCCACCCCTCAGCGACCTGTTAGCTTCACTTCCGATATCCTTAGGTCCACACACTCCCCTTTCTGGAAACACTTCCTCCTCATCCGCTGCCATTTTCACTGAGAGCGTATCGACGTCTGTCTACTCTTCTGTGTCAACGACGGCTCTTTCTTCTGTCACCTCTGATTTACCTTCGAGCTCACCCTCTCCTGCCTTCCTCGCTCGACACCGTGCCTCAGCTGCACGGGACCGATTCACTAGAGTGGTGACTCACAGACTCATTCCTTGCCCTCTACCCGACTCGCGTACTTCAGACGCTCGCCTGAACGTGTTAGAGGAGTTGACATCCCGCTTACGACGGGATTTCGAGGACTTTGTACGCTCGATGGTGACACACCGATCTAGAGTCGAGTCGGACCTGACTTCTATTATAGACCTGCTTCGGTACCGTGGCCCGCCTCATGTTATCCTTGCACACGCTTCGCCACCCAGGCCAGACACTGTGACCCCCTATGCACCACTCCGTGCTTCACTTTCTCAGGCTTCTGCAGAGCCTGTTTCTACCACTTCTGAGTCGGCTGTCACATTAGATCCCATGTCTGCCTTGGTTTTACTTCCCGCTGAGCCCTCCACTGCCACCGTTGATCTCACCACCAGCCCTCCTCATGACTTCCAGCCAGATCCCACACCCACCACTCCTGGTTCACAGCAGAGGGACCCATCACCGCCTCCAGAGGGTGATGCATCTGCTTGATGTCGTCCATACCAGTATTTGCATCCCCCTATTTTATTGAGCCCATCTGCCTATTCGGGGCCTTACACTTACATAGCTTAGGGGAGGAGCCACCCATGCATCATATTTCATTCAGCATTGCATCACTCCATGTTTTTATTTTTATTTCTCCTTTTTGCACAGTTTTTATTTTATATACCCCCACCCACCCCACCCCTTTAGCATCATCTCCCGCTCACGTGCGTTTTCTTAGCAATGAGGACACTGCTAGGTTTAACTTGGGGGATGAGCGCTCGGCTTTTATTTTTGATTTTTTCTTTTACATTTTCCTCCCTTATTCCAGTTTTTATTTCGCTTTTTCACCGTTTTTTCACGTAGTTTTCTTTTTTCTCATTTTTGCATCATATTTTCTATTTTCACCATGCATGCATCTCTTTTTCTTTATTTTCCTCTTTTCTTCGCCTTTCTCTCTTTATTTGTGAGGGATGTTCCACATGATGATATCTCTCGTGGCTTTATTAGTCTTTTACGATGCTCACTTTTGTTGACATGCTATTAGGGTAAATTTCAGCTTTACTATCTATATGCGTGCATTTCTATTGCCGATCTATCTGATTTAATGTTTAAAATGAATGGAAAATCGAATGCATGAACTAGTATCTAGTATGATCTATGTTGGGTAATGCACCTAGGTTCACGCATCACTAGAACACTTGGAGCATCTGTTTTTATCTCAGTCACTTCTGTTTTGCATGCCTGCTGATATTGTGCCTATTACTGCATGCCTTTTTAGTATTCGTTTAGAGGAATGAAAATATCAATGCTATCTATGAGTTTAGTTAGGGTATTATTTTATCGAACCATTGGGCACCCTCTTATGAGTGAACCGAGAGTCTTACTATTTTTCCTTCTCCACATATCTATTTATATCTCTACATATCAGTTGGTTACACCCCCACAGCTATCTTTACCGCATCTCACTTCCCAATCCCAAAAAGGAAAAAGGTATAGCTTCTAAATGAAAAAAAATGTGTGTATATATTCATATGTGAAAAAGAAAAGAAAAAGAAAGGAAATGAATAAATATTGTTTTATATCATTTCATCAGAAGCTATCACCTATACTGGGAAGAAAAAGAAAAATTTCATTTCATATTCCTAGGTGCGATGCCTTAAGCTAAGCTTGGGGGTAAACCAACTGATCACATGAGTGAGCATGACATTAGAGTGGAGTCGGTGCATAACGGGGAGATTTAATAATACCTAAACTTTATGAAATGCTTTAGTTTTTTGAGATTTTTCATGAATCGAAATTAATATCTGAATGGCATGACTTTTTCTATTCTCTATTGCATGTTATGTGATTTCTTTATGCTCCTTATGTATCTGTGATTGAAAAGGGCGTTGCCAACTTCTTTATACTAGACTCTAGGGATTGCATGAGATTGATATGATTTGATGGCGTTATTTCAGTAGATCCCTATCCTTTGCCTGTATTGCATGCTATTCATATGATTTGTAAAACTAGAAATTGCCAGTAGCATGTATGTATTTCATTCAGAGCATCGTGATGTACTAATTAGGCATGAGATCTGACCGATCATCCCTAGCACTCTCCCATCACTTCAATTCCCCTCTCTTTTTACTTTTCATCTCTTCCTATTTTCATTTTCTTATTTCTTTTTGTTTTCCTCCCAGCATATCGATTATTCGTCTTCCTCAAGGACGAGTAAGAGGTAAGCTTGGGGGATTTTGATGTGTCCATATTTCCCACTATTTTTTATACCATCATTTCATTGCATCCCATGCTATTTTCACATCCAAATCCCACATTTTACTACGATATTGTATTTCTGACGATATATTCGAGTTTCGTAGTGTTCTATAAGTTTTCAGGGATTTTGGAGTGATTTAGGACCCCACTTGGGTATGGACACATCCGACATGCCCGTGAGCTCATTGGTGGAGCCCCGTAGGAGTTTGTCATACTTTTGGGGCCACTGGAGGAGAAGAGACAGAGCAGAGGAGAGAGAGGAGCCCTCAGCAGCTGTTGGAGAGTTTTTTCCCAGACTGCTCGGTAGAGAAGTTCAGTTGCTCGGAGCGAGCAGCTGCAAATGAAAGAAACGAGCTGATACGGGCTGGCTCGAACCGAGTAGTTTATCTGCTCGGTCGAGCAGCATCAAAATTCCAAACCTCAAGCAAAGAAGCGACACGGCCCTATCAGCTCTTTGGTGACCAAGTCAGCCTCTGCTCGGACCGAGCTGAGCTGACTCGGTCTGAGCAGGCAGAGTAAGGATTTGGAGATTTTTTGACTTCCTGTCGTGCTCGGTCAAGCAGCTCATCTGCTCGGGCCGAGCCACCGAACGAGCAACGCATTGCTCGACCGAGTCACCTACTCGGTCGGTAATGCCGGGGCTATTTTTGGAAGATTTTCTGAAGCCACCGATTGCGTGATTTTTGCACTGAAGGCTCAGGGAGCCGGGGGACTGAAAGGAGCGACTCTATCTAGGGATTTTTGGAGGGGTTTCTGGAGAGCGAGAGCTGAGCGATTTTAGGGAGACTTTTTGAGATTGATTTTTATAAACAGAGATGGGATCTAAACACTCGGTTGGTGATTTTTATTCTCAATTGTTGCACTTGGAATCTGGAATTCTCTTTAGATCTATAAATTGCATATCTTTTCTATCTCCCGCTATAAGTCTTCTATTTTTATTCTTTTGATTTCTATGATGTCTTCTTCTTTGGAAATGATGTTTTTATCTGTTGCTATCGCCATGTGTGAGTAGATTATTCTAGGGTTGATGGGTTAGCCCTAGGATCCCAGGGGGAAGACGTAGATTAGGATCTCTATGTTGAATTAGGGATTTAGGGGAGTATTTCGGTCGATCCTACCGAATCCCTGGATAACCCGTACTGAGATCATGCCCACGGTCTGTGGAATTGATGTGCTTAAGGGTTATCTCTGAGATTCGAATAGGGAAATCGGTGGATCCAACCAAGGCTCGTGACCATGCCCGGCTCGCGTCTTGGGGGATCCATCGACGAACTTTACCGATTCGTTGACGGCTACCGCTATTGCGTCAACGAGAGCCACCGAAATATCTCGCAATTCTAAACCACGAGAGTGGTATGAATTGGGAGATTAATCCGCTAACCCTAATGCAACGTAAGGATCCTATTCCAACGTCGAACCCCAACAATCTTAGTGGCAATCCCTAATGCCCTAGTCCTTTTTATTATTGAAACAACATCACCACCCAACCAATAACTCCAACCCGATAGCTATCTCACTTCGAGATCTAGAAATAAACTGAGAGTCTATACACACTGTCACTGTCCCTGTGGGATTTGATATCATTTATACTATAACTCGACACTGTCCGCTTGCAGATTGAGCCCAGAATTGAAGCCTAGGGGCCATACCACGCCTGGCGATCGTGACACTGCCAGGTGGAACCTAGGTGTAGGTTTCGGGTATGTCATAGGCGACTAGGAGAAGGTCGTAGCGGAGAGTCCAGTGGAGACTGAGGTGGAGGTGCTAGTGGAGGGGCAGGGTGAGGAGGTCGACGGCCGAGTAGAGGCGCCGTAGTTAACTGTTGGGGGGGGGGGGGGGCATATGTAAGGCCGATCTTGGGGCCAGGCTTAGGAATTGTATTTATTTTTTGGAAGAAATTTAGCGTAAATATTTTTAATTTAATGAAAGATATCACCTTTGAGGTATTTTGCCTCATTTGTCTTTGTGTTTGTTTGTGCTTGTATGTACTTGTATGCCCCCAACTTTTTGCTTGGAAGAGCCTGGGAGTGAGGAGAAGCGAAATGTTGTAGATTCATTCTCTGTGAAGTTGCGTCGGCGGGATTCCTTAGTGGGTCGCCGTTGGAGAGTTTGGGGAGCCCGCCTTGGACTTTCATAGAATAGGTGTGCTTTGAAGGAAATCCGCAAATCCTGGCAACCTACCAGGGGCACAACTTCGGAGGCCTGCCCTGGACTTCATTGAGAGGGCGTGTATAGATGGGCATAGTCGACCCCTCATTTTCACTTTGGTTTGGATGGCAAACTGCCTCGGAGGTCTCTGAGAGGGCGGGTATTGATGGGCCGTAGCTGACCCCGCATTTTCACTCCGGTTTGGATGGAGAACTGCCTCAGAGGTCTTTGAGATGGCATGTATTGATGGGCCGTATCCGACCCCGCATTTTCGCTCCGGTTTGGACGGTGAACTGCCCCAGAGGTCTTTGAGAGGGCGGGTATTGGGCCGTCGCCTACCCCGCATCCTCTATAATTGGGCGGGTATTGGGCCGTCGCCTACTCCGCATCCGATGTAATCGGACGGGTATTGGGCCGTCGCCTACCTCGCATTTTCGCTCCGGTTTGGGTGGCGAGCTACCCCAGAGGTATTCGATAGGGCAAGTATAGATGGGCCTTAGCCAACCTCGCATTTTCGCTCCGGTTTGGGTGGCGAACTGCCACAGAGGTCTTCGATAGGGCGGGTATAGATGGGCCATAGCAGACCCCCAATTTTCTCTCTGGTTTGGATGGTGAACTGCCCCGGAGGTCTTTGAGAGGGCGGGTACTGTGCCGGTGCCTACACTGCATCCTCTGTAATTTGGCAGGTATTGGGCCGTCGCCTATCCCGTATTTTCACTCCGGTTTGGGTGGCGAGCTGCCCTGGAGGTCTACGATAGGGCATGTATAGATGGGCCATAGCCGACCCCGCATTTTCGCTCCGGTTTGGGTGACAAATTGCCCCAGAGGTCTTTGAGAGGGCGGGTATTGGGCCGTTGCCTACCCTGTATTTTCGCTCTGGTTTGGGTGGCGAGCTTTCCCGGAGGTCTTCGATAAGGCGGGTATAGATGGGCCGTAGCCGACCCCGCGTTTTTGCTCCGGTTTGGGTGGCGAACTGCCCCGGAGGTTTTTGATAGGGCGGGTATAGATGGGACGTAGCCGACCCCGCATTTTTGCTCCGGTTTGGGTGGCGAACTGCCCCGGAGGTCTTGATAGGGCGGGTATAGATGGGCCGTAGCCGACCCCGCATTTTCTCTCCGGTTTGGGTGGCAAACTGCCCCGGAGGTCTTTGAGAGGGCGGGTATTGGGCTACGCCTACCTCGCATCCTCTGTAATTGGGCGGGTATTGGGCCGTCGCCTACCCTCATTTTTGCTCCGGTTTGGGCGGCGAGCTGCCCCGGAGGTCATCGATAGGGCGGGTATAGATGGGCCGTAGCCGACCCCGTATTTTCGCTCCGGTTTGGATGGTGAACTGCTCTGGAGGTCTTCGATAGGGCGGGTTTAGATGGGTCGTAGCTGACCCCGCATTTTCGCTTCGGTTTGGGTTGCAAAATGCCCCGGAGGTCTTCGATAGGGCGGGTATAGATGGGCCGTAAACGACACCATATTTTTGCTCTGGTTTGGATGTTGAGCTACCCCGGAGGTCTTCGATAAGGCAGGTATAGATGGGCCGTAACCGACCCCGCATTTTCCTTCCGATTTGGGTGACGAGCTGCCCCGGAGGTCTTCGATAGGGCGGGTATAGATGGCAGTAGCCGACCCCGCATTTTCGCTCCGGTTTGGGTGGCAAATTGCCCCGGAGGTCTTCGATAGGGCAGGTATAGATGGGCCGTAGCTGACCCTGCATTTTCGCTCCGGTTTGGGTGGCAAACTGTCGCGGACGTCTTTGAGAGGGCGGGCTGCAATTTTAGTACGCATAATACGTATGTACAAATGAAAACACAAGAGTTTACTTGTAGCAAGGTAGCCCGACCCGAATGATTAAAACAGCCTTTATGGAGGCGCTTTCTATCTCATATGGGGTCTGAAAATTTCATTCAAACAACACATTGTTTGTACAATCATTAAATCACAAATTTTATTGATAGCAATTAAGTAAGTGTTGGGCATTCCACGGATGAGCTAATTCTTCGCCTTCCATGTTTGCCAAAATATAGGTCGCGGGTCCTACAATATCCGTTATTTTGTAGGGCCCTTCCCATTTAACAAAGAGATTTCCACAGCGGTCGATCTCAAGTTTGAAGGTTACGTCCCTGAGGACAAGGTCGTCGACTCTGAAGCTCCTCTTTCTCACCAGAGAGTTGTAGTACCTCGCCATCCTTAGGTTGTGTTTGATAAGACATGTTAGAGCATGATCTCTTACCTCGTTGAGGAGTTCAGCGTTGAGGTCGAGACCTTCTTCATTTGCTTGTTCATCAAAGTACTGGAGGTTGAGATATTGTTCACCGACCTCCACCGGGACGACAGCTTTTGCCCCATAGGGTAGCATGAATAGGCTCTCACCAGTCGAAGCTTTGTATGTTGTAAGGTAAGACCAAAGGATGTCGGGTAGCTCGTCAGGCCAAGATCCAAAGGCGTTGCCGCACTTCTTCTTTAAGGGTCCAATGATGCCTTTGTTTGCTGCCTTGGCCATGCCATTGCACTGCGGGTGTGCCATGGAGGCAAAGTGAAGGTTGACACCACAATCTGAGCAGAATTTTCTGAAGTCCGTGGAGTCGAACTGCATCCAGTTGTCTGTCACTATGGAGCATGGTATCCTGAAGCGACATATGATAGACTTCCAGATGAAGTTCTTCATGTCCTTTAAGGTAATACGTGCTAGGGTCTCCACTTCGATCCACTTTGTGAAGTAGTCAACGGCGACAACTAGGAACTTCCTTCCTATGGTTGCCATGGGGAACGGTCCGAGGGGAACGGTCCGAGGATGTCAAGGCCCCACTTGGCAAATGAGACCGGGCTGAGAATGGTAATTAGGTCGGCATGAGGAGCTGTTGTATGCTTGAAGTATTTTTGGCATTCCCCGCACCGCTTGACGAATTAGATTGCATCCTTCAACATGGTCGGCCAATAGTAGCCCTGCCAGACTACCTTATGTGCCAGGGTGCGGCCACCGTGATGATTCCTATAGAATCCTTCATGTATTTCGTGGATGATCTCCTCAGCTCTTCTCGGCCCAAGACACTTTAAATAGGGCAATACGTCGTTCTTCGCACGACGTTTTCGGTAGAGTACATCGCCGAAGATCACGAACGACAAAACCCATCTCTCGGTCTTCTACGCCTCTAGCCTATCTTCTGGTAAGGCTCTGGTCTTTAGGTAGGTGATGATTAAGCTCATCCACGATCGCTCTTGGTCGATGCACCTCAGTTCACCCTCCTCGATGCTGAGTGTCAGTAAGTTCTCAATATAGATGGCTTTCCCAACCTCTGTGGGAGAAGATGAAGCCAGCTTTGAGAGGGCGTCGGTGCAGAGGTTGTTTGAACTTGGTAGATGTTGGACCGCCGCTCTCCTAAATTTGAGGAGTTCGGCCCAGGCGCACTTCAGGTACCGCTTCATCAGTTCCTCCATTGCCTCGAAGCTTCCTTCAATTTGCTAAACGACCAGCCTTGAATCGCTAATCAGCAGCACATTTATTGCTCCAAGCGCCTGGCAGAGCTTTAGGCCATTGAGGGCGGCCTCGTACGTCACTACATTGTTGGTTTCCAAGAAGTTGAAGCGAAGGGAGTACTCCAATAAGCTCCCCTCTGGAGTTTCTATTACAATGCCGCTTCCGCTCCTTGACGTTGTGGCTGATCCGTCGACGTGGATGACCTATTGCTCACCGTTGGACTGGGTCGATAGAGAAGGAGGACTTTCACTGGCGAACTGCTGTGGTTCCGAATCCAGGTGGCCATTGGGCGAAGCTTCGCCATTCTCTTCTATAGTGCACTCCGCCACGAAGTCCACTAGTGCTTGCCCCTTGATCACTGCCCTGGTTTGTAGATGATGTCGAACTTATTGAGCTCAACACTCCAATTCAGCATGCGGCATGGTCTTTCCAACCTCCTCAAGTTCTTTTCAAGTGGCAAGTTGGTGTAGACGATGATGGTGTGCGCCTGGAAGTAGGGGCGGAGCTTCCTTGCGGTCAAAACCAGGCAGTAGGTGATCTTCTCGATGTGGTTATAGCGAGTCTCCGTGTCTTGGAGCACTCGACTGGCATAGTAGACCGGCCTCTGGATGCCACCGTCCTCCTTCACTAGTACCGAGCTTACAGCTTCCTCAGTAGTGGCGAGGTAGAGGCCAAGCTGCTCTCCTTCTTCGGGCTTTGCAAGCAGGGACGGGCTTTGCAGGTAGGCCTTCAACTCGTCGAAAGCTATTGCGCAGGAATCGTCCCACTTGTTGAGTATTGGACTCTCCACCTTGATTTTGATGATGATCAAACACAAATCATTGTGACTAACTCTTGTGATTGCAGTTAGCTAAAAAGTCACCAATTAGATTCAAGAAGATCAAAAGTGACTACACGTGTTGATTCAAGTGGAGGACTTGGTAGATCAACAAAGGTGAAGCATTGGCTTGAAGAACTCAAAGGCTACCTCAAACCTCAAGCCAATGGCATCAACAAATGAATGGAAATTCAATCCAAGGAGAAGATAGGAATGGATGAGTCAAAAGCTTCGAAGACTATGACGTTGGAGATTTTCAAGTCATTCAACTAAAAGACTCAAGACCTTGAAGAATTATGGAGATCGTCGCCAAAGTACTTTGTTCATCTCAAGCGACGTCCCAAGACTACCTCAGAACGCGTGATCGTTATGCCTGGAGCTTCGTTGAAGCACAAGGAGTATTATTGAAGTCGAGGGATTCAGAATCTTCATGTTGAAGCTTTGAAGACGGTTTGTCGTATTTACTTTTATGTCTTCTAGCTTCGGTTTAGTAGAATGTTAAGCCTTGAGAAGTATTTGCCAAGAAATCTTCATAACTTTCATATCTTATCTCTAGGATTGCCTTAGAAGCCATTAGAAAGTTTCCCGTAGCTTTTCGCTTCTTTTCATGGCTTCATATGCATCTTAGTTGGTTCAAGTAGAAAAACCAACCGACTAGATGACGATTTGCTAGAGTATCCGGAGGGGATCCAGGTGTTACTGGATTAGGGCACTGGTAACGAGTCGGGGAGACTTGGGTGGCACCGAACCAGGGTAGATTGCTTGTTAGCATTGCATTATTCCTTGCGTTGTTGTTCACTTATTGTATTCCGCATTTGTTGGTTAATTAGGGTTTTATTTGGCGTAAATTCCTTATAATTCTATAAAACACTATTCACCACCCTCTAGTGTTTGTTCCTCATAGCACATAGTCACTACAATTAGTATCAGAGCATACTAAATGACGATCTAATCGGTTGGAAATCCTTCTTGAACCGACTAGACATCCTTACTAATCTCAGCCCATTCACTGTTGATCATTTAGTCGGTCCAAGAAGGTTCACCGACCGACTAGATGACGATCTAATCGGTCAGAGATCCTTCTTAGACCGACTAGCCATACTTGTTAATTCAGCCTTTTGTACTGTTGACCAGTTAGTTGGTTCAAGAAGGATGGTTAATCGATTAAAAGCTAATCTAGTCTGTCCAAGAAGGTTCACTGACCGACTAGTTATCAATCTAGTCGGTTGATGATCCTTCTTAGACCGACTAGTTTCAAAACTAATCGGTCAGTGATCCTTCTTAGACCGACTAGTGCTTACCCATGATTTTACCATCTTCTCTGTCAACCATCTAGTCGGTCCAAGAAGGTTCGCCGATCGACTAGTTGCAAAACTAATCGGTCAGTGATCCTTCTTAGACCGATTAAGCAGCTTCAGAATAGAGCCGTTGGGGCATTTAATGCCACGAATTTTGAGACCGTTTTCTCTCTTCCCTATATAAGTTTGAGTGCTTCAAACCAAGGATTCAAGGCTGAAATTAGAGACATTTTCACATCTTTGAGGAGAGCCATTCAACTCTAATTCCAAGCTCTCTCATCTCACAAGAATCTCTCTCTCACTCTTTGAGCACTAATTCCTCAAGAGAGATTCTCATACCTTGTGAGCTTCTCAAGCTAAGAGCTTGAATCCACGTCACCATCTTCTCCCTAGCCATCTATTGCTGCTCATCTTGGTGGAGCTAGGGTTTGGTGATCTCATCTTCCTCAAAATCCATCCTTGTCCCAAATTGGTAAGTATTTCTCAAGGCATAGGATTTTGTGGTAAGAAGTTTTATATTTCATTCTTTATACTTCATATTTGTTGTATACTCACGGTGGTGAGAGGTTTGGCTTGATCCCAAGTTGTGGGAGTCAAGATTTCGTTTTTGCTCTCGATTTATGAGAGTGTGCGTAGTCCCTAGTTGTGGGATTAAGGTTTTTGGGTGTTCCCGGGTCGTGGGATACACTGACATCGATTGTAGGTCGATGGCACTTGTGGGGTTTTCGCAAGTGGGCTAAAGGAAAGCTCTAGCGGTTTGCTAGAGTATCCGGAGGGGATCCGGGTGTTGCTAGATTAGGGCACCGGTAACGAGTCGGGGAGACTTGGGTGGCACCGAACCAGGGTAGATTGCTTGTTAGCATTGCATTATTCCTTGCGTTGTTGTTCACTTATTGTATTCCGCATTTGTTGGTTAATTAGGGTTTTTTTTGAAAAGTTAGCGTGATTTTATTGAGATATGTGAATATTTATAGACTATCCTATTACGGTGGGAGGAATTCCTAGGGGGAGGAGAGGGCACAAGCGCTGTCACTCCCCACTAAGAGAACCCACACCATTCTAGAATAGAAAAGTACACTGCACAAAAGAGATAACAAGACAATGATCTCAACCATTATAACTAATTTCCCAGTTAGCAAATACTGCAGCCTCTTCCTCAGTAGTCGGTTCCTGATCATGCATGGCTACGCGAATATCTGCAGTAATTTCTTCAAATAGCGCGGTTTTACCCCTCTTTTCATCATCGAAAACCCTTCTGTTTCTTTCCCTCCAGATGTGCCAAACCATTACAGCCAGGACAGTTTTATGCAGCAGACTAAGAATGCTCTTCCCTCCATGCTTAGTAAGGATATATTTCCCAATCTCATCAAGTGAAGTAGATATCCTGTCCCTGACTCTAAGCTTCATCAATACCCGTTGCAATATGTAATTTGAGTAATTGCATTCAAAATATAAGTGGCCTATACTCTCCTCCTTGTCCTCGTCACATAGGACACATATAGTTACCACATTAGTATTCCATCTAGCAATCTTGTCTCTGGTCAACAATTTATTCTTAAAAGCTCTGAGGATAGTTAGCGACATCTTAGGAATATGTTTGGCATACCAGATAAGTTTATAGAGAGGGAATGGCGTACCCTTTTTGTGAACCCCCTCCCGAGCCTGTTTGAATGAGAATGACTCTCCCGGCATCCATTTCCAGCCGTCAGTACCCGAGTGCAGCTTGATGTTGGATAGCAAGTGGCGAATAGGGTCAAGGGCGGGATCAGTACTCCAGCCGCCATTGGTCCAGTAATCCGAAACATAGGCCTCAATAGTAGAACTCGGAGCTTCAAATTGAAGGAATAGCGGCCCACCTTCCAGCCAATTATCAAGCCAGAACTTTGTTGTTTGTACCCTTACTAAACAACCCAGCACTCTTCTCCCAGTTTACATGGAGGCCAGTGTATTTGGAGAACTCTGCTAGAAGATTTCTGATACCCAGAAAGGAAGTGGTATTTGCCCTGCAAAATACTAGGAGATCATCTGCAAATAAGAGGTGAGAGATGGACCCGGATCTCCTCATAGATTGGATCGTACCAGAGACTATGGCTTTATCAACAAGTATTGAGAAGGTCTCCATTATAATAACAAATAGGTATGGGGAAAGTGGGTCACCCTGGCGGAGACCCCTGTTGCTTCCAAAATATCCGCAAGGAGAACCGTTTACCATGACAGAGAAGGTAGGAGTTGTAATGCATTCTTTAACCCAGGTAATGAACTTGGTAGGAAAATGTTGCTGTTGCATAAAATAGAAAATGAAATCCCGGTTTACACTGTCAAAAGCTTTTCGCAAGTCCAGTTTCAGGCACGATCTACTTCCCATAGGGTTATTAAAATCTCTTATCTGTTCATGGGCCAAGAGAGTGCAATCTGATAGAAGTCTTCCTTTGAGGAAGGCGGCTTGGTTTGGAGAGATCAACTCATGTATCACCACCTTTAGCCTGTTGCAGAGAATTTTACTTATGAACTTATAGAGTACATTGCAACAAGCAATAGGCCTATAATCTTCCAGTTTCGAAGCATTGGAATTCTTTGGGACAAGAGTAAGAAAGGTGTGGTTAACTTGTCTAAGGATCTGGAATACCGCTGTAAGCAACGGGAAGGTCTTTATGTAATAGCTTTGGTTATATAACTCCTTATAAAACAAAGGAGCCTCCACATTTAGGTTCTCAACTACCTTGTTACAATTCCCAGAAGCATCAACAAGATGGCTTAGATTATTCCGGTTAGCCCTAACCTTCATCGCCGTATAAAAGAATTTGGTATTCCTGTCTCCAAGGGAAATCCAGTTTTGGCGACTTTTTTGCCTATACATATTCTCCTCATTCTTCATTGCCCGAAATAGCTCAGATATGACACAAGATTCCGACTTCTGTAGGTCAACATCAAAGTGAATGGACGGATTCCTCCTGATCTCTTCCAACCTACTTTTACACTTTTCAACCAACTTGTCAGCTCTAACCCCATTAGCCCACAACTGTATCAGCTTAGCAGCGTTAGGTACCTGATTATGTAGATGAAATATCATTGGTGAGTGGTCGCTCGTAAGAGGGTCCAAGTACTCCATATATGATTCCGGAAGCATACAGGTCCACACCGAGTTGATGAAAACTCTGTCAAGCTGCGCTACAATACGGCTCACCCCCCCGCGATTGTTGCACCAACTCATTCTATTCCCCTTACTTTTTATCTCCCGAAGCTCGCACGAATTGATGCATTCAAAATAATCACAGAGCCAAACATCATCCAACCTCCTTCCTCCAATTTTATCACGGCCATAAAGTACACAGTTCCAGTCTCCGCCTACAACCCAAGGAGTATTACATACCAGTCGGAAGTCATTTTGAAGTCCTTGCCATAGATCCATTCTCTCTCCCATGGAATTGCTAGCATAGATTCCAGTAACTGCACACGAGAACCCCCCTTTGTTATTGCAATTGACTGTGATATGCTGGGCCGTAATAGTAGGGTCAAAGACCATAAGAATGCGACCCCCAGCAACCTTATCGAAGTTGTTTATATTGACCCATCCCTTAGGAATAAGCAGATCAGCATCCTTCAAGGAATTTATTTTAGTTTCTACCAGTATGAGCATAGAAGGCCTCAGCTTCGCCATACTATCCCTTAAATCTCTCCTTCTCAAAGAGTTATTCATACCTCTTGTGTTCCAAAAGTAAATTGTCATTGATCAACATTAGTTTTACGACTGAGCCCGTTCTCCTGTAAACACGAGCTCTTCCTGGAGGAGGCTACTTCAGACTTCTTCTTAGCTAGCAGCTGAAAGCAAATCTCCTAGTCAGGATTGTCCATCGCTATTACCTCTGGCACCCGGTCTATATCTGGAGAATTTGGATCACAAATCAGGGAGGGGAGAGGCCGGAGTGCTTCCCAGGAACTCATTAACCAACCCCTCAACATCAGGATCCGCACGCATATCGATGGTCACCCCCTTATGCGCTGCAGGAAAAGGACCTTCCTCCGTGGCCGAATTAACCACCTCCTTCCCTGGTGCCTGAGGAGGCAAGTTGGCCTCAGGCAAGCTCCCAGCAATAGGCAGCTCAATGACCGGCCCTGTATTCAAGCCAGGAGGGCTATGTGATGCCGAACCATCACCTTCAGTCTCCCTAACTTCATTAGGAATGAAGTCACCTCTAGCTTCATTCTCCTTGGTTTCACATACCTTAGCGTTGTCATTATTTTGGAGTGAAGGGGGCTCTTCCTTATTAGGACACTGAGCGTCAGAATGACCAAAGCAGACACACTTCGAGCAACTTGGAGGTTCACCCTCTATTTTCACATCAATAGAGATAGTAGGCCCGTCTTCAATTCCCACCAACACCACTTTAGGTGAAGCTTCCCTGGCATTAATTTCTACTAAGCATCTCACAAACGAAAGTCGCTCCTTTTTGGCAGTTAGCCTATCCAAACAAATTGGCTTCCCTATAACAGAAGCGATGCAATTTAGGATTTCCAGAGTCCACATACCCAGAGGAACACCGTGGAGTTGGACCCAGACTGGGACAGTGGAAAGGATGTCTCTTTCCAGTTTGAGGCCCGAGCTCCAGCGCTGTAGGACAACAAGTCGGCCATCAAACATCCATGGTCCACCATGTAGAATCTTCTGACACTCTCCTTCGTCATCAAATTTAAAACAAAAGAACCCATTCTCGCGGCTATACACCTTTACCCCCTTCTTCAGATTCCATAGTCTCTCCACCCACGCACAAATCTGGCCATAGAAGGGCACATCACCTAGCACATAGCCCACCAAGGTAGACTTCCACTGCTCAGCCCCTCTATCCAAGGCGGATTTCGCAATCATCGCCATAACAGTGCCATCCTCTTTAGAGACAGGTGCCACATACGACATTCCCATATCAGCATCATATTTCCTGATGTTAGAACAAACATCAACCCAAGATTGCTTCGCCACATTTGTAAATGAAATTTCCGCTGGAGGCCTTGTAGGCATTCTGTTGAACATCTGGGGGGCAGTTTTGGTTGGGCGATTCACAGCAGGCCCATTTCCTCTATAACGAGAGAACACCCTGCTACTGCGGGCCTTAGATCCAAAAGCGCTAGGGATGTGCTTCCCGGTGCCACCCAATCGAGATCCCATATCAATCTTCTTCTTGCTGCGATTAACAACAGACCAGCCACCATTATCGACATCAAGATCACCTGAATCACCCTTGCTGGGGTGCGGCGCAAAAGTGACACGAGGTCCCCCAGAGATCCGATGCCCTCCAGGATCGTCCATGGCCGTCTTATCACCGGTACCAAAGTTGTGTAGATCCTCCCCCTGGTTAGTCGCAGCTCCAAGTACCGACGTTGTATCAATGCTCCCGTGGAACCCCGCCGTCTTATAGACTCGGGATGCCGCCGTAGAGGATTCTCTGTGATCGCCAAACCCTCCTCTCCGTGTTCGCCAAACCCTCCTCTCCAAGGTAGTCATCGCAGTAGGGTTTTATTTGGCGTAAATTCCTTATAATTCTATAAAACACTATTCACCCCTCTCTAGTGTTTGATGCTAGTTTTGAGCGTATGATATAGTGCTTATCTTCCTTATGCTCATGGCATTCCATGTTATCTTTGACTCATTATGTGAGTATCTGTTTTGGAATGCATGCTGGTACTATGGTTCTTTTGAACATTGTTTAAATTAGTATCCTAGTGCACTAGATTTGTGTATGCCATACGTTTTATGAAGTTACTATCTCTATTTTGGCATAACACTTTTGCGTGATATAGATATTTGATATTCATTTTCATTGTATCACCTTGTCACCCCACATCGCACACTTCACTTATATTTGGTATGCTTACTTTTGGAGATGCTTTGTGGAGTTTAGCTGGAAATATTTTTTATGACTTGGTATGTCTTTTATTGATAACACATGCCATTATACTTAACTTGTGTTATTATTATAACATAGCGTTGTACACATGGTTAAGAATTTCCATAGTCATGTTTGTTTACTTCGTTGCTCGACGATTATATTGTTTAAATAGATTTGCTTGTATAAAAACATAGAATTGTTTTTCATGCACTAAATTATGCTTGATATATCTTGCCAAGTATACAATTGGTATCACAGGACAGTCTATCACAGTATGCTTAATGTTATAAAACTTTGTGATAATTGAGTTGTTGTTGGATATGTGCTCTTGCATTTGATATCTTTGTTTTGATATCTAGTTTTCAATTAGTAACTTTACATTAGAGATCTTTACAATTGGTAACTTTACAATTGATATCCCTTTTTGTTTTCCACTCTATTGTTGCATTTGTTGTTTTTATACCCCCATATCTTTTTGTTAATGACAAAAGGGGAGAGAAATAAACAAGATGTGCTTATTGAATGTTGAGTGTTAAACAATAATTTGAATCATATAGACTTTATGTATGATTGTTCATGTATATGATTCAGGGGGAGCATTAGTGATTACCTTGGTTTATATTGATTACATTATATATATATATATATATATATATATATATATATATATATATATATATATATATATATATATATATATATGTCATCATGCTCATGTTTATGATGTGTATCATGTGTATCACCTAATGACTTGTATTGTGTACGCATATTATTTCTGGTCATTCATGCGATATATACACAACCTCATGTGATACACACACTATTAACTACTGAATGATGCTATTGATTATTGATATTAACTTGATTGGCATCATTACAGGGGGAGTAAGTATATTTAATGCACAATTATTTATTTTGTTTATATTTGGTTTGGCATCATCAAAAAGGGGGAGAATGTTGAGTATTGGACTCTCCACCTTGATTTTGATGATGATCAAACACAAATCATTGTGACTAACTCTTGTGATTGCAGTTAGCTAAAAAGTCACCAATTAGATTCAAGAAGATCAAAAGTGACTACACGTGTTGATTCAAGTGGAGGACTTGGTAGATCAACAAAGGTGAAGCATTGGCTTGAAGAACTCAAAGGCTACCTCAAACCTCAAGCCAATGACATCAACAAATGAATGGAAATTCAATCCAAAGAGAAGATAGGAATGGATGAGTCAAAAGCTTCGAAGACTATGACGTTGGAGATTTTCAAGTCATTCAACTAAAAGACTCAAGACCTTGAAGAATTATGGAGATCGTCGCCAAAGTACTTTGTTCATCTCAAGCGACGTCCCAAGACTTCCTCAGAACGCGTGATCGTTATGCCTGGAGCTTCGTTGAAGCACAAGGAGTATTATTGAAGTCGAGGGATTCAGAATCTTCATGTTGAAGCTTTGAAGACGGTTTGTCGTATTTACTTTTATGTCTTCTAGCTTCGGTTTAGTAGAATGTTAAGCCTTGAGAAGTATTTGCCAAGAAATCTTCATAACTTTCATATCTTATCTCTAGGATTGCCTTAGAAGCCATTAGAAAGTTTCCCGTAGCTTTTCGCTTCTTTTCATGGCTTCATATACATCTTAGTTGGTTCAAGTAGAAGAACCAACCGACTAGATGATGATCTAATCGGTTGGAAATCCTTCTTGAACCGACTAGACATCCTTGCTAATCTCAGCCCATTCACTGTTGATCATTTAGTCGGTCCAAGAAGGTTCACCGACCGACTAGATGACGATCTAATCGGTCAGAGATCCTTCTTAGACCGACTAGCCATACTTGTTAATTCAGCCTTTTGTACTGTTGACCAGTTAGTTGGTTCAAGAAGGATGGTTAATCGATTAAAAGCCAATCTAGTCCGTCCAAGAAGGTTCACCGACCGACTAGTTGTCAATCTAGTCGGTTGATGATCCTTCTTAGACCGACTAGTTTCAAAACTAATCGGTCAGTGATCCTTCTTAGACCGACTAGTGCTTACCCATGATTTTACCATCTTCTTTGTCAACCATCTAGTCGGTCCAAGAAGGTTCGCCGACCGACTAGTTGCAAAACTAATCGGTCAGTGATCCTTCTTAGACAGATTAAGCAGTTTTAGAATAGAGCCGTTGGGGCATTTAATGCCACGAATTTTGTGACCGTTTTCTCTCTTCCCTATATAAGTTTGAGTGCTTCTACCCAAGGATTCAAGGCTGAAATTAGAGACATTTTCACATCTTTGAGGAGAGCCATTCAACTCCAATTCCAAGCTCTCTCATCTCATAAGAATCTCTTTCTCACTCTTTGAGCACTAATTCCTCAAGAGAGATTCTCATACCTTGTGAGCTTCTCAAGCTAAGAGCTTGAATCCACGTCACCATCTTCTCCCTAGCCATCTATTGCTGCTCATCTTGGTGGAGCTAGGGTTTGGTGATCTCATCTTCCTCAAAATCCATCCTTGCCCCAAATTGGTAAGTATTTCTCAAGGCATATGATTTTGTGGTAAGAAGTTTTATATTTCATTCTTTATACTTCATATTTGTTGTATACTCACGGTGGTGAGAGGTTTGGCTTGATCCCAAGTTGTGGGAGTCAAGATTTCGTTTTTGCTCTCGGTTTCTGAGAGTGTGCTTAGTCCCTAATTGTGGGATTAAGGTTTTTGCGTGTTCCCGGGTTGTGGGATACACGGACATCGATTGTAGGTCGATTGCACTTGTGGGGTTTCCACAAGTGGGCTAAAGGAAAGCTCTAGCGGTTTGCTAGAGTATCCGAAGGGGATTCGGGTGTTGCTGGATTAGGGCACCGGTAACGAGTCGGGGAGACTTGGGTGGCACCGAACCAGGGTAGATTGCTTGTTAGCATTGCATTATTCCTTGCGTTGTTGTTCGCTTATTGTATTCCGCATTTGTTGGTTAATTAGGGTTTTATTTGGCGTAAATTCCTTATAATTCTATAAAACACTATTCACCCCCTCTAGTGTTTGTTCCTCATAGCACAGGGTCACTACACCACTCCACCGCCTTCTTTGCACCCTTCCTCTTAGCGAGGGCTATTTGAAGAATCTTGAAGAATAGGAGAGACCTCTCCGCAGACTTCGACAAGAATCTTCCCAGTGCGGCGATCCGTCCATTCAGCCTCTATAGGTCTTGAATCGTCCTCGGCTGCGGCATGTTAGTACGGGTGGTGATCTTGTCGTGGTTGGCCTCAATTCCTTGCTTGGTGATCATGAAGCCGAGGAACTTCCCAGACTCGACGCCGAATATGCATTTGGTTGGGTTGAGCCACATGTTGTAGTACCGCACCTTTTTGAATGTCTCCTCCAGGTCGGTGAGATGATCTTTGGCCCTCTTTGATTTCACCAACATGTTGTCACGCCCTGCTTTCCATTATACTTGGGAGCGAGAATGCGAGCGGGTCCGCATGGGCTGAAGCAGTGAAGCTTAAGCCCAATAAGCGTCTATGAGTAAAAACCAAACGCAGATTCTTGCATGCTAACAGAACAACAGAAATAATCATAATGATAGCCAACATCCAGAAAAAGGAGAGTACCCAAAAGTAAGGCCCCAAACATGGCCAACAACAGAGTCTACAAAGTGGGTACACATCCAACAGATAAGCAGAAAATAAAACTCTAAAGCAGCAACAGCAGGTGAATCTCTACGACTGTTCCTCTGTGGGAAGAACCTCTGGGTCGACGTACCCCGGTCCAATGGATCACTCTGATCCAGCAGCTCGTCCTCATGGTACCCTGTCTCGTAATCTAACATACATTCAAACAACATAGAATGTATGTAAGCAAGGGTCCTGCAAGACATGGTTAAAAGAGAACTCTTGGCAAGATATATAACAGGTTATACATGGTAGTTTTAAAGCAGTTATAAGAATTTGTACTAGCATGCAGTTCTATTATGAAAATGAAACGTAGCAGTTCAACAAGTATCAACAGTTTTGAAAGTTAACATCTCTTTTCAAGTTATTTAACGGTGTGTGCAAGTCCGTGACTAAGGCCCCCGTCGTTAGATGGCTAGTAAGTGAATCCACCTTCAAGTGCCCCCGAAGGCGACCCATTTACTACCGGCTAGTGCCCGGGAACCCAACCCCACCCACGTGTACTATCTGGACCACGAGCCAGGATGCTAAACCGTCATATGCTGGAACACGAGCCAGACTAGTCACATGTGACCCTACTGGAACACGAGCCAAACTAGTCATATGTGACCGACATGAATAACCAACTATGAGCCAACGACATGCATGTTCACAAGACAACGACATGTATTTCTATGAGTTGCCAAACCGGCCATCATGTTTATTCAAGTTATTCAGTTCATTGTCTGTTCAGTCCATGTTGTAGCAAGGATGTTCATTTTCTTAACGGTGTCCACACACACGCACACGAGTATGAGTTTAACATTTTGTTATGGTTCAATCATCAGAGTGTCTCATAGCAATTTGGTGTACTTTATATCACAGTTTAAGTCTACAAAAGTAACACTTTAAAAGAATATAACAAACTGCACTCTTGCCTGTTTCCGGTGTTTTTGGTGTTGACGGGTCCGTACGGGAGGAACAGACATTTTCTGTGTTATACGGTTCCGATATCAGATTTAAACAAAAATGACCTATTAACCAATTAACATATCTATTCATCCCGGTAATTAATAGAAGGGTAATGTTCCAGTTGGGTAAGTTACTGTTCATATATTATAACTAATACATTTACACTATATACCGTTACTAACCTACTAAGAAAACACAATCTGCAAAATAATTCTAACTAAACTAACCCTAACTATAAACTAACAGCAACTAATACTAATGGGCATGATGTAACAAAACACAGTTTAAATAATAAAAACAACTCCTATAATTATTATAATAACTTAACTAAAATAACTACTAACATTCTAAGCTAACCTCTAACTTTAGTAGTAAAACATGCCGTAGGCTTATTACTAACATCTAACTTAAATAATAATCGTTACATGCAATAACAAAAACCAGTTATATACTAACCCTAACAGTAATTGGCAGATGATAGGCTAACCTCTAATTTTAGCTTCCGTTCTTAGTAGCAGGTGGAGGAGAGGGGCTTGGTTGCGTTTGCCGGTGGCAGCGAGCTCGGTGATTGGAGAAGCGGTAAGAAAAAGGGTGGTGCTTGCGGATTTTGAGGGCGCTGGAGAGCTCTGCAGGCGAGGAGATGACCGACATTGATATCGAGAGTGAGGGAGGAAGATGGTGGCGAACGGTGGGAGCTTGGACGTGGGGTAGGCGGTTTGGAGGTCGAACGGAGGAAATGGGGGCATGGGAGTGGCGAACGGTGTCGGGAGTGGGTGTAGGATGAGGGCGGTGGGGATTGGACGTGGGGTCGTCGGAGAGGAGACACGATCCAGGGGAGGCGGGTGCGGTGTGTTTTGCTGTCGCCGGGGAGAGGTGTTCGGCGAGGCCTAGGGAGGTGGTAGAGATGGTGAGATGCGGCGGAGATGGTGGAGGCTAGTCACTGGCGTCAGGAGAGGTTACAGGTGGAGATTTCGGTGGGGAGAGGCTGAAGGTGGAGGGAAGAGGAGGGGTACATGCTTGTGGGAGGTGGACGAATGTGGAGAAGGCGTCGGGAGGTTCGCCTGAGCGTCAGGCTCTCGGGAGGCGTGTGCGTGCCCCGGCGGTAGGGTGATGATGGCTAGGGTTTGTTTGAAGGAGTAGAGTAGGGTTTGTAAATAAAGGAGAGCCTGGGTTTATAGCCTTAGAGTTTGGTACGAAAGTCTGGGTTCTAAAATTTTGTAAGGCTGGGCTAGGGTTATGTAGGAGTAGGGCTTTGGTATGGGTGTTGAGTTGTACAAAACTTAGCCTAGAGTTAAAAATTGACTGGGTTCCTAGGGCTGTAGGGTTTGGGTTTTAGGGGGGTACGTGCGGCCTATAGTGGGTTACAGGTTTGAAATGGAAATAGTTTAAGGGAAGGATTTGATTTTAATTATAATCATTAGGGAAAAGTTAAAAAGAGCAAGTGTTTCAAAATTTGTTTTAAATACTATTGATTTAAGAAATTAAGAGTAATAGAAAAAGGAAAGTTTGAAAATTAGAATTAATAGAGAGAGTTTATTGGTTTTAAATGAGAGAAAACTTCTAAATTAGCTATACTTTAATTAGGGTATAAAAAGAGAAACAATTAGAATTCGAATTTGAAAATATTTGAATTTCTTAAAGCATTTGAATTTTTTAAAAACCTCAAACATTAATACACTATTAATAAAACTAACTATAAGTATAATAATGAGGGTTAGACATCCAAAGTTTATTAATAGATGATATACATAAATAGAACTCCACCCTAGTGTATCTGAAAATACAGGTCATTACATTCTATCCACCTTAAAAGAATTCCGTCCTCGGAATTCCTATCAACCAAGATGCGGGGAATAAGTGAGGATAGGGTTCACACATTTCTTCCTCCAATACACATCACACACTCTACTATGCTCACACACCACTCAGAAATAACAATCATGCCATTACGCAAAATGCTCAATTATTAACACTAATAATAATAGCAGTAGTAATACTACTACTAACACTAGTTAAAAATCATACTTATAATAATATTAACACTCATCCATACATCACTAATTATATATCAATAATGATACTAATATATCACAATTAAGCATAACACCATTCATATAATACAATCATACATTACAATTAAAACCAATATTATAATTAAACCAATAGTAGTACTTTACTATACACGCACATCAACTTACTAACTGCAAGTGTGTCATCACCTTGCACACTCACATTCATATACTTACACATACATCATATAGTCACACACATAAAAATACACACATACACATTATATACGTATCCATACTTACATTATTACACACCTATCTTATATCTACACAAAACTTAGACATACATACTATATGTTCACACAAGTATACAAACCCATAGTAATTTATATAGAGCTAGTATACTATTACATATACACATCCATACGTAATTACAATCATACAATTACGTATACCTCCTGGTATACACATGCACATACATTATCCCATAGAGGGGTAACATAACATTATAATTCTACTTCCATACGTAAATCACACGTATTCATACATTATGTATATACATACCTATAACTAAGCATATAGCTATCCACGTATGAGCACAAGTCCAAACACACTAATATATAGATCAGACAATAGATACGTACACCCAACTAGAAGCACACCTATTATCATGTACATTATGCTCAATATGTATATAATATTATTAACATACAATTACAAACATTGACAAGTACATTCAAAATACATATACCCCTAGTGGGTAGTCAAACACCAATTCTAATACACACAGATATCCCTATAGTGATATAGCTGTCCACACACACATGTATATGTATAACACTTACTACCCCATATACAACTATATATATATATATATATATATATATATCAAAAAATGTGCCTGAGGTTGACCTCAGGCAGAATTACCTGAGGTCAACCCCTCTGTCCGGATGTTGTAGGTATTGTTTTTTGAAATTGTTTTTGCAGTAGGTAGATATACTTGTTATGTAGCTCCCCACAAAATTTCAGCTCAATCCGACACCGTTTGAGCCTCCGTTCATCGATTTCAAAAACGTTGCGCAAAACTGTCCAGAATTCTGGACAGTTTTGCGCAACGTTTTTGAAATCGATGAACGGAGGCTCAAACGGTGTCGGATTGAGCTGAAATTTTGTGGGGAGCTACATAACAAGTATATCTACCTACTGCAAAAAAGATTTCAAAAAACAATACCTACAACATCCGGACAGAGGGGTTGACCTCAGGTAATTCTGCCTGAGGTCAACCTCAGGCACATTTCCCTATATATATATATATATATATATATATATATATATATATATATATATATATATATATATATATATATATATATATATATATATATATATATATATATATATATATATATATATATATCGCACATATCATCACGTATGCATATACCACACAATAGACAACCATACAAATATACTAAGGGTATGCTCACTGATACATATGCGAGACACATAGATCTACACACCTGGGTCTACCTACACTACCTATAAATACGCTACAAACATCACAATGAATACTAATGGATATACTATTCCTATACCATAAGCTTGGTTCTGCCTCATACTCGACTCTCCATGAGTGGAAATATATCTCAAACTTTGACCAGTGAGAAATGCCTCCAAATCTTCAGGGCGAAGATGACAACAGCTAAATCCAAGTCGTGGATCGGATAATTCTTCTCGTGGATCTTCAACTGTCGAGAATAGTAAGCGATTACATGACCGTGCTGATGTAGAGCACATTCAAGTCCTTTGCCCGAGGCATCACAATAGATCTCAAATCCTCCAGTCCTATCTGGAATAGCCAGAATTGGTGCAGATGTTAGCCTCGCTTTCAAAGTCCCAAATGCCTGCTCGCAAGAGTCTGGCCAAACAAACTTGACGTCCTTCCTCGTCAGTCGAGTCATGTGCTTTGTTATCCTCGAGAAATCCCGAATGAATCGACGGTAGTAGCCCACCAATCCTAGGAAACTCCTAATGTTTGAAACCGACCGATGGATAGGCCAATATCTGATTGGAGCAACTTTCTCTGGGTCGATAGGGATACCGTCACCCGATACCACGTGTCCAAGAAATGCAATTCGGTCTAATCAGAATTCGCACTTGCTGTACTTGGCATACAACTGATGATGGCGAAACGTCTTCAAAACAGTCTGCAGGTGATCGACATGCTCTTCCTCGCCCTTCGAATAGGCCTACTATTTTACCAATGAATATCACTACGAAATTATCTAGAACCTCGTAGAATGTAAGATTCATGATATTCACAGATGCTGCATGAGCCTTGGTTTCACCAAACGGTATGACAATGAACTCGCAGTGGCCGTACTTGGTCCATGAAGACATCTTATAGATATCCTCATTCTTGACCTTCACCTGATGGTATCCACTCCTGAGGTTCAACTTTGAGAAAACTCGTGATCCACCGAGTTGATCAAAGATATCATCTATGTGAGGTAGTGGGTACTTATTCCTTACAGTGACTTGTCCGGCTCCCGGTAATCCATGCAAATTCTTCTCGATCCGTCCTTCTTCTTGTCCAATAGAACAGGTGCACCCCAGGGAGATGTTGGGATGGATGAATCCTTTCTGTAACAGGTCGTCCAATTGCTTGTGTCAGTTCTTCCAGTTCTACATGAGCCATACAGTAAGGCGTCTTCGAGATTGGCAGAGTATTTGGTATTAGGTCGATACTGAACTCCAAATCTCTGTCCGGCGGCAATCCAGAAACATCTTCAGGGAAGACGCCTTCGAAAACTCTAACTATAGCAGTCTTCTCAGGTTCGAATCGCTTAGATGCGACAATCACTACGTTCTGCTGGGTCCGAGATTAGTAGGTCTGAGCGAACGACTAAATGAAACTCTAAAATCTAATATGGTCAGAGCTGGGTGAGAAACCACTAAGGTGCTTCCTAAGATGATAATACTAAGTCTTAGCAAATGTGTCTAGCTAACAAGCAGAGTGTCTAACTAGATCTTCCTATAATCCTGATGTTGGGTCTCCCTATATGCTGAGACAAGATACTTGGGTAAACTTTGTGTACGAGATAAATCTGGACGTTTTGTCTAATGATATTATTTCTATTGTTCTGAAGTTTTGCATATTGCACGACCTGCATGGAGCCACCACTAAAACCTGTCACGTCCTGCTTCCCATTATATTGGGGAGCGAGGACGCGAGCGGGTCCGCATGGGCTGAAGCGGTGAAGCTTAAGCCCAATAAGCGTCTGTGACTAACAACCAAATGCAGATTCTTACATGCTAACAGAACAACAGAAATAATCATAATGAAAGCCAACATCCAGAAAAAGGAGAGTACACAAACGTAAGGCCACAAACATGGCCAACAACAGAGTCTACAAAGTGGGTACACATCCAACAGATAAGCAGAAAATAAAACTTTAAATCAGCAACAGCAGGTGAATCTCTACGATGGGTCCTCTGTGGGGAGAATCTCTGGGTCGACGTACCCAGGTCCAATGGATCACTCTGATCCAACAGCTCATCCTCCTGGCACCCTGTCTCATAACCTGACATACATTCAAACAACATAGAATGTATGTCAGCAAGGGTCCTGCAAGACATGCTTAAAAGAGAACCCTTGGCAAGATATATAATAGGTTAGTTCTAAGTGCCCCCGAAGGCGACCTGCCCCCGAAGGCGACCCGTTTACTACCGGCTAGTGCCCGGGAACCCAACCCCACCCACGTGTACTACCTGGACTACGAGCCAGGATGCTAAACCGTCATATACTGGAACACGAGCCAAACTAGTCACATTTTACCTTACTGGAACACGAGCCAGACTAGTCACATGTGACCGATGTGAATAGCCAACTATAAGCCAACGGCATACATGTTCACGAGCCAACGACATGTATTTCTATGAGTGGCCAAACTGGCTATCATGTTTATTCAAGTTATTCAGTTTATTGTCTGTTCAGTCCATGTTGTAGCAAGGAGGTTCATTTTCCTAACGGTGTCCACACACACGCACACGAGTACGAGTTTAACATTTTGTTATGGTTTTATCATCAGAGTGTCTCGGTGTACTTTATATCACAGTTTAAGTCTACAAAAGTAACACTTTAAAAGAATATAACAAACTGCACTCTTGCCTGTTTCCGGTGTTTTTGGTGTCGACGGGTCCGTACAGGAGGCGTGGACATTTTCTGCATTATACGGTTCCGATATCAGATTTAAACAAAAATGACCTATTAACCAATTAACATATCTATTCATCCCTGTAATTGATAGAAGGGTAATGTTCCAGTTGGGTAAGTTACTATTCATATATTATAACTAATACATTTACACTATATACCGTTACTAACCTACTAAGAAAACACAGTTGCAAAATAATTCTAACTAAACTAACCCTAACTATAAACTAACAACAACTAATACTAATGGACATGATGTAACAAAACACAGTTTAAATAATAAAAACAACTCCTCTAATTATTATAATAACTTAACTAAAATAACTACTAACATTCTAAGCTAACGTCTAACTTTAGTAGTAAAACATGCAGTAGGCTTATTACTAACATCTAACTTAAATAATAATCATTACATGCAATAACAAAAACCAGTTATATACGAACCCTAACAGTAATTGGCAGATGATAGGCTAACCTTTAACTTTAGATTCCGTTCTTAGTTTCAGGTGGAGGAGAGGGGCTTGGTTGCGTTCACAGGTGGCGGCGAGCTCGGTGATCGGAGAGGCGGTAAGACAGAGGGTGGTGCCTGTGGTTTTTGAGGGTGTCGGAGAGCTCTGCAGGCGAGGAGATGGCCGACGTTTATGTCTGGAGTGAGGGAGGAAGATGGTGGCAACCGGTGGGAGCTTGGACGGGGGGTCGGCGGTTTGGAGGTCGGACGGCAGAAATGGGGGCGTGGGAATGGCAGACGGTGTCGGGAGTGGGTGCAGGCGGATGGCGGCGGGGATTGGACATGGGGTCGTCAGAGAGGAGACAAGGCCCAGGGGAGGCGGGTGCGGTGTGTTTTGCTGTCGCCGGGGAGAGGTGTTCGGCGAGGCCTAGGGAGGTGGTGGAGATGGTGAGACGCGGCGGAGATGGTGGAGGCTGGTCGTTGGCGTCGGGAGAGGTTGCAGGTGGCACTTTCGACGGGGAGAGGCTGAAGGCGGAGGGAAGAGGTGGGGTACGTGCTTGTGGGCGGTGTAGGAATGTGGAGAAGGCATCGGGAGGCTCACCTGGGCGTCAGGCTCTCGGGAGGCGGGTGCGTGCGCCGACGGTAGGGTGATGAAGGCTAGGGTTTGTATGAAGGAGTGGAGTAGGGTTTGTAAATAAAGGAGAGCCTGGGTTTACAGCCTTAGAGTTTGGTAGGAAAGTCTGGGTTCTAAAATTTTATAAAGCTGGGCTAGGGTTATGTAGGAGTAGGGCTTTGGTATGGGTGTTGAGTTGTACAAAACTTAGCCTAAAGTTAAAAATGACTGGGTTCCTAGGACTGTAGGGTTTGGGTTTTAGGGGGGTGCGTGCGGCCTACAGTGGGTTAAGGGTTTGAAATGGAAATAGTTTAAGGGAATGATTTGATTTTAATTATAATCATTAGGGAAAAGTTAAAAAGGGCAAGTGTTTCAAAATTTGTTTAAAATACTATTGATTTAAGAAATTAAAAGTAATAGAAAAAGGAAAGTTTGAAAATTAGAATTAATATAGAGGGTTTATTGGTTTTAAATGAGAGAAAACTTCTAAATTAGCTATAATTTAATTAGGGTAAAAAAAGAGAAACAATTAGAATTCGAATTTGAAAATATTTGAATTTCTTAAAGCATTTGAATTTTTAAAAACCTCAAACATTAATACACTATTAATAAAACTAACTATAAATATAATAATGAGGGTTAGACATCTAGAGTTTATTAATAGATGACATACATAAATAGAACTCCACCCTAGTGTATCTGAAAATACAGGTAATTACACATGTCGTCGATATAGACCTCCAGATTCCTGCTGACCTGGGGATAAAAGATTTTGTCGACCATCCGTTGGTATGTCGCTCCGACATTCTTGAGTCCGAGCAGCATTTTAGTGTAGCAGAATGTCCCCCGGTCTGTGATGAAAACCGTCTTCTCCTCATCATAGGTCGCCATCTGTATTTGGTTGTAGCCTGAAAAGGCATCCATGAAAGTTAGAAGTTCATACACTGAGGCAATGTCCACCAGGTGGTCGATCCTTGGCAGTGAGAAGATATCTTTTGGGCAGACTTTGTTGAAGTCGGTGAAGTCCACACACATTTGCCATTTGTCGCTAGGCTTCTTCACCATCACCACATTGGCGAGACAGTCAGGATAGCTCACCTCTCTAATGAACCCGTCCTCAAGGAGCCACTCCACCTCTTCACCCGTTGCTCGTACTTTCTCTCCCCCAGCGCTCCGATTCTTCTACCGCATAGGTCGAGCTTCAGGGTCGACGTTCATCTTATGGGTGATCACTACCTTGTTGACTCCAGGCATGTTCGAGGGCGACCGTGCAAATATATCAGCATTCGCCTTGAGGAGGTTGATCAGCCCAGCCTTCAGCTCCACAGTTAACTTCTTGCCAATCAACATAGTTCTATCCGCTTCCTCCATCAACAACACCTCCTCTACGCCCTCCACCGAAGTTGGTCGTTGATGAGCGAAGTCCTCCTGACCGTCAAGGAGTTCGAGAGACATTGCTTGCTCAGACTATTTGTGCTTGGTGGAGTCCACGTAGTAGCTTTGCGAGAGCCTCTGGCTTTCTTGCACTTGTCCAACCCCATATGGAGTCTGGAACTTTATCATTTGGTGCAGTAACGAGGGGAGAGCTTCGACAGTGTTCATGTATGGCTGCCCTATGATTCCATTGTACGGCGAGGGGATGTTGAAGATGACGAACTATGTCATTCGCATGACAATCCTCGACCTCCCCCTAGGGTGACGTGCGGATCGATTGTTCCAACAATGGGCATCGAATGGCCAGTGAAGCCGACAATCGGGCCCAAGCATGGTTTCATATCCGCCGCGTCCAATCCCATTTTCTGGATCGTTGACAAAAACAGTATGTCACACGAGCTGTTAGTCCCGACCAAGAGTCTGCTCACAATTGCCGGCCCGATGAGTGCTTCGATGACGGTGGCGTCATCATGTGGTAGCTCGATCCCCTCCAAGTTGTCGTTAGAGAAGGGGATGGGGGGAGGAGCTACCCTTCTCCGTTTTGCCCATGCGCCGGTGCCCTCCATCATGACCTACCATGCATAACTCTTTCTTTGCGACGTAGAGGTTCTGCCCGAGGCCGGCCCACCGCATATCACATCTATGTGCATGAACGGATCGGTAATGGGATGGGTGGCTTGCTCGGCGTTCGGGGCCTGGGTCGGCCAGGGAGGTTTCGCAGGAGTTTTCCCTTCTTGCCTTTGGCCTCCCCGTTTGACGAACCTCTAAAGATGGCCGCCCTGGATTAGCCGTTCTAGGTCCCTCTTTAGAACGAAGCACTCATCGGTGTCATGGCCATGGTCGCGGTGGTACCGACAGTACTTCTGTGCATTGCACAAGTTCGGCTTCGCCCTTATCTTCGGGGGCGGATCTCTGAGAAGCCGCTGCCATCACTTTGGCTAAGGGGGCATTGAGCCTTGTATAATGTGCCTCCTCCAGCACTCTTTCTGGTCCGTTCCTTGGAGTGGGGTTCCTTGGAGCGAGAAACCCCCTCAGAGGTCTGGGGCAATCCTGCCCTCGGGGGCCTCCCTGGTCGTGCCCTCGGGGGCGATCTTGATCTCGCCCTTGGGAGCGGTCATCCTGCCTTGGCCTAGGTGGAGGCCAGGGTTTAGCTCTGGGACACTCGGTTGGGGTAACTACTTTCTTCGTCCCCAACGACTCCTCACTGAGCATGAACTTGTTCGCTCTGGAGAAGAGAGCGTCGAGGTCCATCGGTGGGTCGTGGAGCAAGGATTTGTGTAGACCGCGATTAGTGAGCCCCTTCTTGAAGGCTGCCATGGCGAGCCCATCTCTGCAGCTCGTCACGCTAAGACGCTCTTCATTGAAGCATCGCTGGAACCTCAGGAGTGTCTCTCCTTCCTCCTGAACCACCATGAACAGATAGTTAGGGGCCTTCTTCCTCCTTCGCCCCGCTCAAAATTGTAGATGAAACTTGTGAGATAGATCGCCAAAGGAGTCAATCGATATGTCGGGCAAGTCATTGTACCATTCCATGGCAGACTTCTTTAGAGTCGCCTGAAAAGAACGACAGAGAAGCTCGTCGTCTGCTCCTTGGATCTCCATCACCCCCCCTGTAGCGTTGCACGTATTCGAGTGGATCACCCAAACTATCATACAATTCAAGCTGGGGTAGCTTGAACCAACGTGGTATCAGGGTTGAGATCACCCTTCGGGTCAGCGGGTTGGCTTCTTCGGGATGTTGGGGAGGTGCTGGCGACCTTCGTGTGGCGTCCCGACCACCTCGGAGCTCTTGGTTGTAGTTGGAACCCCCAGATAAGCCACCTCGGTGCTCAGGAGAGTCCCTTCTATGTGCCCAGGGGATCGGACTTCGCTCGCGACTCTGCCCCCGTCGGTTATTACGCCTAGAAGAGAGGCGCTCAGCCCGAGGGGGGATTCTGCCTTGATGGGGGTGCCCTTCGCACTTTGGATTTAGCGGTCTTCTGTGAGAGTGGCTCTCCACAGCTTGAACTTGCAGGATGTGCACCTGCACTATCTCGATCGATGCGTAGGGGATTCCCAAGCTCCCCCGCTGGATCCTCTCCCTTGCAGCGGCGATGTAACGTCACTGTCGGGTAGCTGCTTCTTTATCAAGCCGTCTTTGTATAGAGGCCTCCTCCTTGTCAAACCGTCTCTACCTAGCGGCCGCCTCTTCATCATCGAGATGCCTCTGCAGAGCGGCTAACTCCTCTTCATCGAAGCACATCCTTCGAGCGGTCGCTTCTTCATCGAATTCGGGGAGGAGGTTTCGCCTCACATTGAGAGGTCTGGAGGGGCCTGATGTTAGAGGCCGCCTCGTAGATTTTGTTGCAGCCATGTCCTTCATTACTTTGTCGAATATCTCAAAGCTTTGATCGACGCCACGGGCTGCAGCCTCGATGGTAGCGTCAGGCCCCTCAAGGGGCACATCTCTCTGGGGGGATATCCTAGGAGAGGAGGCCTCTTCGAGCATTGGCAGTTTACCGCTACGATGACTGTGGTGACTTTGTATGGGGTCTGCCATGGATGTAACCCTTCTTCCCACAGACGTCGCCAAATGTTGCAGGGTAAAATCCGCTAATAGTGAATTTGTATTAATATAGAATTCACGGTTATAATGATTACAAGTGTTTGAGGAGTAGACGAGGCTAATCACGCATTCATAAACACTTTGAGGATAAAGACCTCAAGGTCGCCCTTCATCTGGTGAAGGTCACTCGTCAATTAGTGAAGGCCGCTCGTCAATTGGCGAAGGTCGTCGTAGGTCGCTCCGACCGCTGGTGGTTGTGGGGAGCTTCCTGCAAGAAGAGCAGATCGTCAGAAAGGCTCGGTTGGTTGTCAACCGAGAGCCTCTCCGATACTTAAGTCAGTAGATGACTATTGGGAGAACGTCGGACACGCTGGGCAATCTCTGAGGAAGATCGGCATACACGTGGTGAATTAGTGTGGAAGGCGCGAATATATAGAGGATATTCGACCTTGAATATAAATAGATGTGTTAGGATTTCTTACTGATTAGCCAACCCCTTTGTCATTCGATGAGAGGGGGTATTTATAGGCAGTTAGAGTCGGTTGCTTTAGCTGAGCTGGCGGTGTCAGGGTGTCAGGGGTTCGGTTGAGGATGTCAGAGCCGAGCGTGTTAGGCACGGTTTTGTCAGGATGTCAGAGCCGAGCGTGTCCGGCGTGGTTTTGTCAGACTGTCAGAGCTGAGCGTGTCAGGCGCAGTTTTGTCAGGCTGTCTGGTGACGAAACGACCTGGTGCGCTTTTGTCAGACTTATCTGTTGTGAGAATGTCAGTGATATTTATGGCGAGTCACCTCCCTCCTATGCCGAGCTCATTGCCCGAGTCCATTGTCTCATGCCCATCCTTGGGCATACTTCTTCTGGGTGGAGAGGTAGGCAAGTTACCTTTGGGTGAGCTATCTCTGGGGCGAGCTAGCATAGAACGTGTGATCTGTCGGAGGGCTCTTCTCTTTGGTTCGGTTGACAAGTTTGCCGATCTGAAGGTGCGGGCTGCTCTGAGCCTCGACAAGCTTCTCTATGCCTTGGTGAGCTTCTCTAAGCCTCGGAGCTAGTTCTTATTAAAGATATTCGGCGGGCTATGTACTTGAGCTTTGTCATACGGGCCTAGATCGACTGGGCCGATCTTAAGGTCGTAACAGTAGGAATAGTATACTACAAAGCTAATGCATATGATAATAAGTTAAAACCCATTTAAACCATTTTAAAATCATTTTTAAATTGATCATATATGTGTGAGAGTTTCTAACAAGGCTTTAACATGCTAAGATAAAATAAATAAAAATACATCAATAAGAAATAAATACGTTGAAGTCCATTGATTCATTCTTCATTCTTTAAGCTCATGTCTTGCTCCAATTTGGTCCATGGCCTTGTTTACTCATCACCTAATCCTCTTGAGTGCTATAATTGATTTTCTTAAGATCCTACACTTAAAGATGTTAGATGCCCATTTGTTCATCATCAAAACCACACGGTGTGAGACACAATATCTCAACATTCTATCCCTTTTGATGATGACAAACAACGCATGCATTATAAATAAAATACCACACATCATGTGTATACATTAAGTATTTATCCATGGCATCTAATTCTCTCCCCCCTTTTGTATCAACAAAAAGATATTCAATTAAAATGATCTATCCCCCCTTTTGAAAACATGCAGTATTTAAAAAATTCCCCCAAATGCAAAACTCTCCCCCTAAATACATGCACAAGTATAAAAATAAGTGTGACTCAATATCTTAAAGAAAAGTGCATGAAAAATAATTTTTCAAAACATCTTAGCAAAAGCTTAGCTCCCCCTGCAAAAGAGATTATTAATTTTTATCCTCCCCTGCAAATATTCAAATTATCTTTTGGAGGCAAGCAAGCAATTCTTTTACTCCCCCAAATGTTTGTGTAATGCCACATGTCTGGGTGTCATTACATTTTTCATTATTTATGCAGGTCAAGTAATGTACCAGTGAAAGCAATATAGAACGAATAGGAAATTTTATAAATGAAATATTCTTTATTCATCCTTCGAGAGGGTACAAAAGCATTTACTGAAAAGTATTACTAGTCTCTCATACTGACAATAAAAGAAAACATGCTTGAAGAATTTAAATAAAACTCTCCTCACTAATACTAGCTCAGAAGTTTGCATGCTCTACTAGAAATTCTGACCAACTGTTCTTGAATCATGATGTTCAAGCCTTCTTAAAAACACTGAGCCTGGTCCAATGGATCAGGCACCGGGTTCTTCGCAAACCTGCAAAACAACTTGTCAGCAAGTTTCATACACACTATAGATCAACTTCTCAAGCTGACCACACACGGACTAGGCCCGGAAAATTCGGCGTTATATTGTTCCACATTTATAAAACGTTAGCTTAGATTCATAAATTGGGCTTGCAGTTCTCTCTTTGGCTCTGAAGAGAAATACTGAGCATTAAAGTTTTCCTTGAAAGTGCTCCATGTAATCGGTTATTCCAAGTGATCATCCTCTGAATCCCACCATGACCTAGCATTTTGAATCAACTGTAGATTAGCCATGTCCACCCACAAATCTACGTGATCTGTGTTTCTTTGAGCATGTCAGCAGTGCAATGTAGCCATTCTTCTACTGTAAGGGGGTCCTCTGATCCCTTAAAGATTGGCGGGTACAGTGATTGAAACTGTTGTACTCCTCCTTCACGTTTGGGCTCGAGCTCCTTTTGTAAAACCCGGATCATCTCTCATAGGGTCTGGTCTGAAATCTGTATCATCGTTGTGGGTTGTTCAATGTTGTTGTCGTCGTCGTCGTTTCTAACATTCCTGTTGTCGATGTTGTCATTGGGCTGGTTGTTGACAGTGTGATTACTGTCATTGCCATTGTCGATGTTTTCATGGAGGTTATGGTCGATGTCGTTGTTGACATTGTGGATGGTAGTAGACCCACTCCTATTGCCTTGTTCCACTTCCATATTCTCGTTGATGACGATCGAATTGTTTCCAGTGTTACGTCCACGACGGGTGTATGCTTTCAACATTCTGTAATCCAAAGAATGATGGCATTCTGACTATTCATATGAGTATTTCCTGTTTTCCATATACTGTTCACGAGGTGTTTTACGGGGACCTGCATGGGCCACCACTTGTAATGCCTCAAGTCCGGGTGCCATTATGTTTTTCATTATTTATGCAGGTCCTGCAATGTACCCGTGAAAGCAATATAGAACGAATAGGAAATTTTATAAATGAAATATTCTTTATGCATCCTTCAATATGGTTCAAAAGCATTTACTGAAAAGGATTACTAGTCTCTCACACTGACAATAAAAGGAAACATGCTTGTAGCATTTAAATAAAACTCTCCTCACTGGTAGTAGCTCAGAAGTCTGCATGCTCTACTGGAAATTTTGACTCCTCATACTTTGGAGCCTCATCGTAAGCTGGATCGTCCCCTGTTGAAAAATATTTAAAAGAGACAACGAAGTAGACTATATTTACAATAAACTAACAATTATAACTTTTACATGCAACCCTACTCCTAATAAGACAATAGCGACTAAACAATAATCTAAGTCTATCTAACCAAAGCATTTTATTATTAACTTACTCACAATGTAAAGAGAAAGAGCGAACTGAAGAACCAGGCGAGCTCGCATGTACCTTAATTCCATGGTCCAAAGAAGTCGATATGGGACCAGTTAAGTCGAAACAATTTAGTCAATGAGTGTGGTCTCTGCCACTCTTCCTAACTTTAGTTATGAGTTCCCAAAACCCTGTTGGATCTGGATCTAAGCCTGGGGGTGAATAGGCTATTAAAAATTCTCGTGCAACCCACAAGCAATCACATGCAGTTATAGCATATTCAGAGTAAATAAAAAGCAATCACAGATGCACAACAGATTTACCTTGGTTCGGTCGTCACCACGACCTACGTCCAGCCCCTGAAAGCAAATATTATATTAATAGTGTATATGCACAACCTTAATAGCTTGAGAACTAACGTCTCTACACTCACCAGGCTCAGCACCCCACTCACCGTGTTCAACACTATCAATCCTAATATATGCTCTCACTTGACGACACCTGTCAAGTTCCTCTTGTCTAGACCGCAACTAGACAAGACCCCAAGATGTCACACAAAAAGCGGTAAAGTTTCCCATACGGAGATCAAAACACTACTACACAAAAATAATAATAATAGTTTAGAAATCTTAGTTTTGTGTAGCCGTCGTCGTCTCCGTCAATCAGCATGGGCCAGCTCGTGTCTGGCAAGATGTAGATGTCGCGTCACATCTCTCGTGCAACTCAAGTTGCGGTAATGATGGCTCTGAAAGTTACGCCCCCTTGCAAAGTTGCGGCTTTGCTACTTTCAATTACAACTTGCGACTTGGCTTGGCACTAGATGAAGTTGTGGCAATGGACGTGTGAACTTCCCTTCAAGTTGCGGCTAAGGCTCCTCCTAGAGTGTTGTGGCCTTGGTGTTCTTCACTTTGCAACTTGCGGCCTTTGCTCCATTCAATTGCAACTTGCGGCTTTGAATGATGGGAGTTGAAGCTTGCTTGATGCAATGGGGATTGAATTTTGAGGCTATGGAGATCTTGGCTTGCTAATCCTTGCGTCTATAGTGAAGAAGCTGTTTTAGCTTGAGGCAAGGATGATGAAGCCTAGTGATTCTTTTTGGGCCCTTGAAGATTTCGACAATGGAGGATGAGGGCTTAGCTTCTTGCGGCTATAATGTTTTCAATGGTGCTTGCTCAAGAAGATGCTATGGCCTTGGTAGCAACTTGCGGATATGGAAGTATTTTGGCAAGGATGGATGATGCGCAAGATTGCCTTGGGAATTATATTTTTTGCCGTCTCTTCTATTGGTGTATGCCGCATGCTTTTGCCTCCTAGGTTGCTTGGTTTATATAGGAATGAGCTAGGGTATTTTGCGGCCAAGGAGGAATCCTAATGGAGATAGGAATAGGATCTTGTAGTTGTTATTTGAATTGAATTGAGGAGATTTGATTTGATCTCATAGGCATTCAAATATGAATCAGAGATGAAGAATGATTTGAGTTGCAAGTTGAAATTGAATTAAAATAGGATAGGAGATTTGATTCATGCACCAATAGATTAGAATGAGATACTCCATATCCCTCCATCTTTGACCAAGTCCAAATTTCTATATGAATAGCGATTTCTCCATCTTCTAATTTGCTATGTGTATTGCAATTTCTCCATCAATTGGCTTAGTCATCACTTTGAAGATTTACAAGCGTGCACTCCTGAAAACACTTAGCACACACATTAGAATGTTCATACACGTTTGTTATCATCAAATACGAAGTTACGGACCATTGTATCCAACAATCTCCCCCTTTTGATGATCATAAACTATTATAAGATTTGCACTAACGTTCCAAATAATACAACATGACATATGTGTGTGTGAAGTGTGATAATGGGAGGATGTATGCAACAATATCCACTTGATGTACAAACATACAAGCATGCAATGATGTAACAATTGTGATATAAATAAGCATGGCATGCTCCCCTTTTTTCATGCTCCCCCCCTTTTCAAATCAATTATTCATTAATGCTCCTCCTTAAACCAATATTCAATATATGCACCTATAAGCATTAATGCACCAAATCTTCAATGTTTTCTCCCTATTTTGTTATCATCAAAAGTGTATAAACGAAGTCTAGTTCATTTCACATGCAAAAATAAAGTATTATAAATTACAACTAGCATTTGCATGGCATTTTTCTTAAAATAAGCACTTTAAATTCAACGAAAAGTATAACGTAGACTTTTACACCATCTTGTAAGTGTGATGATTAAATAATTGAAGCACAAAGGGAGAAATTTTCATAAAGCTCAACCAAAACCAATCATATTTTCCAATAAACATTAAATCATCTAGGATTGATTTTCTCCACCTCATTAAGAATGAGTTCAAGATACCACACCCCAAAAACATAGCCTACAAGGACTCTTAGATATGGGGGTGACATTGCTTGACGTGTATAACACCAGCGCTAAAGATTACCCATAAAGCATATGTTGGATACTCGTGGGTAGTATACTTGCCATGAATTGTATCCATTTTACATACGGAGCTATATTCATTCTTTTCATTTTTCTTGTTTCATATTTAATTATTTTGTGCTCAATTTTTATTCATGGCAAATACATATCATATCCCTTAGATTTTTCAATTATTTTCATCCTACATTCACTTTTCAATATTTCATAAAAGTTCTCCAATTGTGTAACAATATTCAATACAAGTGAAAGTGAAATTGTAGGTGTAGAAATCATGTTATTCAATTCATTAAACATGTCATGGCTATTTAGAGATACTAACATACACATGTAGCTATAACAATAATACAATGATTTATACAAGGATATGAATGACATTCAGTAATACTACACGAATGATACAAAGAGAAAAGATATACATTAAGCACCCAATTTTTTTTCTTTTTATATATAATGAACTAAGCAAACTAAAATCAAGCAAACTATCACACAAATAAAAATGAGTTAAGCATGCAAAATCTATGAAGGTATGCATTAATTTCAAAGAGGGAAAAAGATATACATGCGCGTGGTCGTTTGGCTAGGGAGCTAACTAGGGAAACGTTTAATCCATAGATCCTCGCCAAATCTCCATCTTACCTACACGATAGATGATATGTGTAACCTTGGAATCCAACAAGGTCCACTCATGTTAGTCATCAAAGATGTAGGAACCCATATTTGTTTGAACTTCATATTTGTGTTCCTAAACTTGCAATAGTAGGATGTATGACCAACACTAGCACAAGTAAAGCATTTTGCATAAATATTTTTCACTTTCAATGGCTCATTGTGAATTTTCTTATAAATAAGCTTATTAGCATGTTTCATATCATGTCCAAGACTACGTCTATTATTGCCATAAAGTTGATTCTTTAGAATAGTATCCGACGATTGTTTTCCAATAGAGAATTTCTTTAATGACAATTCTAGACTTGTGATTTTGGATTTTAATGAAGCATTCTCATTCACAATCAAAGTGCACTAACTTATAAAAGCTTTCTTATTGTCCTCTTGATTCTTTTTAAATTCTTTTTTATTTTTCTTTCAAGCTCGTTATTTAGCATGAACAATTTATCATTAAGCTCTCTAATCACATAATCTTTTTCAGTTTCAAGCTTAATTAAATCTTGTTTAAGCATGCTAATATCATTCAATAAAGACGGACAAGAAAGACAATTAGCTTTTTCATGCAACTTAGAATTCTCTTTTTCCAACAAAGCAATGGTAAAATCACATGCAACCATTTTTCCTTTTAGCTCCTTAATTTCTAATGACATGTGGCAGTTGTCTTGTTGCATTTTTTCATTGGTATTTCTGTAATTTTCTAGGGTAGATTCTAGCTCTACAATTTCCTCTTACATGGCTTTACAAATAATTAGAAGTTCAGAGTAACTACCAGATTTTACCTTATAATCTTTTGCCATGAAGCAAAGGGAAGGTGGGCACAATCCTCATCCTCATCCTCGCTATCCATATCCCACGTTCGCACCACAGCTTTTCCTTTCTTCACCGTAACATTAGCTGTGTCTTGTGGGTAATCCTTTATAACGTGTCCCTACTTTTTACATTTAAAACATTTAACCTTATTAATAGCAGTCTGTTCAGATGAATTTCTAGAAGGATTATAATGGTTAGAACGATTAAACCTTTGTTGCATGTCAGCTCTTCCGTGAGGAGTCTTGATGTATTTTCTGAAGCCTCTGACCATCAAAGCTATCTCCTCCTCCTCATCGGCATCTTCATTAGCTTGAAGAGCTAGTGGCTTTGGAGCTTTTTCCTTCTCCTCTGGTTTCTCTCTAGCCTCTATATTCTACAGCTCAAGCACGTGAGACATTAAGTTTCCTATCAAGTCCTCCACTCTCATCTGTGATCTCATCTGCGATAGATCTTTCGCTTCTTGGATGGTAGTGACTTTAGGCCTGAAAGAGCTTGGCAGTGCCCTTAAGATTTTCCTTACCTGCTCAAGGCTTGAGTATGGCTTACCAAGGGAGTTAGACTTGTAGACGATGTTGGTGAACCTCGCAAACATATCTGATATGGACTCTGATGGTAGCATGCGATAGCTCTTATACTCTGTGCTCAGCAGCGCAAGTCTAGACTCCTTCACCTGTAACGTTCTCTCGTGCGTCACCTCCAGTGTATGCCATATTTCCTGTGCAGTTTGACAGTGTGAAGTACGATTAAATTCAGATTTATCAAGAGAGCATATAAGTGCATTCATAGCTTTTCCATTTAAAGAATATAATCTCCAATCATTATCATCCCACTTGTCTTTAGGTTTAAGCATATCAATATTTTCAACTTTAGTAACAGGTAGCTTATAACCTTTTTCAGCAATGTGCCAAACTTTATAATCAACAAATATCAAGTAGATTTTCATCCTAGATTTCCAATAAGCATAATCTACTCCATTAAATTTCGGGGGTCGTGATATGGACTGACCTTCAGAAAAAGCACAATCAATAGAGTTATTCATGGTCAATCTAGGCTAGATCCTATAACCTGCTCTGATACCACTTGTTGGATCTGGATCTAAGCCTAGAGGGGGGAGGGGGGTTGAATAGGCCATTAAAAATTCTTGTGCAACCCATACGCAGTTATAGCAGATTCAGAGTAAATAAATAACAATCACAGATGCACAACAGATTTACCGTGGTTCTGTCGTCACCACGACCTACGTCCAGCCCATAAAAGCAAATATTATATTAATAGTATATATGCACAACCTTAATAGCTAGAGAACCAACGTATCTACACACACTAGACTCAGCACCCAACTCACCTTGTTCATCACATGCAAGGTTTCATGAATGCTAGTGACTTTAGAATATTCAATGTAAAATTTGATAATAATCACAACCTTTTCATAATCATGTGCACACATTTGAGAAAGATGTAACGTTGACATGGCCAAGCACTAACTTCATCAAGGGATGCAACTTTAGTTATGACAACCCACAAACATATATATGAAAATGCAAGCTCAAGTGAACTACTCAAAGCACTTAATTGGAAGCAACTTTAGGGAAGATGCATTCCTTAGTGAACTACCAAATTTAGTGAAAGCAACTTCAGTGAAGATGCATGCTTTCGTGAACTACCAAATTTAATGACAACTTAAGTAACTTAATATAAAATACAAGCTTTAATGAAAATCCTTAAAGGACTTAATAAAGGTGCAATTTTAATGAAATTAATTAAGGACTTTAGCAAAGATATTAATTTTAGCGAAACTAGTGGAATACCTTTAGCAAAGCTACTTTAAATAAAATGCTACCTTTAGTGAAACCAATGAAAAACCATTAGAAAAAAAATACAAGTTTGTAGAAAAATACTTAAGGTTAAAATTTTCCTTAAAGATTTGTTCCAAGAGCACGCATCGAGGCCAACTCACACACTATGAACCACAATGACAACTTAAGAACCATCACCACATGACATTGTATACAAGCTTTCAACTTGTGCACCACATACAAAGAAGAGGGCAACTTGTATTATAATTTCCGCATTAAGATAACATCTTACATGATTGTTTAAGAAGATAACAACTTTGCTTGAGACACAACAATTTGGCAATTCTAGCATGCTAATACACACAAGGGTGGTCACTTTAACAAGATTTCTTATTAAGGTTAACATTTAACTTGTATAGTTAAGGAAGCATATTAAGGATGCCATGTTGAGCATGCAAACATAATGAGGTTAACACTTTTTTCACTAGAGCTATTAAAGTTTACAACTTACTAATCAATGATTAATCATCCTTAAGATAACTTGCACCTTTTTCATGTTAGCATGGGAAAAGGGTATTTTGAGCATGAGCACTTATACAAGATACCAGCTTTAATAATTATTCCTCTAAGCAAGGCATTAAAAAGAATGTAGTTAAGAAAAAACCAAAGCTTTTACTTCTAAACATCCATACAACATAATCTACCATATAGAGTTGGTTCCTACCTTAGAGTAGCTTCCTTTCATTCTCTAAAGATCCATCTTAGCTCCATGAAACCTCCTTCCAAGCCCCCCCCCTCAAAAGCTCCAAGCTTACCCTTGAAACTCTTCCTAAACCCTCTCCTTAGGCTTCTGCCTCCTCCTTTCTCTTCATCCACGTTACTTTCTCTTTCTCTTTTCCTTTTCTCCTTCATCTTTCTCTTTGATTTTCCCTTTCCCTTTCCTTTTTTTGGCCATTGTTGAGTTCGGCCCCATGGAGGAAGGAGGGAGGGGGGAATGAAAAATGAAAAGAAAAAGAAAAAGAAGGGAGAGAAGAATGTAGAAGATTAAGGAAAAAAGAATGAAATAAAAATATCACTTCTAAAGTCCCCTTTATTTACAAGTTTACCATTACACCAAGTCTATTCATTATTGCCCACCCACTTTTTTCCTTAATTACAAGGATGGCATTGCAATAAAATTCTTCTTAAATACCCTCTCACTTTGCATCTTAATTACAAGTTTTCCATTGTATAAATCCTCTTGTTAAATACCCTCTAGGTTTGAACTATAATTACAAGGAGGCCATTGCATATTGATTCTTAGTAGAAATCCTCTAACTTGGTTATATAATTACAAGAGTTGCCACTACCCTTAACCCCTTTCACACTAGTATGGCTCACCATACACACCCTACCTACACAAGCATGTACATACATGTACACCACCACAAACTCCATACAATCCAATGCCAATACAATACCATAGATGCACACATATAATACACATTGCAAATTACTCCATCTAAATAAATATCCAACTACACACAGAGAGAGTCATCTAAATAACTACATTCATATGTATCTATTTAGCTAATACATACACAAGGACCACCATATTGCACAACCCTAGACATATGGTTACACACTACACTCTCCCATACAACCATATTGTAACGGCCGGTACTCACTATTCGTTATACGGCTGTGCGTATAGCAATTTCGGTACCTGATTGGTTGTTGCTTTGTGTGGGAGTCGTGTCATTGAGTCAATAAGGCCGTAGCACCTTGGTTGCATCCTTGGCAAGCCACCCCGACGTGTGCCCTACCTAGAATTACCGCCGCCTTTGGACCCCGTATCCTTTATACGCGTTACGTGCACGTAGCCTTGTCCGTGCACGTATTTATTTAAGACTTTGTCCGTGACTGAACCCTATCTGTGATATGCCGTTGTGACCCTCTCTGAGAGTATTAAAATTGTGGTGTTAATTGGGAACGTCATTTCACGGGTCGTTCTCCCACGATTTGATCCTATTTGAAGAGACGTCACGATTTTCACTTTTGTCGCTAGACCTTTCTATTTTTAATTTCGTTTCTCGTCGTCGAAATTGCGATCCGTCTTCTCTGCCTTCTTTCTCTCGTTGACACAGTCGTCCCCGGTATTTTTCTCTTAATTATCGGGCATCGTTTGACCCACTTGTGCACTAATTTCCCCATTAATCAATGATTTAGCTTAAGTTTAACAAGATTAATTCATCGAACTAGGCTCACCCTCCTGTCCCCTTAGCTGCACCCTGCCCTCTCACATTCTCTCTCCCCTTACTCTCAAACTACCCTAATCCCAATGTTGAATAGCAAGGGAATCAATCCAATCATGCGTAACCACAAATCTGAGTGGGCTATTCACCACCCAAATTCTAGTTTTTCCATAACTCCACTCTCTCCCAACCCCTTAAGTATACCCCAACTCAAACCCTATATAGCAAATCCTAACTTATTAGAACCCGTGAAGCCCTAGGTCTTTTCATCTCCCAGCAATTACACGTGACGGCCGCCGCTCTCGAATTTTACGCACGCAATGAAAACTGCCGGCGCTCTCCGACTTGTACTCGCACGGAGGCCATCGCCGTACCCCTCGACGTCCGGCGTCTCTCCGACCAATGCCCCGACCGGATCTCCGCCCATCGGCGCCTCCAAGCGCAGCTGCACCGCCCAGGCAATTTCCATGGCTGCCTGCTGATCTCTGTGCTGCAGATCGCCGCCTGCACGCTGCCACGGCGCCGCCGCAGACTCCGACGACCCACCTTCGTGCACAGCCCCCCCGCCGACCCTCCCTTCGACCAAGACCTCGTTGACGACTGCTAGAAACATTCTCCGGCCTGTGCTAACTCCGGGCACCGTGGCTGCGAAGTGGGAGAGCTTCCCGGGCTGTCGTCGACTCCCCCTCGCGTCGCTATGACGTCTCTATCCTTGGTCCGCTGCTGGTATGGCGTGACAACCCCCGGAGGCATCGTAGAGGATCTCCTCTCCATACCGGTTAGTAAACTCGTTATTATCAGTTGGTTATAGTTTTGGTTCACTATAGACAGTTATCAGACTCAATGATTGGGTATTGCATGCTAGTAAACTCAAGAATCGATGTTTAGCCAACGGACGTTATATATATTGTTGTTAACAAGTTGTTCATAGGATTGATAATTTGTTTACACGATTTCTGGTAACGTGTTAGACTAGATTGTTAGCTATGACCGTCGGATGTTTTCGTACTAGCAGCGTAATGTAGTTAACCCGTTAGTTGTTTAACGTTCATTAAAACTGTCATGACACCCACCGTAGGACGGAAAACCTAATTAAAAATGGGTCACTAGATGTTTAGGACTTGTCTAGTAATTCTAGCCGTCGTCACAAACTTATTCATGCACGTGTGTTATCTCAGAGTATCCGTCGTTCTGTGCTGTGCACACTGCAGGAATCTATTTTTGAAATCTGGAATTAGGAGCGCTTTCTATTTTCCAACCCCTGACGTCGCTACCCGACGTCAGAGTAGCTCTCGCGTCGTGTTGAGGTAAGTCTCTCTCCGTAGGAACCCACACCGCATGTTAACAAGATAAAAACTTGTGTTGGTTAATTCACTAATTGAAGATAATGAATACGGGACTGTAGGTTGGTGTGATGATTGGTGTTGGGCACGTAGGCGGTACTGGACTCATTGATCTTGGGACTATCAGCACATCCCTCTTTAGGCAAGTGAAACTTGCCAACTCTTGTTTAGGGCCATGTTTTTAGGCCACTTCCTTGTTTTTAGCGTAAAAGAGACCAGACAGTGAAATGATAGCTGTCTAGACGCAACTTTAAGATCTAGCTTGACAACGAAGCTAGATCTGTCACCCTGCCATGTCATTCATGCATTGTTATCTGTCACGTTTAAATTCCTTATCTGCACGCACTTTTAACTGCCATGCATTGCATCTTATATGCCATCCAAGTTGATTGTTGCATTCGTAGCACACGCTACAATACTTGTAGTACCTTGTCTCGGCTAGGTGCACCCCTATGCCATCATGAAAAATACTTCCTGGACTCGTGATCCAGAAGCGGGCCACATGTGTTGGTCAAAAGCCAATGCCCGACTTCCTTGCTGAGGCTAGGTGCACCCCTATGCCAATCATGAAAAACACTTCCTGGCTCGTGATCCAGAAGCAAGTGTACGCGTTCGGGGGTAAGGCCCTGGCTCGATACTTGTGGAGGGGTAGGGATAAGCGATCACTTGAGCTACGAGTTGAACACGCAGCCACACTAGCCAAAAGGCGTAATCTCTGTGCACGACGTGCTTACTATACTTGTACTTGTCCTCGTGAATGTTTCTTGCAAAACTTGACATCCATGTCATGATATAAATGCCATGCTCTTACCTTACTTTACCTGTTGCACTTATAACTGCCATGTCATTGCATCATGCTAGAACTGCTAGGTTGTTCACTTTACTTTCAGTTTCCTTGCACAAGTCTCTTGTAGACTTGCTGACATGTGCCCGTTGCTCTTTTGGGTGTCACATGTTAGACCCTGAGCCAGAGACCATTGCTGTGTATGTGGTTCTTACTGACGCTGAGCCTGAGCCCATGTCTGTCCAGGAGGAGTTTGTGGCTACCGGTGACCATCCTTAGTGACCTTGCTGAGCTTTCTTTTGTTTTAGGATTGTTGTTAGTTGTCGGTGCGTGGCACCTTTACTTTGTACGTTGTACTTTTGTTGGCCATGTTTGGGTCTTTAGACTTTTTCCTTTTAGCCTGGTGGCTTTTCTGTGATGTTGGAGTTTATTATTATGGATATTCTGAGATATCTCTTTTGTCTCATTTCCTTATTATTATCTTTTTTTCGTTTCGCGCTGCAAGGACATGTCAATTTAAAGTTGATTGACGCTTATCGGACTTGTAGCCTTGTAGCTTCAAGTCTGAGCTGACCTTCTCACGTCTCGCCTCCACATTTTTGGAAAGCGGGGCGTGACAGGTTTTGTTGGTGGCCCATGCAGGTCAGTCTTGCAACTGCGAATTATCGGAGCAACGATAATAACTATGGATTGTCCATTAAATAAATTGCAACATCCGAGTCATAAGCCTTGGGTCTAGTCGTTTCCTATGTCACTAGGTGGTAAGAAGACTTAGTTAGACGCATGTGCTTGCTAGTTAGAGGCCCCTGATTGTTAAATAGGCTCCCTGCTAGGAATTGATTTAATCGTCGTAGGAGTTACCTTAGTGGTTCCTGTCTAGCTCCGACCATGATAGACTTCTAGAATTCTTTTAGTCGTTCCCTTGGGTTCGTCGACTTCGGGCCAAGCTGAACGCGGTTCATTAAGGTCTAGTTCCTTAGAAAGCCTTCGCGCCAAGCTTCCTGAACTTTAGTTGGTCGTCCGTAGGAGTTCCCTGTAGATTTTCCTGAGTCATATCCTAGGCGTGTTTATGTTCGATCATGCGACCAAATTCCTTGCCTCGATTCACGTGATCACCACATTACGATAATCGTTGACCTTTCGAATGTCCTCTTTCACAAAGCTTGATTTTTCCGAAGTTATTTTTCGATTTCCCTTATTAAAAGTTTTCGCTAAGTTTAAATTTTGTTTTAAACTCTCTGCGTATATGTTTAAAATTCCTCACTTTTTGATCGAGGCAAAAATTCCTTGTAGATTTTGAAGTCTATTGGTCGTAATTATAATTACTATCTCGTAACCATTTTATAAGCTATATTTTTCGCATTTCGGTTTAAAGACTATTACTATTTTGAAAATTCGATATACCATTTTTCTAAACTATGAGATTCATTTTAATCGCTTAGCATACATACTTTAAAATCTTTTCCAAACTAAATAGAATTTCAATTATTATATATATATATATATATATATATATATATATATATATATATATATATCAGTTTTAGGATTCGTGGTACTCGTACTTAAAGATCTTTGTATAAATCAGTTCGTTTGGCAAGTCCGGATTTCTCTAAAAGTATTTTCAATATTATTTATTTGAAATTTCTCTCCAGTTTTAAGACTTGGAAAACATTCCCTACACTATAGTTGAATTAATTTCATTCCTTGAATTTTAAACTTTTGCCAACATTATATTAAATTACTGACGTATAATATTTTCTAAACCACGTCCTTAATATTCGTGTAAATGATTTACTTCCTTTTATAATGATTTTATATAAACCAATAGACCATTTTCTCTTATTATGTATATTCGACTCACACTTATTTTGAACAACTCGTTTTTTCGATCTCCAAATATTTTTATACAGACGAGGATTCCAACTTTTGAAGTACATCAGTTTTCAAATTTCGCGTATTTTAGCTTATGTTATTTATACTATTTCATTTCCCAATCCTATATAAGGATCACTACATCTCCCTTTCCTCTACCTAAGCATTCACAAGTAAATCGCTGTTTCACCTAACCAAGCTGTCTCCTTGTATTCGTCCTATCTGAACTCGTGCTTATCGGTCCTTCCCTCGTCACGCTTCGACCTCTAATCTTCCTCTATTGCTTAGGCTTTAGTGCCCGTCAATGTCTGTGTCAACTCTAAGTTGTTAGTAGGCCCTTGGACCTTGTGATGTTGTCGTGGTGCAATGTACCTAAGTTGTGTATGTGGGCTGGAATGAGTGTACCCCCCATAGTATATTAATGTTTGCATATTGTGTGATATATATATACTTGGAGTTATTCGTGATATTATGAAGTTGTTTGTGTGTTAGTATTTATAGATTTGTGTGTGGTTAGCTATACCATACTAGGGATGCCTGTGTATATAAGAATTAATGTTGGAATATCTAATAAGGTGTATGTAGTTAGAGATACTTATAATGGTTGAAATAAAATGATTGGTAAAGCTATGTGTATGTTAGGTGTGATAATAATAGGTGTGCGTATAGATAAGTGAGTAGGCCTATTAAGTGACCCATATGTTAGTACGTGTGAGTGCGTGCTCGTATGTAGATATGTATTGTGCTTAGACATAAGTAGTTATGTTTTGTTGCATGAGTATATAGGTGATATACATATGGTAGTAGGATTATAATTTTGATTGGTATTGCTTGCTTTTGCGGGATGTTGTATGCGTGCATACCGTGAGGTATACACGACTATTGCCCATCTTAATTATGTAAGTGTAGATGTGTAGGTATACTAATTATAGGTAGTAGGCTATGGTGTGAATATATATATGTTACATGTGTGTGACTATACGATGAATGTGTATGTATTAGGGAGTGTATTATAATTATACGTGTGCTGATGTCTGTATTATTATTATAGTATATAGAGTGATTGAACTATGTGAGTATCACCTGACTAAATATTAAGTGTGATTGGCTTATGGTATATGTATGGTTATATTGGTAGACGTATATATATTGGAGTGGTATTAGTATAGGTATAAATACCGTGTTACGTATATAGAGTATTCTGATATGTGTTTCGAGTCTCACTCAAGCTTGAGTGGGTAAACTCTAAGTATATTGTTATGTATGGTTGTAGTTTGCATATAGCAATGTTTGATGTATGTATAGTGATAGGAATGTTTGTGCCTGGTTGTGCTACGTACATGATTGTGGGTCGCTATACCAGTATATAGTTATAGGTGTTGGTCTTGCGGTATAGTTATTTACTAAGGACTTGCCTGTGTGAACGTATGTGTGCTAGCTAAACTAGGTGTGTAGATGTGCTGGATATATAATGGTATGATTGGTGTATATGAATGAAATGTTAGCGTGTATGGGTGTGCACCATGCACGGGTAAGTACGTGCTTAATTATAGCTATTGGTGACTATGGTACGTGTGGCGTATCGCGATTATAGTTATAAGACCGTCTGAGACGTGAAGTATCTGCATGCATTTGAATGACTATATATTTGTGAAATCCTAGTAATGGTGAATGTATATTGGATATAGTAAACTTGACTTAATAATGGTATGGTGTGATTATATGTGTTGATGTGTTTGGTATTAGATGTATACTAGGAAATATAAGGGAGTAGTATACCCATGTTTGTTTTGTGCATATGTAGTTATATATACGTGAAGTACTACAAATGTATTTGACGGTGTGAACTATTTATTTGTTTATGAGTATGTGTACCTTGGTATGTAATAAGCGTTTAATAGTTATATAAGGATGTACGTGACTATATGAATGATTGAAGTGTGTGTATACATTGACTGACTATGATAGGTATAAGTGTATAATGTGCGTGGCTATTTACATGTTAGTAGTGTTAATGTTTGATTACTTAGTGCATATACACGCACTTGTAATGACTATACCTGGTTTGAATTATATGTGATATAATTGGGGTAGTTACTAGAGCGACTAGATATGTTAGAAAGTCCGAGGACGGACTTTGTTCTAAGGTGGGTAGGATGTAACGGCCGGTACTCACAATTCGTTATACGGCTGTGCGTATAGCAATTTCGGTACCTGATTGGTTGTTGCTTTGTGTGGGAGTCGTGTCATTGAGTCAATAGGGCCGTATCACCTTGGGTGCATCCTTGGCAAGCCACCCCGACGTGTGCCCAACCTAGAATTACCGTCGCCTTTGGACCCCGTATCCTTTATACGCGTTACGTGCACGTAGCCTTGTCCGTGCACGTATTTATTTAAGACTTTGTCCGTAACCGAATCCTATCATGTGATATGCCGTTGTGACCCTCTCTGAGAGTATTAAAATTGTGGTGTTAATTGGGAACGTCATTTCACGGGTCGTTCTCCCACGATTTGATCATATTTGAAAAGAAGTCACGATTTTCACTTTTGTCGATAGACCTTTCTATTTTTAATTTCGTTTCTCGTCGTCGAAATTGTGATCCGTCTTCTCTGCCTTCTTTCTCTCGTCGACACGGTCACCCCGGTATTTTTCTTCTAATTATCGGGCATCATTTGACCCACTTGTGCACTAATTTCCCCATTAATCAATGATTTAGCTTAAGTTTAACAAGATTAATTCATCGAACTAGGCTCACCCTCCTTTCCCCTTAGCTGCACCCTGTCCTCTCACATTCTCTCTCCCCTTACTCTCAAACTACCCTAATCCCAATGTTGAATAGCAAGGGAATCAATCCAATCATTCGTAACCACAAATCTGAGTGGGCTATTCACCACCCAAATTCTAGTTTTTCCATAACTCCACTCTCTCCCAACCCCTTAAGTATACCCCAACTCAAACCCTATATAGCAAATCCTAACTTATTAGAACCCTTGAAGCCCTAGGTCTTTTCATCTCCCAGCAATTACACGCGACGGCTGCCGCTCTCGAATTTTACGCACGCAACAAAAAACTGACAGCGCTCTCCGACTTGTGCTCGCACGGAGGCCCTCGCCATACCCCTCGACGTCCGGCGTCTCTCCGACCAATGCCCCGACCAGATCTCCACCCATCGACGCCTCCAAGCGCAGCTGCACCGCTCAGGCAATTTCCACGGCTGCCTGCTGATCTGTGTGCTGCAGATCGCCGCCTGCACGCTGCCACGGCGCCGCCGCAGACTCCGACGACCCACCTTCGTGCACAGCCCCCGCCGACCCTCCCTCCGACCCTCCCTCCGACCAAGACCTCGCCGACGACTGCTAGAAACATTCTCCGGCCTGTGCTAACTTCGGGCACCGCGGCTGCGAAGTGGGAGAGCTTCCCGGGCTGTCGTCGACTCCCCCTCGCGTCGCTACGACGTCTCTATCCTCTGTCCGCTACTGGTATGGCGTGACAACCCCGGAGGCATCGTAGAGGATCTCCTCTCCATACAGGTTAGTAAACTCGTTATTATCAGTTGGTTATAGTTTTGGTTCACTATAGACGGTTATCGGACTCAATGATTGGGTATTGCATGCTAGTAAAATCAAGAATCGATGTTTAGCCAACGGATGTTATATATATTGTTGTTAACAAGTTGTTCATAGGATTGATAATTTGTTTACACGATTTCTGGTAACATGTTAGACTAGATTGCTAGCTATGACCGTAGGATGTTTTCGTACTAGCAGCATAATGTAGTTAACCCGTTAGTTGTTTAACGTTCATTAAAACTGTCATGACACCCACCGTAGGATGGAAAACCTAATTAAAAAATGGGTCACTAGATGTTTAGGACTTGTCTAGTTATTCTAGCCATCGTCACAAACTTATTCGTGCACGTGTGTTATCTCAGAGTATCTGTCGTTCCGTGCCGTGCACACTGCAGGAATCTATTTTTGAAATCTGGAATCAGGAGCGCTTTCTATTTTCCAACCCCTGACGTCGCTACCCGACGTCAGAGTAGCTCTCGCGTCGTGTTGAGGTAAGTCTCTCTCCGTAGGAACCCACACCGCATGTTAACAAGATAAAAACAATAATTTTATTGTGTTGGTTAATTCACTAATTGAAGATAATGAATACGGGACTGTAGGTTGGTGTGATGATTGGTGTTGGGCACGTAGGCGGTACTGGACTCCTTGATCTTGGGACTATCAGCACATCCCTCTTCAGGCAAGTGAAACTTGCCAACTCTTGTTTAGGGCCATGTTTTTAGGCCACTTCCTTGTTTTTAGCGTAAAAGAGACTAGACAGTGAAATGATAGCTGTCTAGACGCAACTTTAAGATCTAGCTTGACAACGAAGCTAGATCTGTCACCCTGCCATGTCATTCATGCATTGTTATCTGTCACGTTTAAATTCCTTATCTGTATGCACTTTTAACTGCCATGCATTGCATCTTACATGTCATCCAAGTTGATTGTTGCATTCGTAGCACACGCTACAATACTTGTACTACCTTGTCCCGGCTAGGTGCACCCCTATGCCATCATGAAAAATACTTCCTGGACTCATGATCCAGAAGCGGGCCACATGTGTTGGTCAAAAGCCAATGCCCGACTTCCTTGCTGAGGCTAGGTGCACCCCTATGCCAATCATGAGAAACACTTCCTGGCTCGTGATCCAGAAGCGAGCATACGCGTTCGGGGGTAAGGCCCTGGCTCGATACACGTGGAGGGGTAGGGATAATAGATCACTTGAGCTAGGAGTTGGCCAAGCAGCCACACTAGCCAAAAGGCGTAATCTCTGTGCACGACGTGCTTACTATACTTGTACTTGTCCTCGTGAATGTTTCTTGCAAAACTTGACATCCATGCCATGATATAAATGCCATGCTCGTACCTTACTTTACCTTACTTTACTTTACCTGTTGCACGTATAACTGCCATGTCATTGCATCATGCTAGAACTGCTAGGTTATTCACTTTACTTTCAGTTTCCTTGCACAAGTCTCTTGTAGACTTGCTGACATGTGCCCCTTGCTCTTTTGGGTGTCACATGTTAGACCCTGAGCCAGAGACCGTTGATGTGTACGTGGTTCTTACTGACGCTGAGCCTGAGCCCATGTCTGTCCAGGAGGAGTTTGTGGCTACCGGTGACCATCCTTAGTGACCTTGCTGAGCTTTCTTTTGTTTTAGGATTGTTGTTAGTTGTCGGTGCGTGGCACCTTTACTTTGTACGTTGTACTTTTGTTGGCCATGTTTGGGCCTTTAGACTTTTTCCTTTTAGCCTGGTGGCTTTTCTGCGATGTTGGAGTTTATTATTATGGATATTCTGAGATATCTCTTTTGTCTCATTTCCTTATTATTATCTTTGTTTCGTTTCGCGTTGCAAGGACCTGCCAATTTAAAGTTGATTGACGCTTATCGGACTTGCAGCCTTGTAGCTTCAAGTCTGAGCGGACCTTCTCACGTCTCGCCTCCATATTTTTGGGAAGCGGTGCGTGACACATATACACATAACAATGTGCACACACATATCCATTTAGGGATATACACACTAGTGCATGCATACAAACATAGGATGCAAAACGTATACAAATACATACCCTTGGTGTCTCAAACCCTATACTAAATATTCATGCATACACCCTACACAATTAAATATACATAGGCTACTCTTAACGATAATAACCAACCATAAATCACTACACATCATACACACACCTCGATTTTCACGCCCCGCTTCCCAAGTATGGAAGGCGAGACGTGAAGAGTTCCGCTCAGACTTGGAGCTGTGAAGCTACAGTCTGATAAGCGTCTGGTAATTTAATCCATTAGCAGGTTCTTTGCATTACGACGAAACAACAACAATAATAAAGAAAGATAGACAATTAAAATTATCCAACATTCAACATCCACAGATTTTATTCCAAACATACAAAGATAGTCATAAAGAAATACAGAGTCTGAAAAAGAATGCCTAAGCATGGCCGAAACTATAACAAGTAATGGTGCTACGCACCGAACAGCCTAACGGCAGCTACTAGGAAAAACAAATACCAACTAAGAAATAGTCACCAGCTGAACTAGGGTGGGACAGGTATCCTCGAACTGGATGTCAGCAACTAGTCATCCTCGGCAACTAAATCAGGCTCAAAACCTGACATGTGACACCCAAGAGAAGAGGACACATGTCAGCAAAAATCTCCAAAAGGGAAGGGGAGACTTTTGTGCAAGGAAACGTAAAGTAAAAGAATGCAACTAGCAGTTCTAAAATGAGATGACATGGCATAATAATTTCAATGAATGCAGCAGTTAAAAAGAACATGACATTTGCAATGCATGACATGTCGTAGCAAGAGCTACTAAACAATATTCACAAAAAACATGCATTCACATTGTGCACAGGGTTTACGCCTTACAGCTGAAGTTGCTGATCAGGCACACTTCTACACTGAGTGGTCGCTTAACCCTACCTCTCCATGTGTATCGAGCGTTGGTTCCTCACCAACACACTTGATCACTTCTGGATCATGAGCCAGGAAGTGTTTTTGGTTTGGCATAGGGTTTTACCTGACAAGCAGGTGCCTAGCCTCAATCAATATGTAGGAGTCAAAATCCTACTCGTCGCAGCTTACATTTATCGTAACTTGTGCTACACAATCATAATAGAGCAAGTTGATGCATGAAATGACATGGCAAGATGCATGAACATGGCAATAAGCAGTTAAAAGTGCGTACAATTAGCTTGAAATTAAACATGACATGCGGTATGAAATGATAGCATAGCAAGGGTGTCGGATCTAGCTTCGTTATCAAGCTAGATCAAGTAGGGTGACGGATCTAGCTCCGTTGTCAAGCTAGATCAAATATGGCGTCTAGGCAACTATCATTTCATCGCCTAGTCTCTTTTACACAAAAATCATAGAATGGCCTAAACATGGCCTAACAAATTACTGTGCAAGTTTCACTTGCCTGAAATGACGTGCTGCAAGTCACACGATCAAAGAGTCTAGATCTGCCTATGTGCTCAATCACCAATCACCAAATCAACCTACGGTCACGTATTCATTATCTTCAATTTAGTGATTTATCCAACATAATAAAGATCACGTCTTTTATCTTGTTTAGCATGCGATGTTTGGGTTCCTACGATTCATGCATACCTTAACACGACGCGAGAGCTACACTGATGTCGGGTAGCGACGTCAGGGGTTGGTTTCCGGTAGCGCGAAGGGTACAGCGGGACAGCGACTGCGAACGATGATCAGCCGGGTAGCAGCACGATCACCGTACAGTGATGCGAGGGGAAAGAGGACAGCCAACGTCTGGACGTCGGCGACGGGTTCTATGGCGTCGGGGCATGGCTTGGATATGCCGCGGCCTGGGTTGTCGGCCTGATGTGTGTTAGCGACAAGGGGAGAGGGTGCAGGTGTAATGACAGCTTCGCGGAGAGAGGCCGGTGATAGAGGGTGGTCGGTGGCAACTAGGGGTGAGTAGATGGCCGGATTTGCTAGGAAGTAGAGGGGGCCGGCAGTGGAGCTTATGAGGGCAGGCCTGTGGTGTTTGCAGCTTGGGAAGGGCGGTCTCCAAGGGAAGGTGCCGCCAAGTCGTCGGAGCAAGGAGGGAGCCGGAGGGATATTCAAGGTAGAGGGCCGGGTTTGATAGGGTTGGCCGGAGGGTTCATGGAGGAGGGTGCGGCAGTATTTTGGTGTGGGGGCTGTCCTTCTGCAGCAACTTGTGAGGGTGGCCGGTAGTGTTTTGGTGGAGGGAGGAGAGAGGAAGGGTGGCGCGAGGCTAGGGGAAGGCCGAAGAGATCGTCGGTAAAGGAGGCCGACAGCTGAGCAAGGGGGGTCGGATCCGTTTGTTGCGTGGAGGAGAGGGGGATTTCCGGCCAGATTTGAGGGGAGAGAGGGCAGTTGTGTGCGTTTTCGTGGAGTTTTCCGGCGGGGGGAGGCCGCCGTGGAGGAGGCCGAAGGTCGGGTGGTCGGAAGTGAGGCTGAGGGAGATTTGCCATGATCCGAAGGGTGGCGGCTGGGTTGTTTTCTAAACCTAGGGTGATCTTGCGTGAGTTGATGATAGGAGAGGGTTTCTTGCTATTTGGGGTAGGAATGGGGGTGCAAATAGGGGTGATTGGAGAGAGGGTGTGTGAGAAGGGGAGGGTAGATATAGTGTGGCATATAGCTAGGAGAAAATCAACATGATACGTATTATCCTAAGGTTTAGATTAGATCATATTTTAATTAAGATTTGAATTAGGGATAAGCTTGGGTTAATGATGAGCCGACAAGTGATTAGGGTGAAAGGAGGGTCTAACGGTGTCCGATAAATACAAGAAAAATATCGGGACGACCGTGTCAACGAGAGGGTCAAGACTAAGATGATCGATCACGGGCTAGGTCAACGAAAAACAGAGTTAAAAATAAAAAGATCAAACGACGAAGTCTAAAGTCAGGACACCCCTTCATTAAAAGCTGATTTATGGGAAAACGACCCGTGAAATGGCATTCACAAATAATTCCACAAATAAGTACTCTCTCCGAGGGTCACAACGACATATCACATCGCACGTTTGGGATATAAGAAGAGGTAACTAAATATACGCGTACGAAAGGAAGGTACGCGCACGAAAAACATACGATTGAAAAGCGACCGTGACATCCTACCCACCTTAGAATAAAGTCCGTCCTCGGACTTTCTAACTAAAATAAAATAAAACTAGCCAATCTAGTAACTACCCCAATCATATCACAATATAATCCAATCCATGTATAGTCACTAGAAGTGCTTATATATGCACTTGATAGTCAAACATTAATACTACAAACATGCATATATACACATTCCATACTTATACCCATCATAGACAGTCAAATTCATACACGTATTTCAATCATTCATATAGTCACATACATCCCTTATATAACTATCACTCACTTATCTCATAACCATGGTACAGATACATACATAAAAATCGTTTCATACTAGCAAATACAATCGTAATTCTTCACATATAGATAACTACCTATGCACAAAACAAATATGGGTATACTACTCCCTATAACTCATAGTGTACATTCAACACCAAACATATCAACACATGTAATCACACCATACAATATTAAATCATGTTTGCTATATTTAATATACATTCACTAGTACTATAAATTCACCAATATATAGTTATTCAAATCCACGCAGATACTTCACCATATATTCACATCACATACAATCCTATAACTATATTCAAGACACACCACACATACCATTGTCACAGATACGTATAACTAAGCACGTACTTACCCGTGCATGGTGTACGCCCACACACGCTAATATACTATTCATACATGCCACTCATACCACTATATACTTAGCACATCTACACACCTAGTTTAGCTAGCATACATACATTCAAACATGTAAAACCTTAGTAATTAACTATACTACAAGACCAACACCTATAACTATATAATGGTATAGTCACCCACAACCATGTGCGTAATGTAACCAGGCACAACCAAACCTATCACTATACACACATCATCCATTACTATGTTCATAGCACTATACGCAAACCACAGACATATGTAACAATATACTTTGAGTATACCCACTCAAGCTTGAGTGAAACTCAAAACCCATACTAGAATACTCTATATATATAACACGATATTTATACATATACCAACACACCACTCATATATATATATATATATATATATATATATATATATATATATATATATATATATATATATATATATATATATATATATATATATATATATATATATATATGGGTAAAGTGTTCCTAGGGTGACTCCTTAGATTCAATCTAAGGGGTCGCCCCCATTTTCCCCATATCCCACATTTTTTTCCGGAATTTTTTTTCATGGGGTTGTTGTTCACCTCATGGATGGTCAACATACCAAAAATCAATTCATTCCAATACTTTTAGAGCCCCCATCTACCCCTTGCAACTTCATGGGTTTTCAGCACGTTTTCAGACCGTTGAAGTTGCAAGGGCTAGGTGGGGGCTCTAAAAGTATTGGAATGAATTGATTTTTGGTATGTTGATCATCCATGAGGTGAACAACAACCCCATAAAAACTAAAATCCAAAAAAATTGTGGGATATGAGGGAAAATGAGGGCGACTCCTTAGATTTAATCTAAGGAGTCACCCTAGGAACACTTTACCCTATATATATATATATACATACATATATATATATATACATATATATATGTATATATATACATATACATATATATATATATATATACATACATATACATATATACATACATATACATACATATACATATATACATACATATACATATATAGGGCGATCTTCGGTTGCGAAAAAGAGGCTTTTCGCACCGTGCGAAAAGATTTTTATCTTTTTTTTGAAATTTTTTTTTTCAAAAATTCTTTTTTTGATGTTTAATCCATACAATTATATACCCCAGGGAAAATAATGGGTGAACCCGTTGGGGATTAGAGCACCCATCCACCCGTTACAAATTTAACGGTCTCAAAACGTGCGAATTTGATGAAATGCCTTGATCGAAGGCCAAATGACATTATTTCTCATTGATTATTTTTTGAGGGGGGTATAACAACATATAATGAGGGTGGGAAAAAGAATTTTTGAAAAAAAAAATTTCAAAAAAAAACTAAAAACATTTTCGCACGGTGCGAAATGTTCTCATTTGAAAATTTTCCTACATATATATATGTATATACATACATATACATATATATGTATATATACATATATATATGTATATATATACATATACATATATATATACATATATATATATACATACATATATATATCTATATTATAAAAGAGGGATGTTATCAAGAGAAATTGGATAAGAGATATTGGAAAAGAGAAATTGGATAAGAGATATCTATATTATAAAAAAGGGATGTTATCAAGAGATATTGGAAAAGAGAAATTGGATAAGAGATATCTATATTATAAAAGAGGGATGTTATCAAGAGAAATTGGATAAGAGATATTGGACAAGAGAAATTGGATAAGAGATATCTATATTATAAGAGAGGGATGTTATCAAGAGAGATTGGATAAGAGATATCTATATTATAAAAGAGAGATGTTATCAAGAGAAATTGGATAAGAGATATTGGAAAAGAGAAATTGGATAAGAGATATCTATATTATTAGAGAGGGATGTTATCAAGAGAAATTGGATAAGAGATATTGGACATGAGAAATTGGATAAGAGATATCTATATTATAAAAGAGGGATGTTATCAAGAGAAATTGGATTAGAGATATTGGACAAGATAAATTGGATAAGAGATATCTATATTATAAAAGAGGGATGTTATCAAGAGAAATTGAATAAGAGATATTGGACAATAGAAATTGGATAAGAGTGATGTTATCAAGAGAACTTGGATAAGAGATATCTATAATACAAACGAGAGATGTTATCAAGAGAAATTGGATAAGAGATATTGGACAAGAGAAATAGGATAAGGGATATCTAATATATAAAAGACGGATGTTATCAAGAGAAATTGATAAGAGAATTTGGACATGAGAAATTGGATACGAGAATTTGGATATCTATTATATAAAACGTGGAAATTGAACAAGAGAAAATATAAGAGATGAGATTTTGAGGGATAAAAGAGGAGGTGGGGAATTTTACACATACAACCCCGTTTTTTGTATTTTTGCCTATGGACCCTCCACACACACACACACACCAACACTTTTTATTCTCACCCCTTCTGGCCATTTTTTTTCCAGTTCTATGAAGATTTTGAATCTTATCCTACTAGGACAAAGCTTTGTCCTACGTGGCAAGTTTGTCCTTGGTGGTAATGACAATTTTGGGGGGACTTAAATTTTGGGCGAAAACTTAAATTTGGGGGGAAACTTGAAATTTTGTGGGAAAACTTGAAATTTGGGGGAACTTGAAATTTGTGGGGGAGAAAAACTCAGCCATTAAATAAACCGTGCCCTATGGGCACGGGTAATGACTAGTACATATATATATGTGTACATATATATATATATACATATATATATGTGTATATATATAGATATATATATTATAAAAGAGGGATGTTATCAAGAGAAATTGGATAAGAGATATTGGAAAAAAGAAATTGGATAAGAGAGATCTATATTATAAAAGAGGGATGTTATCAAGAGAAATTAGATAAGAGATATTAGACATGAGAAATTGGATAAGGGATATCTATATTATAAGAGAGGGATGTTATCAAGAGAAATTGGATAAGAGATATTGGACAAGAGAAATTGGATAAGAGATATCTATATTATAAGAGAGGGATGTTATCAAAAGAAATTGGATAAGGGATATTGGAAAAGAGAAATTGGATAAGAGATATCTATATTATAAGAGAGGGATGTTATCAAGAGAAATTGGATAAGAGATATCTATATTATAAAAGAGGGATGTTATCAAGAGAAATTGGATAAGAGATATTGGACATGAGAAATTGGATAAGAGATATCTATATTATAAAAGAGGGATGTTATCAAGAGAAATTGGATAAGAGATATTGGACAAGAGAAATTGGATAAGAGATATCTATATTATAAGAGAGGGATGTTATCAAGAGATATTGGATAAGAGATATCTATATTATAAAAGAGGGATGTTATCAAGAGAAATTGGATAAGAGATATTGGACAAGAGAAATTGGATAAGAGATATCTATATTATAAAAGAGGGATGTTATCAAGAGAAATTGGATAAGAGATATTGGAAAAGAGAAATTGGATAAGAGATATCTATATTATAAAAGAGGGATGTTATCAAGAGAAATTGGATAAGGGATATTGGAAAAGAGAAATTGGATAAGAGATATCTATATTATAAAAGAGGGTTGTTATCAAGAGAAATTGGATAAGAGATATTGGACAAGAGAAATTGGATAAGAGATATCTATATTATAAGAGAGGGATGTTATCAAGAGAAATTGGATAAGAGATATCTATATTATAAAAGAGGGATGTTGTCAAGAGAAATTGAATAAGAGATATTGGACAATAGAAATTGGATAAGAGTGATGTTATCAAGAGAAATTGGATAAGAGATATTTATATTACAAACGAGAGATGTTATCAAGAGAAATTGGATAAGAGATATTGGACAAGAGAAATTAGATAAGGGATATCTATTATATAAAAGACGGATGTTATCAAGAGAAATTGATAAGAGAATTTGGACATGAGAAATTGGATAAGAGAATTTGGATATCTATTATATAAAACAGGGAAATTGAATAAGAGAAAATATAAGAGATGAGATTTTGAGGGATAAAAGAGGAGGTGGGGAATTTTGCACATACAACCCCGGTTTTTGTATTTTTGCCTATGGACCCTCCACACACACACACACACTTTTTATTCTCACCCCTTCCGGCCATTTTTTTTCCAGTTCTATGAAGATTTTGAATCTTATCCTACTAGGACAAAGCTTTGTCCTACGTGGCAAGTTTGTCCTTGGTGGTAATGACAATTTTGAGGGGACTTAAATTTTGGGGGAAAACTTAAATTTGGGGGGAAACTTGAAATTTTGTGGGAAAACTTGAAATTTGGGGGAACTTGAAATTTGTGGGGGAGAAAAACTCAGCCATTAAATAAACCGTGCCCTATGGGCACGGGTAATGACTATGGGCACGAGTATATATATATACCAACGTAACCACATACATACCATAATATCAATCACACTTTATATTTAATCAAGTAACACCCCATAATGCAATTACTTTACATACTATAATAATATTACAAATATCAGCACACGTATAATTATAATACACCCTCTAATACATGTATTCATCGTATATTCACATACATGTAATATATTCAAGCCATAGCAATATTAAATATAATCAGTACACTACTACTATACACATCCATATATAGTCACAACATACAATAATCGTGTATACCTCATGGTATACACGCGCGCGCACACACACACACACACACACACACACACGCGCGCGCACGCGCACACACAACATCCCGTAAAGGAAAGTAATACTAAACAAAAGTATAACCCTATTACCATACGTATATCACTCATATTCATATAGTATATGTACGTCTACCTACGCCTAAGCACATACATATCTACGAACGAGCACACGCTCATACGTACTAACATATAAGTCATATAATAGGCCTGCACACTTAACTATACGTACACCAATTATCATTACACCTATCATGCACATGACTTACTAGTATTCTATTTCAAGCATTTTTAAGTATCTTCAACCACATACTCCACTAGTAGATATATTCCAACACTAATTCTAATATACACAGACTTCCCTAAAGTGGTATAGCTATCCACACATATATAAATACTATCATTCATACAACTTCACATATATCATGAATAGCACTGAGTATGCATATATAACACAAGAGGCAATCAATAATATACTAAGGGTAGCACACTCATACATGAGTGGCACACGGGGTCCACACACAGGTCCACACACTCTACCTATATACATGCATTACGACGACATTGCACCAATATTAATGGGCCCACCTCTAAACTAAGGTTGGCATAGACAACGACAAGCACTAGTAAGATGACTAAGAAATGGTAAGGGAACCGAAATCAAAAAGCGTAACGAAACAAGATCGGAGAGAACGGGTTCAGATAAGGCGAGGATAAGGAGATAGCTTGGTTAGGTGAAACAGAGATATAATTGTGAATGTTTAGGTAGGGGAAAGAAAGATGTAATAATACCCTTATAGGATACATGAAAATAGTGGTTAAATGATATAAGTTAAAATATGAAGAATAAAAAAACGGTCCTACTTGAAAAGTTGGAGTTCTCTTTTGCATAGAAAAAATATTTTGAGGTCTATAAAATAAGTTGTTCGAAACAAGTTTGAGTCGTATATATATAATAAGAGAAAAAATGTGTTATTGGATTATTGAAAAATCATTATATGAAAGAAGTAAAATATTCACACGAGCATTAAAGATATAGGTTAGAAAATATTATACGATAGTAATTTGAAGATTTCGGCAAAAGTTTTGAAATTCAACAATGTAAATCTAAGCTCATGCTAACTGTTTTCAAAGACTTTAAACTGGGGGAAATTTAAAATAATAATATTGAAAATACTTTTCGAAGGATTATGATGGTAATGGAAAGATTCATCGATTGATGATGCACAACATGAAAGAAACACGTGAATCGGAAGCAAGGAAGTGAATCAAATATTCAAAACGCACGATTGAGAGAACTTAGTGAATCTGCTATGATAGGATTCTATGGTCATTAGCTCAAAAGTGTAATGATTAGGAAAAATGATAGAAATCAGGGGTTCTAATTACCGGGCCGACTAAAGATTTGGAGAAACTTTGCACTAAGACTTTCTAATGAACTAGACTGTAATAGAGGTATCAGGGAAATGGTCCTTAGAGCATCAACATTACGTTCTGCTGAGCCCGAAATTTGATGGACCCAAACGAACGACTAAAGGAAAAGCTCTAGAAATCTAATATGTTCAGGGCTGGGTAAGAGGCTACTAAGGTAACCTAAGATGAGTACAACTAACTCTTGACGAAGGCGTCTGAATATCAAACCTGGACATCTGTCTAAGTCTTCTTACCATCTAAGACAAGGAAAACCTTCATATTAGACTCAAATTTTACGACTCGAAAGTTTCGAATGTTTCAATGGATGTTTTTATTTATTATTGTTGTTTCGATATTTCGCAGGTGCAACGACCTGCATGGGCCACCACTAAAACCTGTCACGCCATGCTTTCCAAGTATGAAAGGCGAGACGTGAAGAGGTCCGCTCAGACTTGGCGCTGTAAAGCTACAGTCTGATAAGCGTCTGGTAATTTAATCCATTAGCAGGTTCTTTGCATTACGACGAAACAACAACAATAATAAAGAAAGATAGACAATTAAAATTATCCAACATTCAACATCCACAGATTTTATTCCAAACATACAGAGATAGTCATAAAGAAATACAGAGTCTGAAAAAGAATGCCTAAGCATGGCCGAAACTATAACAAGTAATGGTGCTACGCACCGAACAGCCTAACAGCGGCTACTAGGAAAAACAAATACCAAATAAGAAATAGTCACCATCTGAACTAGGGTGGGACAGGTATCCTCGAACTGGACGTCAGCAACTAGTCGTCCTCAACAACAAATCAGGCTCAAAACCTGACATGTGACACTCAAGAGAAGACGACACATGTCAGCAAAAATCTCCAAAAGGGAAGGGGAGACTTTTGTGCAAGGAAACGTAAAGTAAAAGAATGCAATTAGCAGTTCTAAAATGAGATGACATGGCATAATAATTTCAATGAATGCAGCAGTTAAAAAGAACATGACATTTGCAATGCATGACACGTCGTAGCAAGAGCTACTAAACAATATCCACGAAAAACATGCATTCACACTGTGCACAGGATTTACGCCTTACAGCTGAAGTTGCTGATCGGGCACACTTCTACACTGAGTGGTCGCTTAACCCTATCCCTCCACGTGTATCGAGCATTGGTTCCTCACCAACACACTATGATCGCTTCTGGATCACAAGCCAGGAAGTGTTTTTGGTTTGGCATAGGGTTGTACCCGACAAGCAGGTGCCTATCCTCAATCAATATGTAGGAGTCAAAATCCTACTCGTCGCAGCTTACATTTATCGTATCTTGTGCTACACAATCATGATAGAGCAAGTTGATGCATGAAATGACATGGAAATAAGCAGTTAAAAGTGCGTACAGTTAGTTTGAAATTAAACATGACATGCGGTATGAAATAATAGCATAGCAAGGGTGTCGGATCTAGCTTCGTTGTCAAGATAGATCAAGTAGGGTTCGGATCTAGCTCCGTTGTCAAGCTAGATCAAATATGGCGTCTAGGCGACTATCATTTTACCGCCTAGTCTCTTTTACACAAAAATCATAGAATGGCCTAAACATGTCCTAACAAATTACTGTGCAAGTTTCACTTGCCTGAAATGACGTGCTGCAAGTCACACGATCAAAGAGTCCAGATATGCCTACGTGCTCAATCACCAATCACCAAACCAACCTACAGTTCTGTATTCATTACCTTCAATTAGTGATTTAACCAACACAATAAAGATCACGTCTTTTATCTCGTTTAGCATGCGATGTTTGGGTTCCTACAGTTCAAGTATACCTTAACACAATGCGAGAGCTACACTGATGTCGGGTAGCAACGTCAGGGGTTGGTTTTCGGTACCCGAAGGGTACGGTGGGACAGCGACTACGAACGGCGATCAGTCGGGTTGCGGCACGATCACCGTACAATGACGCGAGGGGAAAGAGGACAGCCAACGTCTGGACGTCGGCGGCGGGTTCTACGGTGTCGGAGCGCGGCCTGGAGATGTCGCGGCCTGGGTTGTCGGCCTGATGTGTGTTAGCGGCAAGGGGAGAGGGTGCAGGTGTAACGATAGCCTCGCGGAGAGAGGCCGGTGATAGAGGGTGGTCAGAGGCAACTAGGGCGAGTAGATGGCCGGATCTGCTAGGGAGTAAAGGGGGCCGACAATGGAGCTTATGAGGGCAGGCCTGTGGTGTTTGCGGCTTGGGAAGGGCAGTCTCCAAAGGAAGGTGCCGACAAGTCACCGGAGCAAGGAGGCAGCCGGAGGGATCTTCAAGGTAGAGGGCCGGGTTTGATGGGGTTGGCCGGAGGGTTCATGGAGGAGGGTGCGACAGTATTTTGGTGTGGGGGCTGTCCTTCTACGACAACTTGTGAGGGTGGCCGGTAGTGTTTTAGTGGAGGGAGGAGAGAGGAAGGGTGGCACGAGGCTAGGGGAAGGCCGGAGAGATTACCGGTACGGGAGGCCGGCAGTTGAGCAAGGGGGTCGGATCTGTATGTTGCGTGGAGTAGAGGGGGAGTTCCGGCCAGATTTGAGGGGAGAGAGGGTAGTTGTGTGCGGTTTTGTGGAGTTTTCCAATTGTAGGAGGCCGCCATGGAGGAGGCCGGAGGTCAGGTGGCCGGAGGTGAGGCCGAGGGAGATTTGCCGTGAGCCCAAGGGTGGCGGCTGGGTTGTTTTCTAAACCTAGGGTGAGCTTGCGTGAGTTGATGGTAGGAGAGGGTTTCTTGCTATTTGGGGTAGGAATGGGGTGCAAATAGGGGTGATTGGAGAGAGGGCGTGTAAGAGGGGGATGGTAGATATAGTGTGGCATATAGCTAGGAGCAAATCAACATGATACATATGATCCTAAGTTTTAGATTAGATCAGATTTTAATTAAGATTTGAATTAGGGATAAGCTTGGGTTAATGATGAGCCGACAAGTGATTAGGGTGAAAGGAGGGTCTAACGATGTCTGATAAATACAAGAAAAATATCGAGATGACCATGTCGACAAGAGGGTCGAGACTAAGATAATCGATCACGAGCTAGGTCAATGGAAAGCAGAACTAAAAATAAAAAGTTCAAACGACGAAGTCTAAAGTTAGGACACCCCTTCATTAAAAGCTGATTTGTGGGAGAACGAACTGTGAAATGACGTTCACAAATAATTCCACAAATAAGTACGCTCTCAGAGGGTCACAACGACATATCACATCACACGTTTGGGATGCAAGAAGAGGCAACTAAAAATACGCGTACGAAAGGAAGGTATGCGCACGAAAAACGTACGATCGAAAAGAGACCGTGACAACGATCCCATGCATACATACACAACTATAAGTATCATTATACCACATATACAATAGGATACATGTATAGGTCAAAACAAGGCATAACATCATACCCACCTTAAAATAAAGTATGTCCTCGGACTTATTAGGTTTCTAATCGGAGGTTGTATAGGTCTAAGGGTCTTCCCACCCACAAAGTGAGAGCAACACTACATACCTTATGCCTATCTATCTACACATACACTACCCTTTATACATGGGCTCGTCGACATATCCACACATAATAGTGTACATATCAAATATCCACACGAAAGTCGCACATATACAGATACACTTATACACCTATATGGAAGATATATACATCGATACATCAATATTGGCGCATATGTACACCCTTCTCTACCAATCTCAACACACAAGAATACAAGCTGAGCTCTATAGGTACATACACAAACATATACACAAACATATATATTACACATATATACACTTATAATTGGTTACCTCTAAGCATGTAACCACACATAGATACATCCAGGGATACATACAAGTATACCACCAGATATACTTCTAAGTGGGCACATCCCCACACACGTATATACATACAACTATCCATATTAACGCTCAAACATATATACATACATCTATCCATACAAGTATTCCTACATTCAAATTGGCAAATACATATATATAGACACAACTGTCCATACAAAGATGCATGCCAATCTATACACAAATAGTTATACCTATACACATATATGTACATATTCCTACCCAATGTTATAGATATCCACACAGACAAATCTTTATAACACGGACATAGTACTATACATGCCACATTCATTCAATACATACATATAATCACATATACATCCTATCATCCATCTAGAACCACTGATACACCAATATGTGCACACATCACATGTAGACATATAAATAAATGTACATAAGGGACACCCATGACAAAGACATCTAAGCACACATATACACACGAGTACACCAAGTATATTAAATATCCTTACATATCAAACAGTTACATTCGCTTACATAAGTCAAATACACACACACACATATTTATGTAAATTCCATATCTATCACATCTATATCCATATTGCATCTCTATATACATGCACACATGTTCTGGTACAGACCTACATATACACGCATACAAACAAAATACACTTATCCAAGGTACACCTAGATAGATAACCATATAGAAAATATTCACAGATAAACAAACCAAGATATATACATACATATACATATACATATCTATTCATCCAAAATACGCACAACTATATAGGCACATTCACATATATACATCTACGCACATACAAGCATAGAGCGCGTAGACGTACTTATAGCTCCTAATGCCACCCACAGCCACACAAGTATACATGCACACAAAATACTCACACACATAGTTTCGCACAAATATATATCCAACTCTATCCTTACTACTAGCCATCCATATCCACACCCATACAACCATCACATCTATACAGATATAGATATACTTACTCATACTTATATGCATTCACACACAACAATCCAAATATTTCTTATGTAATACCCCTATATACATTAGCATTATACAATGCAGACGACATATGCTCCTACTACACACTACACCTACATTAACACATTCCTACACTCCACGATGACACATATAATAGAAATCCATTGAACCAAAATACATAGTCACATATACGCACCAATCGATTCTCCACATAGATACTACATTGCCAATTATATGCACATACTCATTATATACACACAGAGGTATACATATCAATACCATATATAGATCTCTAAACCTACACATAGTCAAATACACGTATACACATACACACAAGACTATTATACTAAAAGTAGATAGGCACACAGACATGCATATATATACCTACTAGGGTCCCATGTATGGGCACACACCCATACACACTTACTATACATATCCTACTAGTAGACACCCATACACACCCACACAATCAAACTACCCAATTGTACTAACATATAGTCGATAGCTACCCATATCATTATATACATAACAACCAATATACACATAACCTCACTATCATACTAATACATACACAAGTAGGTGCATTCCAATATTCATACACATATAGTAAATAGCCACACATCAATGGTGATACACACGGACATCACATATGCATACACATCCCTATACTAATATATGTATATCAGGATAGGGATCATCCCCAAACATATATAGCTACTCATAAGACACGTACCAATATATGCCCAATACTAATAACACATATGCATAGTCATACCATACTTGCTACAACACACTTCTTACACACATACAAATATCTCATAGACCTATACACAATCCTCCCCCATGCCACTATGTATAGGATGATACATACACTACATATACATCAAAATGGTCATATAGACACCATTCAATGAAACACACATACACACACATACATATACTATAACTCCACTTAACCATGCAAACCCATAATCATCCCATATATACATACACTCCATAATCTCAATTCTTTACATCCATCACATCCTACATATGTTACTCATCATACACATATCCCATATTAAGCACAGTACTAGGCAGACAGGTCTACATCACCCCTACCCACCTTAGGACTCAACTACCCCTACGGAACATTGTTGAGTATTGATTCCCCGGATTTGGTTTTGATGATGAACAAACATAAATATATCGTGAACTAACTCTTTGTGAGTGCAGTTATGGAGATCATCGCCAAATTTCTATGAACATCCAAAGCGATGTCTCAAGACTTCTCAATACGCGTGATCGTGTGCTTGAAGCTTCGTTGAAGCTCAAGGACCATTATTGAAGCCATGAAGATTCGATCGAAGCTTTTGAAGACGGTTCGTCAAGTTTAATTTATAGTATTCTAGCTTCATTCCGTAGAATGTTAAGCCTTGAGTAGTTCTTACGTTTTAATCTTCATAATGCTAATATCTTAGAGCTAGGATCTTAGTAGAAGTCCATACAAACTTTTTCGAAGCTTCGCGCTTCGATTCGTGACTTCTTGTGCATGTTAGTCGGTTCAAGAAGAAGAACCAACCGACTAGATGGTGATCTAGTCGGTCGGCAAAGCTTCTTGAACCGACTAGAATGCCTCCTTCAATTCTAGCTCACTTACTGTTTACAGTTTGTCGGTCAAAGAAGGTTCACCGACCGACTAGTTGTGAAACTAGTCGGTTAGGAATCCTTCTTAGACCGACTAGTTGAGCTTCTACTGTACATCCCAAGTTACTGTTTATCATTAGTCGGTCAAAGAACATTTGTCAACCGACTAGTTGATGAACTAGTCGGTCAGCATTTGCTCTTAGACCGACTAATTCAACTTGTACTCAGACTATTTGTTTTATCTCTTAGTCGGTCTAAGTTCACTCACCGACCGACTAGTTGTGAAACTAGTCGGTTAGCAAGTCTTCTTGGACCGACTAGTTCTTTAAGTCTGAACTTCATCTATTCACTGTTCACCTCTTAGTCGGTTCATGTTGATTGATCGACCGACTAGTTGATGAACTAGTCGGTCAGTGGTCCTTCTTTGACCGACTAGTTTGCTTCAGAATAGAGCCGTTGGAGCATTAAATGCCACGAATTTTGCTCTCTCTTTTCTCTATCCTATATATACTTGGAGTGCTGCATTCTTAGCATTCAAGGCTGATATTAATTGATATTTAAAGATCAAAGAGAAAGCATTTAATCTCATTCAAAGCTCATTCATTTCTCATCTTGAATCTCTCCATCACTCTTATTTCAAAAGAGAGATTCATTGATTGTGAGCCTTCCAAGCCAAGAGCTTGATCCAAGGTCACCAACAACTTCCTAGGACACCATTGCTGGTCAATATCTTGGAGCTAGGGTTTGGTGCCTTCATCTTCCCCAAAATCATCTTTGCCCTAATTCGTAAGTTTACTCAAGGCATAGGTATTTTGTGGTAAGCATTTCTATTTCAATTTACATTGATATTGCAAGTGATTCACTCTCGGTTGTGAGAGTTTGTTTGTGATCCCGGGTTGTGGGAGTCACATTTTGATTTGTGTATGATTTGATCTTGTAGAGGTTTCTACAAGTATTTCATAGTGCAAATTTGAGTTAGAAGTTTCTAACTCAAGTATCCGGAGGGGATCCGGGTGGTTGGGATGTAGGATCACCGGGAACAAGTCGGGGAGACTTGGGTGGATCCGAACCCGTTAAATTGTCTGTTTGCGATTGTTTTCTTTGTTGTCAATATTTACATTTTCGCATTTCCGCATTGTTGGTTGAGTTTGCAAGATAATTAGGAATTATCTTCTTAATTATTATAAAGTACTATTCACCCCCCTCTAGTACTTGTGCAGTAGCTACGTAGGGCATTACAAACATTACACGCACTATCCGTACACAGCCGCGTTGAGGAGACCTGCATGGGCCACCATTTATAACGCCCCGCTCCCCAGGATACCTGGAAAGTACGAATCCACCCCAGGTGTTCCCAGGGAGGCGTCTGTGATAAAGAAAACAAGGAAAGAAGGAGAGTCAATTAGAGAGATGCAGGTCCACTGCGCACATCCTAGAATAGTACATGTAATGCCCAAAAGAACAAACCAACAACACATCACAGAAACCTTAGAGAGAACCATAGAAACTACCGAACAACTCAGGGACAACAACTAAACCAAAGATAAACTCTGATCTTTATGCATCACCAATGTCCATTATACATCCATTCACACACAATATCTCACTCTACAAAAAACAACACCCCAAGAGTACAAGTCTCTCATCCTCTCCCCTCATTTCCCAACTCACAGTCCAACTCTTCAACTATAACCCTAACTCCATCTCCCTGCCTCCAGCTCCATAAGCCTAAAACCACAAATTGGAGCACGTCAAAGCATGTCCAAGTATGAAATCCAACTCAATATAGCGTATTATGTTTTCCATCATGCATCGAAGGAGGTGCAAATATGTACTAAGTAGAGAGAGAGAGAGAGAGTGTGTGTGTGTGTGTACATCTATCATATGCATTATGGAGTGCAAGTACAACTACACACATAAGGAAACAGGTGGCCACTACAAGCTACGATCACAAGGAAACAACTATATATATTGGCAAGAGCAAGAGCATGAAATACGATGATTCCAGTTACTAAGAAATTGTTTTAAGTTTATTAAGTTCTTTAGAAAACTGGGTACGAAGTTGAATATGAGGAACTGGACTTCGCCCCAGGGTGGGACGATAAGGAAACACCCGCCAGTGGTACACGAGCACTGTTTCCTTAATGGGGCCTCTCACTCCACACATTGCCCCGCATCGAAGTGCAAGTGAGGAAAACTCCACAACATCACAACACATCGTACTCGAAACTAAGTAAGGTACGACAATCACCACAAGGTACCCGAAACTGAGCAAGGTAAATCAACATCATCACAACATAGTCCAATCCTCATATCCTTCTAGTACTCAGTTTTCCCCCAACCCCATGTGAAAGCTCACCCCCTTTGAGGGGATTGAGTCAATTATTTGTAACATCGTATTACATGTGAAGGTAGGTAAGGCACACATGTATCATATATAAAAACAGAACGCATCGATGAACATATTAAAGTAACAATTACAACAATGAAAGCTCAAGAGAAGTAACATGAAGTAGTGACAATCTGATTTAACTTGCTTGTAGGGTCATTTAGGCATGGCTATATCAATATCCTCCCATTCTCTTCCCTTCCACATTTCACATTCTAATTGGGACATGCATCTCCATGTGCATTCCTTTCCCACATAACACATGAAAGGGGCCATGCCTTCCATACAACCATAGCCAAGCCATCCAAGATATTACATTTCCCACATTAAAGCATGTGAAACTTAATCATAAAAGAAGGACTTATCGTTATTTCTTGAGGGCATGTGAAACATAACCATGGCATATGAAAAATGAAATCATCTCAAACTTTGCAACATCCACATCCAATAACCACAAGCTTCTAGTGTTAACTTTGAATTTACCACATGCAAGGTTTCATGAATGCTAGTAACTTTAGAATATTCAATGTAAAATTTGATAATAATCACAACCTTTTCTTAATCATGTGCACACATTTGAGAAAGATGTAACTTTGACATGGCCAAGCACTAACTTCATTAAGGGACGCAACTTTAGTTATGACAACCCATAAACATATATATGAAAATGCAAGCTTTTCAAGTGAACTACTCAATGCACGTAATTGGAAGCAACTTTAGTGAAGATGCATGCTTTAGTGAACTACAAATTTAATGAAAACAACTTTAGTGAAGATGCATGCTTTAGTGAACTACCAAATTTAATGACAACTTAAGTAACTTAATATAAAATACAAGCATTAATGACAATCCTTAAAGGACTTAATAAAGGTGCAATTTTAATGAATTTAATTAAGGACTTTAGCAAAGATATTGTAACGACTGGTTTTCATGTATCTGGATTTATTATATTATATTATATGTTTTGGTGGATTTTCTCCTCATGTGTGGTTTTCGTCTCCGTAGCTTTCATTTTCGATCGTTTCGTCGTGATTTTCTAGCTTCTTCCTTAGAATCGTCGATTTTGGAGTAAGTCATTCGTGACGGGCTTCATATCGGTCATATCTTATTGTTAGATCAAGCCTAGGAGTCTTAGGAATCGATCCCAGAGCTTCGCGCTCCATTTCGGAACTTTTTGTGCACGTTAGCCGGTACAAGAAGGGGAACCGACCGACTAGATGACGATTTAGTCGGTCGGCAAACCTTCATGGACCGACTAGTGGGCTTTATAAATTTCTCAGGAGTTACTGTTTATCGTTAGTATGTCTAAGAACGTTCGTCGACTGACTAGGTTGCAAACTAGTCGGTCAGCAAATGTTCTTTAACCGACTAGCTCTATGATCATTTCTGATACCAAGTACTATTCATTCTTAGTCGGTCTAAGAACGTTCATCGACCGACTAGATTCGAAACTATTCGGTCAGTAGTTGTTCTTTGATCGACTAAATCTAAATCCTATTTTTGTACAGGAGTTACTGTTTGGACTTAGTCGGTCTGCGTTGGTCAACCGACCGACTAGTTCCCAAACTAGTCGGTCAGTGGTTGCTCTTTGACCGACTAATCAGTGTCGAAACCCTAATTTCTGGGCAGCCGCCAGGTCATTTTCTATAAATACCCCACTTCGTTTCTTTTCTTTCTTTCTCTTCTCCTGGCCTTTTTCCTTCCCCCTTGACCTCTGATCTTCCCCAACCTTCCTCTAGCCTTCCTCCTTCATCTAGAGCTTCTCCCCCTCTCCATTTTGACCAACCACCATGCCCTAGGTCATCTCCAACCCCCAAAAATCCCCAAAACCCCATTTCTCCAGATTTTCCCCATCCATTCCAGATCTGAACCCTAGGTTCCCCGGATCATTTCTTCCGTTGCCGTGCTTGCTCGGCATCATTCTTCCGCTTCTGAATACGGTAATAACTCGATCTCTTAATATCCTCATAACCCAATGGGTTTTTGTGAAACCCTAATAAAACTAGGTTAGATGTTATTTTAATGTTGTTTTAATGTTGTTTTGCCATGGCAACGATCTCATCACCGTAATTAGCATTTGTGTGACTGCCTCGTTGATCGTCATTCTCGGTGCTAGGCAAGTGAAACTTGCATCTCTTGATTTGGGCCATGTCTTAGGCCATTTCATTGCTTTAGCGTAAAAGAGACTAGACGGTGAAAGGATAGCCGTCTAGACGCCATTGACCTAGCTTGACAACGAAGCTTGGTCCGTCACCTTCATCATGCTTGTATGTCACGTTTAATTTCAATTAACGGTACGTGAATATCTGTTCATGTCATTGCATTTTGCCTGTCATGTTTAATTTCAATTAACGGTACGCGAATATCTGTTCATGTCATTGCATTTTACCTGTCATGTTTAATTTCAATTAACGGTACGCGAATATCTGCTCATGTCATTGCATGCTTGAACACTCATCGTGATTGGGTAGCATCGCTACATACTAGTGCTACTTTTTCCAGCTAGGCACCCGTTTTACAGGCACAACCCTAGGCCAATTACAAATCTGGCTCGTGGTCCAGAAAACGAGCTCAATACAGCCTGCGGGCAATAGGGCACTCGCCTGTGTGTGAGTGATCCCTTGTACTTGAATACAGCCTGCGGGCAATAGGGCGCTCACATGTGTGTGGGTGACCCCTTGTACTTGTTACTTGACAATACATGTCACACCTACCACTTGTTACTTGACAATACATGTCACACCTACAACTTGTTGCTTGCTACTTGTACTTCACTTGTTATTTCCATACAATACTTGCCATGCCATGCACCATACTTTAACTGCTAGGTTGTCAGTTTACCTTTATTTCAGTTTCCTTGCACAAGTCTTTCGACTTGCTGACATGTGTCCCTTTTCTCTTTTGGGTGACACATGTTAGATCCCGAGCCTGAGTTTGTCACTGAGGACGTGGTGGTTGCTGACGCTGAGTCAGAGCCCGCGTTGATCGAGGACTTCGTGGACACTGGAGATCAGTCTTAGTGTCCTCGTGGAGCTTTCCCTTTTGTTTTAGACTGCTTTTGGTTATCGGTGCGTAGCACCCATACTTTGTTGGTGTTTGTTGTGTTGGCCGTGTGTTAGGCCTTTAGACTCTTTCTTTTAGCCTGGTGGCTTTTCTGGATGTTGAACTTAACTTTAATGTTGGACAATTTCTGAGATTTGAGATTTTATTTCTGCCTCTCCTTGTGTTATTATTGTTGTTCCGTTTGTGGTTACAGGGACCTGCTTATGTTTTATTGACGCTTATCGGGTTTGGGGCTTCACAGCTCCACTCTCGTGCGGACTTTTTCACGTCTCGCCTCCATTTTAGGGAAGCGGGGCGTGACAGGTTTTGTTGGTGACCCATGCAGGTCCTCTTCTGTAACTGTGATTATCGGAATAACGATAATAATATTAGAATGTCCAATAAACCAAGTTCGACATCCGAGTCATAAGCTATGAGTCTAATCTGCTTCGTTTTCTGTGTCATTAGATGGCAGGAAGGCGATTCACCCGTGGTGGAGGTAGTGGTGCGCCCCCTCATGATGAGGAGCCTGAGCGGGAACCCACCAATGGAGAGATGATGCGGATGATGCTCCAGATGATGCAAGTGCAGCAGGGCATGCTCCTGCAAGTCCAGAATGCTCCACTTGCTCGAGCTGCCCGGGCACTTCCGGATGCCCCTCGCTCCGAGCCGGGAGCGAATCAATTTCAGGAGCTGGGTCCCGCATATTTTGATGGGTCTGAGGGTCATCTGGCTTCCGATGAGTGGATTCGGAACATTGAGGATAACCTGGCGATGGCGAAGATTAACCCGGCTGGATGGGTTGATTTGGCTAAGAGGCAGCTGAAGGACAATGCCAGAAACTGGTGGGATGCTGAAGAGAAAATGCTGGTGGAGTCGATAGTTTGGGCTACCTTTAAGTCCAGATTTGATGGAGAATTCTTCTCGAAGGCTGCTAGACAGGTGATGCTGCAGCGCTTCATAGATATGAAGCAAGGGAGCTTGTCGGTGGATCAGTACCACCAAGAGTTCACGAGGCTCAGTCGGTTTGCACCAAAGATGGTGCAAGATGCCGATGAGAAAGCTCAGCGGTTCCTCCAGGGACTTGCCTTGGAGCTTCAGAGTTTTGTGACCTCTTCTGACTTGGAGACATATCAGAAGGTTCTGATTGCTGCGAGGCGGCAGGAGTTGAATTTGAACCAGAGGAAGGGACATGTTTCAGGAGCTGGGAAGAGGCCTATGGAGCAGGCCAGGGCGGTGGTTAGGCCTGGTTTCAAGCCTAATCAGCCAGTTCAGTTCAAGAGGCCAGGAGGGCCTATTCTGAAGACTTGCCATTTCTGCGGCAAGACCGGGCACCTCAGGGATCAGTGTAGGAGGTTCCTGGGGCAGTGTATTGTCTGCGGAGATCCTGCCCATACCATCAGGGAGTGTCCCAAGTCGAAGCAGCCTTGGCGGGCTCCTATTGCAGCACAGCCGTTGTAGCAGCGAGCTCCTGTGCCCGCTGGACGTGGAGCGCCTCTTGTTCCACAGAGACAGGCCTTTCAGCGGGCTGTTCCGCCGAGAGGGAAAGCTTTTCTGATGACTGAGGAGGAGAGCATGGCCATGGATGAGGTTATCACAGGTAACTTCCCTCCTAGCTGTTTCTTCCTTAGTTATGTTTGATTGTTAGATTACGTTTGGTTGCTTGCTCATGTTTGTTGCTAGACTAGGGCTTGATTGTTAGACTGTTTGTAGGTGTGATTTTGGTGTGCACATTTCCTGCACGAGTTCTCTTTGACTCAGGTGCATCGATGTGCATTATTTCTCGGAGCTTCGTGGAGAAGCATTCCTTGTCGACGTCCCCTCTTTCCAAGAGTTGGAATATCGTTACAGGGAATGGCGTGGTCTCGGTGCATCTTGGTTGCAATTCTTGCCCGTTGGTGGTCTGTGGACATGAGCTTTACACTGATTTCATTGTCCACGACATCATCAACTACGATGCAGTTCTTGGGATGGACTGGCTTGCGAGCTTCTATGCTACGATCGACTGTCGGAGGAAGAAGGTCGTGTTCGAGATTCCCAGACACCTAGTGTTTGAGTTCAGCTGTGGTAGCAGTTCACTTGGTCCTGTCAGGTTTCGGGCCAGGCCGGTGGAGGTTGTGGCTATGCAGATGGAGTTGGAGAGGCCAGCTGTGGTGCGAGATTTTGATGACGTCTTCCCTGAGGAGATGTCTGGATTGCCACCTGATCGGGCTTTGAAATTTTCTATTGATCTTATTCCAGGGGCGCAGCCTATTTCGAAGGCACCATATCGTATGGCGCCAGCAGAGTTGGAAGAGTTGCGTAGGCAGTTGGATGAGCTTATGCAGAAGGGTTATATCAATCCTAGTGTGTCCCCGTGGGGAGCACCGGTGCTGCTAGTGAAGAAGAAGGATGGTTCGTGTCGCATGTGCGTGGACTATCCGGAGTTGAATACGGTGACCATCAAGAATAAATACATGTTGCCTCGCATCGATGATATTTTTGATCAGCTTGGAGGTTCGAGGGTGTTTTCGAAGTTGGATCTGAGGAGTGGTTATCATCAGCTGAAGTTGAAGAAGGATGATGTTCCGAAGACAGCGTTCAGGACGAAGTATGGACACTATAAGTTTATGGTTATGCCTTTCGGCGTAACCAACGCACCCGCAGTTTTCATGAATCTGATGAACCTGATTTTCTATGATTTTTTAGATAAGTTTGTCGTTATCTTTATTGACGACATTCTGATCTATTCGAAGTTGGAGGAAGAGCATGCCTCGCACTTGAGGACTGTGTTGGAGATTTTGAGGAAGCATCGGTTGTATGCTAAGTTTTCGAAGTGCGAGTTTTGGCTGGACAGAGTTTCTTTTCTCGGGCATGTGGTGACTGGAGAGGGTATTTCAGTGGATCCCGAGAAGATCAGGGCCATCAGAGAGTGGCCTGTTCCGTAGTCAACGTATGAGATCCGGAGTTTCCTGGGGCTTACTGGTTACTATCGGCGCTTCATTAAGGACTTTTCCCGTATTGCCAAGCCGATGACCAGATTGACGCGGAAGGATGTATCTTTTGTTTGGTCGGGTGATTGCGAGAATGCTTTTGGTGTTCTGAGGGAGAGGTTGACGACTGCCCCTATTCTTGTTGTGCCTGATCGCAGCGGTGGATTTGAGATCTTTTGCGATGCTTCTGGGAAGGGTCTCGGTTGTGTGTTGCATCAGCATGGACATATAGTGGCTTATGCATCTCGTCAGCTCAAGGTTCATGAGAAGAATTACCTGACACATGATTTGGAGTTGGCTGCTGTTGTGTTTGCTCTTAAGATTTGGATGCACTTCTTGCTGAGTAGAAAGTGAAGATTTTCACCGATCACAAAAGCTTGAAGTATATTTTCACTCAGAAGGAGCTCAACATGCGACAGCGTCGATGGTTGGAGCTCATGGCGGATTATGAGATCGATTTGCAGTATCACCCTGGCAAGGTGAATGTGGTTCCTGATGCGCTGAGTAGGCTTCCAGCGGTGATGATTTTGACCTCGCAGTGGAGATTGCAGCATGATTTTTGCGAGTCCGGTGTGGAGATTGTTCTTCCTGGGGAGGCTTCTTCGTTGATGTGTATGCAGATACAGTCGACGATTGTGGATCGGATCAAGGCTGGCCAGGCTGAGGATTCGAAGCTGGTGAAGATTCGGGAGCAGGTGGAAGCTGGTCTGCGGACTGACTTTTTGATTCATGAGGATGGCTCGCTGAGGTTTGGAGCCAGGTTGTGGGTGCCAGCTAGGGATATTATAGAGGAGTTGATGGTGGAGGCACATAGTTCGTCGTATTCTGTGCATCCTGGTGGGACCAAGATGTACAAAGATCTTCGTCTAATTATTGGTGGCATGGTATGAAGAGGAGTGTGGCTCGAAGTGTAGCCAAGTGTTTGGTTTTCCAGCAAGTGAAGGCGGAGCATCAACGTACGGCAGGGTTGCTGCAACCGCTTCCGATTCCGGAGTGGAAGTGGCAACACATCACTATGGATTTTGTGACTGGACTACCTTGGAGTCCGAAGCAGAATGACGCGATTTGGGTGATCGTAGATCGATTGACCAAATCCGCACACTTTATTCCATTCCGAGTGGGACAGTCCATTGAGGCGCTAGCGAGGAGATATATGGAGGTAAAATCTTTTACTCTCCGTTTTTATTTCCTTTTTCCTAGTTTGGATAGTGATGTAACGTGAATCGTGCAGGAGGTCGTACGACTTCACGGAGTCACCGTGAGCATCGTGTCGGACAGAGACACGAGGTTCACATCTCAGTTCTGGCAGAGTTTGCAGAAGAGTTTGGGTACGCGTCTGAGTTTCAGCACGGTGTACCATCCGCAGACGGATGGCCAGTCCGAGAGGACGATTCAGATCTTGGAGGACATGGTGAGGGCGTGCATGTTGGATTTCAAGGGTTCGTGGGAGGACCATCTACATCTGGTAAAGTTTTCTTACAACAACAGCTTCCAGGCGAGTATTGGCATGGCGCCTTTCGCCGCTCTTTATGGGAGGAAATGTCGATCACCATTGAGTTAGGATGACGTTGGTGATCGGGAGTTGTTGGGACCTGAGATGATCGTGGAGGCCGTGGATGTTGTCAAGAACATTCGGGAGAGGTTGAGGATTGCTCAGGACCGTTTTAAGCATTGGGTGGATGCTATACGTCGTCCTTTGGAGTTTCAGCCGAGCGACCATGTGTTATTGAGGATTTCCCCAAATCGTGGTGTGATTCACTTTGGGAAGCGAGGGAAGTTGAGCCCGTGATACATTGGACCGTTTGACATTCTGGAGAGAGTTGGCGAGGTAGCTTATCACTTAGCCTTGCCACCATCTTTGGAAGGAGTTCACAATGTTTTCCATGTGTCGCAGCTTCGTCGATACATTAGCGATCCATCTCACGCTGTGGATTTCTCGGAGATTATCGTTTGCCCTGATATGACGTATGACCAGCAGCCAGTGCAGATTCTGGACAGGCGTCAGAAGTCACTTCGAAACAAGGTTGTCAATCTTGTGAGGGTGATGTGGCGACACGGCTCGCTTGGGGAGTCTACTTGGTAGAATGAGGATGAGATGCGAGAGCGCTACCCACTTTTGTTTCCGGACACGTGAGTGTTGGGAAATTCCGAGGACGGAATTTTTCTTAAGTTGGGGAGGATGTAACGACTGGTTTTCATGTATCTGGATTTATTATATTATATTATATGTTTTGGTGGATTTTCTCCTCATGTGTGGTTTTCGTCTCCGTAGCTTTCATTTTCGATCGTTTCGTCGTGATTTTCTAGCTTCTTCCTTAGAATCGTCGATTTTGGAGTAAGTCATTCGTGACGGGCTTCATATCGGTCATATCTTATTGTTAGATCAAGCCTACGAGTCTTAGGAATCGATCCCGGAGCTTTGCGCTCCATTTCGGAACTTTTTGTGCACGTTAGCCGGTACAAGAAGGGGAACCAACCGACTAGAAGACGATTTAGTCGGTCGGCAAACCTTCATGGACCGACTAGTGGGCTTTGTAAATTTCTCAGGAGTTACTATTTATCGTTAGTCGGTCTAAGAACGTTCGTCGACCGACTAGGTTGCAAACTAGTCGGTCAGCAAATGTTCTTTAACCGACTAGCTCTATGATCATTTTTGATACCAAGTACTATTCATTCTTAGTCGGTCTAAGAACGTTCATCGACCGACTAGATTCGAAACTAGTCGATCAGTATTTGTTCTTTGACTGACTAAATCTAAATCTTATTTTTGTACAGGAGTTACTGTTTGGACTTAGTCGGTCTGCGTTGGTCAACCGACCGACTAGTTCCCAAACTAGTCGGTCAGTGGTTGCTCTTTGACCGACTAATCAGTGTCGAAACCCAAATTTCTGGGCAGTCGCCAGGTCATTTTCTATAAATACCCCACTTCGTTTCTTTTCTTTCTTTCTCTTCTCCTGGCCTTTTTACTTCCCCCTTGACCTCTGATCTTTCCCCAACCTTCCTCTAGCCTTCCTCCTTCATCTAGAGCTTCTCCCCCTCTCCATTTTGACCAACCACCATGCCCTAGGTCATCTCCAACCCCCAAAAATCCCCAAAACCCCATTTCTCCAGATTTTTCCCATCATTCCAGATCTGAACCCTAGGTTCCTCGGATCATTTCGTCCGTTGCCGTGCTTGCTCGGCATCATTCTTCCGCTTCCGAATACGGTAATAACTCGATCTCTTAATATCCTCATAACCCAATGTGTTTTTGTGAAACCCTAATAAAACTAGGTTAGATGTTATTTTAATGTTGTTTTGCCATGGCAGCGATCTCATCTCCATAGTTAGCATTTGTGTGACGGCCTTGTTGATCGTCATTCTCGGTGCTAGGCAAGTGAAACTTGCATCTCTTGATTTGGGCCATGTCTTAGGCCATTTCCTTGCTTTAGCGTAAAAGAGACTAGACGGTGAAAGGATAGCCGTCTAGACGCCATTGACCTAGCTTGACAACGAAGCTTGGTCCGTCACCTTCATCATGCTTGTATGTCACGTTTAATTTCAATTAACGGTACGTGAATATCTGTTCATGTCATTGCATTTTGCCAATCATGTTTAATTTCAATTAACGGTACGTGAATATCTGTTCATGTCATTGCATTTTGCCGGTCATGTTTAATTTCAATTAACGGTACGCGAATATCTGCTCATGTCATTGCATGCTTGAACACTCATCGTGATTGCGTAGCATCGCTACATACTAGTGCTACTTGTTCCGGCTAGGCACCCATTTTGTGGGCACAACCCTATGCCAATTACAAATCTGGCTCGTGGTCCAGAAAACGAGCTCAATACATCCTACGGGCAATAGGGCACTCGCCTGTGTGTGAGTGATCCCTTGTACTTGAATACAGCCTGCGGGCAATATGGCACTCACATGTGTGTGGGTGACCCCTTGTACTTGTTACTTGACAATACATGTCACACCTACCACTTGTTACTTGACAATACATGTCACACCTACCACTTGTTGCTTGCTACTTGTACTTCACTTGTTATTTCCATACAATACTTGCCATGCCATGCACCATACTTCAACTGCTAGGTTGTCAGTTTACCTTTCTTTCAGTTTCCTTGCACAAGTCTTTCGACTTGCTGACATGTGCCCATTTTCTCTTTTGGGTGACACATGTTAGATCCCGAGCCTGAGTTTGTCGCTGAGGACGTGGTGGTTGCTGACACTGAGTCAGAGCCCGCGTTGATCGAGGACTTCGTGGACACTGGAGATCAGTCTTAGTGTCCTCGTGGAGCTTTCCCTTTTGGTTTAGACTGCTTTTGGTTATCGGTGCGTAGCACCCATACTTTGTTGGTGTTTGTTGTGTTGGCCGTGTGTTAGGCCTTTACACTCTTTTTTTAGCCTGGTGGCTTTTCTGGATGTTGAACTTAACTTTAATGTTGGACAATTTCTGAGATTTGAGATTTTATTTCTGTCTCTCCTTGTGTTATTATTGTTGTTCCTTTTGTGGTTACAGGGACCTGCTTATGTTTTATTGACGCTTATCGGGTTTGGGGCTTCACAGCTCCACTCTCGTGCGGACCTTTTCACGTCTCGCCTCCATTTTAGGGAAGCGGGGCATGACAGATATTAATTTTAGCGAAACTAGTGGACGATCTTTAGCAAAGGTACTTTAGATAAAATGCTACCTTTAGTGAAACTAATGAAAAACCATTAGAAAAAAATACAAGTTTGTAGAAAGATACTTAAGGTTAAAATTTTCCTTAAAGATTTGTTTCAAGAGCATGCATTGAGGCCAACTCACACACAATGAACCACAATGACAACTTAAGAACCATCACCACATGACATTGTATACAAGATTTCAACTTGTGCACCACATACAAAGAAGAGGGCAACTTGTATTCTAATTTCCCCATTAAGATAACATCTTACATGATTGCTTAAGAAGATAACAACTTTGCTTGAGACACAACAATTTGGCAATTCTAGCATGCTAATACACACAAGGGTGGTCACTTTAACAAGATTTCTTATTATGGTTAACATTTAACTTGCATAGTTAAGGAAGCATATTAAGGATGCCATGTTGAGCATGCAAACATAATGAGGTTAGCACCTTTTTCACTAGAGCTATTAAAGTTTACAACTTACTAATCAATGATTAATCATCCTTAAGATAACTTGCACCTTTTTCATGTTAGCATGGGAAAAGGGTATTTTGAGCATGAGCACTTATACAAGATACCAACTTTAATAATTATTCCTCTAAGCAAGGCATTAAAAAGAATGTAGTTAAGAAAAAACCAAAGCTTTTACTTCTAAACATCCATACAACATATTCTACCATATAGAGTTGGTTCCTACCTTAGAGTAGCTTCCTTTCATTCTCTAAAGATCCATCTTAGCTCCATGAAACCTCCTTCCAAGCCCTCTCTCAAAAGCTCCAAGCTTGCCCTTGAAACTCTTCCTTAAACCCTCTCCTTAGGCTTCCTCCTCCTCCTTTCTCTTCATCTCCGTTCCTTTCTCTTTCTCTTTTCCTTTTCTCCTTCCTCTTTCTCTTTGATTTTCCGTTTCCTTTTCCTTCTTTTTGGCCCTTTTTGGGTTCGGCCCCATGGAGGAAGGAGGGAGGAATGAAAAATGAAAAGAAAAAGTAAAAGAAGGGAGAGAAGAATGTAGAAGATTAAGGAAAAAAGAATGAAATAAAAATATCTCTTCTAAAGTCCCCTTTATTTACAAGTTTGCCATTACACCAAGTCTATTCATTATTGCTCTCCCACTTTGTTCCTTAATTAAAAGGATGCCATTTGATTATGAATAAATATTGCATATTATAACCTCATAATCATCTCCTCTTGTGCATATAATCCATGAAATCATGCTCTCTTAACGACATTTATGCTAATTCACCATTTGTGAGCATATGATTTTATTCTTGCACAATTTCACTTCCCTAAGCATTATAAATGTCTGTTATATTTATAGGGATTTTTCTGGAATTTTCAGGTGTCCCGAAAGGGACTAAATCAACTTAAGAAGAGGAGTACAAAACAGGCGCCTGCAGAAGCAAAGACAGTCGCCTGGGAAACCCAACAGTCGACTGCCCAAACAACGACAGTCGCCTGCCTTTAAAGAATTGAAGCTGGAAAAGCTGAAGCCCAACTACAGTCGCCTGTAAGACGATTCACAGTCGACTGTAATATTGTGCAGTCGCCTGTCATCTCCACATCAGTCGACTGATATTTCAGATTCATGAGGAAGCAAAAAGGGCCAACTCTATGTTATTTCGACATTTCTGCAGCAGGCGACTAAAGAGCAAACTATAGTCTCATTGGATTGCACAGGCGACTGTGAGTTTTAATGACAGTCGCCTGTTGCCCTTTGGTAGAAATGATAGTCATCTTCGCATCAGTCGACTGTCGTTTCTTCGACAGTTGACTGATCGGGGTTTTTTCGGCCGCAGTCTGGGTTACAAGAAACGGGGTTTTCTTAACCTGATTTCTCTCCAGTTGCTGTGAATCGTTGGATGATGATGTGGATGGATGAGATGTAACCCCTAGGGGGTATAAACACTACTATTTAGATGTAATAAGAGAGAACGAAAATAGAACTTAATCTTATGCTATTTTAAGGTCATCTTCTTCCTTGAGAAGGGGATTATGGTTTTTGAGAGTTTTGAGCTTTCTGATTTCATTTTTGCTATTATTGAGACTGATTGCTGATTGAAGAAGCTTGTATTTAGTGACAAATCTGTTGGATATTGGACTCCCCGGATTTGGTTTTGGATGATGAACAAACATAAATATATCGTGAACTAACAATTTGTGAGCGCAGTTATGGAGATCGTCGCCAAATTCATATGAACATTCAAAGCGACGTCTCGAGACTTCTCAAAGCGCGTGATCGTATGCCTAAAGCTTCGTTGAAGCTTTTGGACCATTTTAGAAGTCATGAAGATTCGGATCGAAGCTTTCAAAGACGGTTCATCAAGTTTTATTTATAGTCTTTTAGCTTCGTTCCGTAGAATGTTAATCCTTGAGTAGGTCTTACGTTTTAATCTTCATAACGCTCCTATCTTAGACATAGGATCTTAGTAGAAGTCCATACGAACTTTCCCGAAGCATCGCGCTTCGTTTCGCGACTTCTTGTGCATGTTAGTTGGTTCAAGAAGAAGAACCAACCGACTAGATGGTGATCTAGTCGGTCGACAAAGCTTCTTGAACCGACAGGTTTGCCTTCTCAATTCTAAGCTCTTTAATGTTTACAGTTAGTCGGTCTACGTTGACTCACCGACCGACTAGTTTGTGAACTAGTCGGTCAGTGATGCTTCTTAGACCGACTAGTTGAGCTTTCCCTGTACATGCCTAGTTACTATTTATCGTTAGTCGGTCTATGTTCATTTAGCAACCGACTAGTTGATGATCTAGTCGGTCAGCTTTTGTTCTTGGACCGACTAAATCAATTTGTACTCAGACTATTTATTTTATCTCTTAGTCGGTCTGAGTTCACTCATCGACCGACTAGTTGTGAAACTAGTCGGTGGCAAGTGTTCTTTGACCGACTAGTTCTGTTAGTCTGAACTTCGACCTATTCCCTGTTCACCAGTTAGTCGGTTCATGCTGTTTGACCGACCAACTAGTTGATGAACTAATCGGTCAGTGGTTGTTCTTTGACCGACTAGTTTGGTTCAGAATAGAGCCGTTTGAGATTTAATTGAAACGTTTTTCTCTCTCTCTTTCCTCTAACCTATATATACTTGGAGTGCTGCATTCATTGCACTCAAGGCTGATATTAAGAGAAGTTTAGAGATCAAAGAGAAAGCATTCATTACTCATTCAAAGCTCTTTCATTCCAATCTTGAATCTCTTCTCACTCTTATTTCAAAAGAGAGATTCATTGATTGTGAGCCTTCCAAGCCAAGTGCTTGATCCTAGGTCACCATCAACCTCATAGCTCTCTATAGCTGATCTACATCTTGGAGCTAGGGTTTGGTGCCTCTTCATCTTCCCCAAAATCCGTTTTGCCCTAAATCGTAAGTTTACTCAAGGTATAGGTATTTTGTGGTAAGAACTTTCATTTCATTTTACATTGATATTGTAAGTGATTCACTCTCGGTTGTGAGAGTGTGTTTGTGATCCCGGGTTGTGGGAGTCATAATTTTATTTTGTGTATGATTTGACTTGTGAAGGTTTTTCACAAGTATTTCATAGTGGAAATCTTGAGTTAGGGTTTCTAACTCAAGTATTCGGAAGTGATCCGGGTGGTTGGGACGTAGGATCACCGGGAACAAGTCGGGGAGACTTGGGTGGATTCGAACCCATTAATATCGTTTGTTTGTGATTGTTTCTTTGTTGTCTAACATTTACATTTCCGCATTTCCGCATTGTTTGGTAGAGTTTGCAAGGTAATTAGGAATTAGCCTCTTAATTATTTTAAAGTACTATTCATCCCCCTCTAGTACTTGTGCAATAGCTTAGCAGGGCATTACATTTGGTATCAAAGCCAAGTCTATAGCTATGTCTGCCAACGACAACAAGACCGTTCGTCCACCTTCCGACTATAGCACCTTCAAGAATCGTGAAGGAGCGTCTTCGGTGATGGAAGGACACTCCTCGACGAGGCCTCCCTTCTTCAACGGTACCAACTACGGGTACTGGAAATGCCGGATGGAAACTTTCCTCCGGAGTGCTTCATTATGGAGGGCCACGATGAAGGAGTATGTCGAGCCCGCCGAAGAAGATTTCGAGAAATGGACTACCGCGGAGGTCGTCGCGGAGGTAAGCAATGCCAAGGCAATGAACGCCTTACAATGCGCTTTGGAGCCCGAGGATTTCAACAAGATATGCACATGTAAGAGTGCATATCAAATATGGAACTCCCTCCTCATCTTGCATGAAGGAACAAGTAAGGTAAGAGACTCTAAACTCGTTGTAGTTAATAAAGATTACGAGTTATTTCATATGCTACAGGGTGAGAAGATGAAGGAGTACTATGCTCGCTTCGTCGACATCACAAACGAGTTGGAGGCTCTCGGTAAGACCTACACCCAAAAGGAGAAAGTCTCGAAGATCATCGATGGACTTCCTTCTAGTTGGGAGAAACGTACCTTCGCCATCGAGGAAGGTAATGACATGAAAACTTATACCGTTGTTCAACTAATGGGTACCTTGATGTCTTATGAGGTACGCAAGGATAGCAAGTTGAAGTTGCAGGAAAAGATGAAGTCCTACCTAAAGCAAGACGAGCCAAAGAAGAAGGCTATTGCTTTCAAGGCCGCTCCATCAACTTCCACATCGACCGATGATGAAAACTCGGAAGACGAGTTGGACTTGGAGTCCATGGCTCTCATGGCAAAGAAGTTCAACTGATTCTTCCGGAAAGGTAACTTCAAAAACAAATCGAAGTTAAATTCTTCTAACGCCTCCTCTCCTTTGTGTTTCAAATGCAACAAGCCAGGACACATGAAAGCGGATTATCCTCAAAACAAGCACAAGGAGAAGTGAAAGGCGCCAAAGTTTGACAAGTCCAAGAAGTACAAGAAAGGGTACAAAAAGGGGCTTGTCGAGACATTCACCGACTCTGAGGATTCCTCTAGCGGAGAGTCGGATGATGAGCAAGTGGAGCAAGCACACATGTGCTTCATGGCTAGAGAGGAAAATGAACAAGGATCTTCGTCCGATGATAGAGACAACGAAGGCGATGAGGTAACTATGGATGACCTTAGAAATGCTAATGAGCAATTATGGTCTAAATACACTAAATTAGTAAATAGGTATACTAAAGTAAAAGATGATTTAGCTAGCATCCAAACCTCGCCTAAAACTATCATCACCAACAACGACACCGTTGTTGAAGAGTTAAAGAATGAGATTGTTAATCTCAAGACTCAACTTGAACATGTTAGCATTGAGGATCCGGAAGAACACAAGATAGCGGATTTGACTTCTCAAAACTCGACTTTGAGTATTGAGAATGAGAATCTCAAATCTCGTGTTTATGTGCTCACATCGCAAGTATCCACTTTGGATGCTTCTATGCGTTCTCTCACCGAGAAATATGAGAACACATTAGGCCGAATTAATAAATTCAATAAGGGTAAGGACCATTTGGATAAAATCCTAAATGACTTACTCCCAGCCAATCACCATATTGGTTTGGGGTATACGATAGGAAATTCATCCAAAGCGGCCACTACTTTTGTTAGGCCAACTTCCGATGCCTCAACGAGTGGTAGCAAACACTCTATTGGAAGTTCATCTACCAATGGTGCTTCCACCTCGTACACATCTTCATTTGGAAAGAAACCCACTTTGGGTGGACCTCCAAAGAAGGGCCATGCTTACATGTACACAAATAACATGCCACGTAGGAACACACGTCCTACTCCACCGACTCACACATATGATGATTTCTATGCTACACATCCACGGGCACGTGCACACCATGTGAGACACCCTCATGCACGTGTTCCTCCACATGCATATGTACACCCACATCATCGTATGAATAATTATCCACATGCACCATTTCATCATGTTCCTTATGCCTATCCACGACATGCATCACGTAGAAATCAACAACGCATGCATGCACCCAATAGGATGAGGGCTCCCAAAATATTCACAATTTGGAGCCCAAAGGACACAAGCATGGATGAAAAACAAGTTTACATGAATGATTATTTTATGAATGTAGTGGATAATAATAATTATGTGGGGAAGTCTAAGTCCGATTGGACTTGGCCTCCAAAGGTCTAATCTTTTGGATCCAATGACCTTGGATACCATGATACGATATTTTCTATCTTTAGGTACTCAAGAAAATGAAACGGAGCAACAAATTTAAATTTAGCTCCAAAAGAAATTGGATACTCGATAGCGGTTGTTCAAAACACATGACGGGTGACGCTCAATTGCTCTCCGGAGTGGTTCCCATTGCAAATGGAAACCTGGTAGTCTTTGGAGGCAACGAGAGCGGAACCATCATATGTGTTGGTAAAGTGGGTAATCCTTCTAAACCTCTTATAAATGATGTTTACCTTGTTAAAGGATTAAACCACAATCTCATTTCAATAAGCCAACTTTGTGACAAAGGTTACAAAGTTAGCTTTGCGAAAGGAATGTGCCATATTTTAAGAAAAGATAATAATGAATTATTGTTTTCTGGCACACGCCATAAGGATATATATATCCTAGATCTTCCAAGATCACATGAACAATGTCTCATTGCCAACACAAGTGAACAACACTTATGGCATCGACGTTTTGGTCATGTGAACTTTGGAACACTATTTAAGCTTTCCAAGTTAAATTCTATTAGAGGCTTCCCTAAGCTTGTCTTTCAAAAGAAAAGCTTTTGTGACTCGTGTCAACGAGGCAAGCTTCCAAAATCGTCTTTTAAACCTAAGAAAAGCATTTCTTCTAAGCGGCCACTAAAGCTATTACATCTAGATTTATTTGGGCCAACTAGAGTTGCTTCATTAGGAAATGCACGTTATGGACTTGTCATCGTTGATGACTTTTCTAGGTTTACTTGGGTATTTTCATTGAGTAATAAAAATGATGCTTTTGAAAACTTCACAATTTTTGTTAAGAAAGTACAAAATCTCATTGGAACCACCATTGTCACTATTCGTAGTGATCATGGAGGGGAATTTGAGAATGAGTCTTTTGAGACATTTTGTGATGAAGTTGGTATTACACACACCTTCTCTTTCCCTCGTGCACCTCCTCAAAATGGTGTAGTTGAGAGAAAGAATAGGACGCTAGTTGAGTGTGCTCGCACTATGCTTGATGATAGCCAACTTGGCCATCAATTTTGGGCGGAAGCGGTACACACCGCTTGCTATGTGTTTAATAGGATATTTTTGAGGCCCGGCACTAAACAAACTTGTTATGAATTGTTGTTTGGTAGATTGCCTCAAGTTAAACATTTTCGTGTTTTTGGTTCAAAATGTTTTATTAAAAACACGTATGGTAGTTTGGATAAATTCGATCCAAGATCCGATGAGGGGATTTTTGTTGGATATTCCTCACGTAGCAAAGCCTACCGGATATACAACAAACGAACCTCAACGATCGAGGAATCGCTTCATGTTTCATTTAATGAAGGATTTGTTCCAACTAGAATTACTAATGATGATGACTCCATGGATGTCTTATGTGATTCAATTGGTAATTCTAACTCTATTGATTCTATTGATTCTATTGATACTAACCCGACTAATGAAGTTGTTGAGAATGTTCCTAGTGATCAAGGAATTCCCAAACGGCTTCATACCGTTCGTGACCATCCTCATGAGCAAGTCATTGGCAATATCCATGATAGTGTCAAGACGAGATCTCAAGTCAACCACTTCGCTCATTGTGCCTTTGCCTCCTCGATAGAGCCAAAGAATGTTAATGAAGCGTGCGAAGATGGTGCTTGGATCCTAGCCATGGAGGAGGAACTCATTCAATTCGAGAGGAATGAAGTTTGGGAGCTTGTTCCATTGCCTTCGAAGAACCACACCGTCATAGGGACAAAGTGGATCTTCAAGAACAAGACCGATGAAAACCAAATCGTCGTCCGGAACAAAGCTCGGTTAGTAGCTCAAGGCTATCGGCAAGAGGAAGGTATTGATTTCGAAGAATCCTTTGCTCCGGTAGCTAGATTAGAATCAATTAGATTATTGTTATCTTTTGCATGCCATAAGGATTTTAAACTATTTCAAATGGATGTTAAAAGTGTGTTTTTAAACGGAGATGTTGTTGAGGAAGTTTATGTTTCTCAACCTCCGGGTTTTATAAATGAAAAATTTCCAAATCATGTTTTTAAACTTAAGAAAGCACTTTACGGTTTGAGACAAGCTCCTCGAGCTTGGTATGACCGTTTAAAGAATTTTCTTTTGGATTTGGGTTTTAAAATGGGAGAAGTTGATTCCATATTATTTGTTAAGTATTCGAACAATGATATAATTTTAGTTCAAATATATGTTGATGATATCATTTTCGGTGCTACTAACTTTGCTCTTTGCAAAGAGTTTTCTAATGTGATGAAGGATCAATTTGAGATGAGCCACATGGGTGAGCTCAAATATTTCTTAGGTCTCCAAATTCTCCAAATGAACGATGCAATCTTCATCCACCAAACGAAGTACACGGTGGAGTTGCTAAAGCGATTTGGAATGGAGAATGCCTCCGAGAAAAAGACTCCAATGAGCACGACTACACATCTTGATAAAGATGCGGGCGGAAAAGATGTAGACATTCGTCTATATCGAGGTATGATAGGTAGTTTACTATATCTTACCGCAAGTAGGCCCGATATTATGTTTACCGTATGTGTATGTGCTCGTTATCAGTCTCAACCTAAGGAGTCACACTTAGTAGCGGTAAAACGTATTTTCCGTTATCTAAGTTACACACTTGATTTTGGATTACTTTATCCAAAATCTAGCACGTATGAGTTAATCTCATATAGTGACGCAGATTATGCGGGATGCAAATCCGACAGGAAAAGTACTAGTGGCACTTGCCATTTTATAGGAAATTCTCTTGTCTCTTGGTTTTCCAAGAAGCAGAATTCCGTATCACTTTCAACCACCGAAGCGGAATATATTGCCGCCGGTGCCGCGTGTGCTCAAGTTCTTTGGATGAGACACACACTTAAAGACTTTGGTATAAACTGTGATACTTGCCCTATCATGGTGGACAACCAAAGTGCAATTTGTCTCTCCAAGAACCCGGTACACCATTCCCGTTCTAAACACATAGATGTCCGACACCATTTCTTAGATGATCATGTTGCTAAAAAGGACATCATTTTAGTGTACGTTGAAACCCAGAAGCAAATCGCCGATATTTTCACGAAACCTCTAAAGGAAGACTCCTTTGTGCGGTTGCGTCGAGAATTGGGGATTATGGGTGAATCCGAGATTTAGGATTCATTTTTTATTCAATAATCTTGCATGCTATTCAATTTCATTATATTTGCACATGCTTGATGTATTGGAATTTTCTGGATTTTTGTTGAATTTTCGGAATTTTCGCTCGATTTGTTCGTAATGGTCAAATTTCAGATTTTCGATGTTTAATGGGGTAGTATAATGATTAATGAGAGTATAACGATGTTTCGTCCAAGTGTGATTAGGAGAGAACTCAAAATTTCTAATTCTAAAATTTTTGGACTCTCTTAGTCGGTCCAAGTTCATTGGCCGACCGACTAGATTCAGTTCTAGTCGGTCAGTGAATGAGCTTAGACCGACTAATTCTTGTCAGGATTTTTGGCTTCAGTTACTGTTTACAATTAGTCGGTTCAAGCTCATTGACCGACCGACTAGATCGTGATCTAGTCGGTCAGTGCTTGAACTGTGACTGACTAATTGTGACGGGGACTGTCTTGTCTTTTCGACTTCCGATCGATTTAAAGCCAATCTAACCGACTTCTTCCACTCCTAGTCGGTTCATATTTCTTCTCTCAACCAAAAACTGCCGAGTCTCTTGGTCTTCCACTCCCCCTCCGCCGTTTTCCGACCATATCTCTGGCCATCTCCGACCTAGGGTCCGTCGACCTTCCTCCCTAGGTATCTCCTCCCTCTCTAGGGTTAGATTTTAGCTCCTAGGGTTAGGGTTTTAGGATTTCGGCTAGGGTTTCAGTTTCTAGGGCTTGTAATTTTAGGGTTCCGATCTCTCGATTTCTCGTACGTGTCTTGTCGCGCTTATGGCACGCATACGTATCCCGATCCGTCCTATGAGCCCTTCGCCTATGACCGTTGAACCACCTCCTACGGATCCCAATCAACCTACGCGAACCCCTCCTAAACACCGATCGAAGACCAACCAACCTTCTTCGTCTTCGCCTCCTCTTAAGCGTAAGAGGACGGCGACAGCGAAGCCCCGAGCCGAATCTCAGCCCAAGCCCAAGCCAGCTTCATTCCGTGCCCCTACTCCTCCATCCGATTCCGACACCGAATACATACCTGAGATCGAGACCCATAGGGATCCCTCACCCCCTCTTAGGGAACCTGCGTCTAGCTCTCTGATCACTCCTTATTTTACACCTTTTTTCCGCATGTTTGCATGCCATTTAGATCGCCCAAATCATGTTTTTCACGATATATCGACGATATTGCGATGCTTTTCACGATTTGTTGTTTTTGTCGCATTTCAGGTGATTTGGTGCGATTTGGAGTGATCTCGAGATGCGCTTACTCTAGACGGTCACCGACGACCTCCCCGAGGGGTATTTTGCTGTTGGAGAGGAGCGGAAGAAGAATGGACGTCACGGGAGCGACGAGGAGGCCAAAATAAGCAGATTGGGCATTTTTTGTGTCCCACTCGGCCGAGTGGAGGATCCACTCGGCCGACCAGCGAGACACTGCTCGGCCGACCAGTTCAGACACGAGTCACATGTGCACTCGGCCGAGCACCGAAGACCACATCGGCCGAGTGACGATATCTCGTCCGCCCGAGTGGCGCCCAGACGAAGCCCTTCCAAAACATCGAAGTTACTGTTTTTCGGCTGCCTGAGCTTCAGAAGACCCACTCGGCCGAGTGGTAAATCCCGTCCGCCCGAGTGCAGTGAAGCCATCGGCCGAGTGACGACAACTCACTCGGCCGAGCCGCCCCCAAACTGAAGACCCCTGAAAGCCCCGACTTACTGGAAAATTACAGGGTTTTCACTCGGCCGAGTGCGATGCGCTGCCTGTAGCGAAAACTACGGAAAACAGGCTGTGCAGGGGTATTTTGGTCACGATTTTTGGACGATTTTGAGGGCTATTTAAACCCTGTTTCTACCCTAGTTTAAGAGCCTCTCTCTTAGATTTTTTGCAGCTTTTTAGATTAGTTTTTAGCTTTATTCTTGCGATTGGAGAGGAGACAAAACTTGGATTTTTGTTGGATTAATTGAAGAACTCCATTGGTTTGTCTATCTCTACTCTAAAAATTCTATTTTTGTTGCTTATATCAATATTGTGATGAATTTCATTGCTTATTTCAACGATTATTTTTGTGATCTTGCTATGAATTGTGAGTAGTCTCCACGTCTTGGGGCGTGGGGATGAACCCTACAAGCCCAATTTCATATTTGTGATGAATTGGTAGAAATTGTGCTAGAATTGTTATTAGGGATTAGATTGGGATTAATTTACTACGGATGGCTAGGTATTCATATCAATTGGGATTTGCAAGAGATTGGATCCCAATTTGATAGGAAACCCTAGAAATCCGAATTGGGTTGGAATCGGATTTTCGAAGTATCGGTTTGCAAGAGATTGGACCGATACTAGGATTTCCGGTTGCAATTCCGTGCCAATACCCGTTTGCAAGAGATTGGACGGGTAGGAACTATCCCAATCTAGATCGCGAGCCGAGTTTGCAAGAGATTGGGCTCGGTGCGCGATTGGACGATGATGTTGATCCTAATGCTAGCTTTCCTAGGCTAGGGTTTGCAAGAGATTGGACCCAACCCTAGGATAGCTATAGACCGGCAACATCGCGAGAGCGTGAGCTTGGTTCTACATTCAGTTGCAACTAGTTCATCCAAATTCTCATTCAAGCAATTTTGATACCGATGAACCACATTTATGAGATACGGTGAGTAGCGGGGATTCCCCATTCCCTATACGTCTTTATTTGATTTGATATTTCGCATTTTTGTCTGACGATTGTGACAGGATCGCCAAAGGCAAATCTCTCTTCTTGAATAGCCAGGTTGGTTGGAACAAGCACGGTCATTCGTCCTCCCTGTGTTCGATATCCCGCTCGCTGCTATACCGTGCGCTTGCGGTAAAACTACAACCGTTCTTTGGGTGCATACTCGGGACCGACCAAGTTTTTGGCGCCGTTGCCGGGGAGGCGATTGCGTTTGATTCTTTCTCACCCTAGCTATTTCTTTCCTTTTTATTATTTTTATCATTATTTTTATTTCCTATTTCTTACCTAACCCTTCCACGGTACTAATCATTTCTTTGAAACTCTGTTTTCCCTGTGCATGTACACGAGATCTACGGCGGACCCTGCAGATATCTTATTTGATCCCGAGATCGAACGTACCGCGCGGAGACTCAGAGCGGAAAGGAGTCAAAATCCGGAAGGGCGGTTCATGACCAACCCGGAAACTGCTGAACAATTGGCGGCAAGGATGGCAAGGTTGATTTCTATTCGCGATAGGCTTCAGCCTAAGACTTCTTCTACCACCTCATCCATTGCCATGCCGCAGTTGGCGGCTGACAAGAACTTCGAGCTAAAGACTGGATTGGTGGTTTTGATGCAACAAGACCCATTTCATGGGAACGCACATGAGAACCCCCACTACCACATCCAACTATTTTTATCGAAGTGCGCCACATTTCAGATGACGGGGGTCTCCATCGATGCCATCAGACTGCGTCTCTTCCCTTTCACGCTAAAGGACAAGGCACTTTATTGGTTAAGGACGCAGGCTGACGGAGTTTTCACCACTTGGGACGAGTTGGCAAGTGCATTCATTGACAAGTTCTATCCGCCATCCAAGACGGTGAAGATCCGGAGCGCTCTCATGTCCTTCAAGCAAGGACCACAGGAGACGCTCTATGAGGCTTGGGAGCGTTTTAAGGATTTGCAGCATCAATGCCCGCACCACAGCATAGAAGATTGGGAGTTAGTGCATAGCTTCTACAATGGTCTCCAACCGGGGACCAAACAAATTATTGATGTCGCGGCGAATGGTGCTATCTTGTCAAAGACTCCCGAGGAAGCTACGGCCCTAATTGAGGAGATGGCCTCAAATAATCAACAATGGGGCGATGAGCGAGGACACTCCACGTCCTCCTTAAAGCCAACAAGCATCTACGAGGCGAAGGCCGTAGCGGAGCTTACGAGCAAGTTCGACTCTCTCCACAAGGTAGTGGAGAGATTGGAGAAGTTTATCACGGAGCCCCAAGGAGCCTCTTCTACCTCCGCTCCAACGAACCAAATGTGTGATTGGCAAGACCAATCTCAAGCCTCTTCTACAATATGTTGCGGGGAACCAAGGATATTGGGCCAATCCGGCCGCAAGAAATCATCCCGGATTCTCCTACGCCAACAATGAAGGGGCTTTGAACCCGCCACAACCACCACCTCAACAAGCTCGACCACCACCACCCCAACAACAAAACTATCCATCGAGAGGGCCTACTCAACAAAATTTTCAACCGAAGCAACAAGTTCCACCATATAGGCCGCCCGGATACAATCAAGGGTGGAGGAATCAAAATCAAAACCCTCCACAAACTCAACAACGATCCGACTTCGAAGCTAGAGTGGAGGCGTTCATGGTCGAGCAAAATAAGGTAAATGCTAGCTTGAAGGCGGGGCAAGACTCTCTTAATACCGTTGTGGCTCAAATATCGGAGCAATTGGCGTTACTCAATCGGAACACTCAACGATTGCAGGCGCAACCCGAGCCAAACCCTCGGGGCAACACGGGCCACATCAATGCCGTAGTTGCCGTTACTACTAGAGGCGGGAAGGACACCACCCCCGCCATGATTCCTATTGAGGAGCCCGTGGAGGAAAGCTTGGAGCCAATTGAGCCGATAGTTGAAGTTGAAAAAGAGAAGGAGCCACAAGACAAGGAGAAATCTAGAGCGGAGCAATTGATTAAGGAAAGGCGCTTCATGCCACCGGTCCCATTCCCCCAAAGGCTCGCTAGAGCGAAAATGGAGAAAAGGCTAGCAAAATTTCTCGAATACCTAAGAGGAGTTAGCCTTAACATTCCCTTCCTTGACGCCATCGTCGAGATCCCCACATATGCTAAATTCTTGAAGGACTTGATTTCGGGGAGAAAGAGGAAGGAGAAGATCATGCTAGCCGAGGAGGGCTCTTGGTTTACCAAGAGAGAAAAGGAGCCGGCCAAATTTAAAGATCCGGGGAGTTTTCGGATTCCTTGCACCTTGGGCGGCATCCCTCTTCAAAAGGCGTTGGTTGATCTAGGGGCTAGTGTGAGCCTCATGCCTCTCTCCATGTTCTTAAGGCTAAACACCGGGACAAAGTTGAAACCTACCGACATGCGCATTCAATTAGCCGACGGGCGAATAACAAGGCCGGTAGGGATCGCCGAAGACATACCGCTACAAGTCCCGGGGGGAATATGCTTGCCATGTGACTTCGTGATCATGGACGTTAAGGAGGAGGGAGACACTTCATTGATACTTGGACGCCCGTTCCTCGCCACCGCCGGAGTCATAGTCGACGTGCGCGAAGGTACCCTAACTTTAAACGTCGGAAACATTGAGGTGGAGCTCCACATTCCTAAGGCCATGAAGCACATGCCTTATCACGAGGAACTTGACTACATGGACCTCCTTGATGAGGTGATAGAGGAGGCGATCCCCCACTCAATTGGCGCTCTTTTTGATGAAGATTTCGAGGAAGGCCCGGATTTAGGCCACGATGAGAAGAAGGATGATTCCCCCGACCTCTCCGCTGAAGATGATGAAGGCGATGCTGATGTCGCAAGGATTCGAGAGCTCTGCAAGCTCTCGAAATTAAAGTCTCCGAAGAAAGCTCCGCCGACACGGATATCGGCGTCACCGGTGAAGCCGTCTACCGGAGCAAATGCTAGCTTGGGGGAGCCTCCCCCCAACACTATTCGAGACGGGAGACCACCGCGGGAGAACACGACGCCGCAACTTCCCAATCCAAGCGTTCTCCCCGGAAAGTTTGATGGGTGCATCTCATATGCACCAAACATCCCGAATTGATTGAAAATTTTAGGGGGTCGAGCTCACGACCTTAAACGAGCGCTTGTCGGGAGGCAACCCGACGGTTTTTGCTTTATTTCCACTTTTTCTTTATTTTCGTTTTAGAAATTTTTAGTGTTTTGAGTCTTTCGCCCAAAAATTTTGTGATAACGGGTCCTATTTTTCTTGACAGGAGAGGAGATAGGTAGATCCATCATGAGGAGGATGAATGAGACGACGAGGGGCACCCCAAGAAGGCGCTCGACACTTAGGAGGAAGATGGAATCGACTGGAGGAAGAAAGACGGAGTTTAGAGCCCAAACGAAGACAAACAGCAGAACACAAGGCTCACTCGGCCGAGCGTACTAGTCACTCGGCCGAGCACACAAGTTCGTCCGGCCGAGCCGCTCACGAACGAGGGAAGTCTGCTGTACCCAACTCTCTGTTTATTTTCCTGATTTCAATATAACTGCTACTCGGCCGAGTACATATTCCCACTCGGCCGAGTAAAACGGATACCCTCCTAGGGCGAGTCTTGCCGAGTAGCTTGAGTCACTCGACCGAATGGACTTACTCCACTCGGCCGAGGCTGGCAAAGCCACTCGGCCGAAGCGTAAGCGGGGAGAAAATTTTCATTGGTCCTGCTCGGCCGAGTGACCACGTCACTCAGCCGAGTCGTAACTTTTATTATATAAGGAGCTGAGGGGGGCGCATTTTTCGAAATCGCAAAATCCCCAAACCGCCCGACGCCTCAGCTCCCCTCGCCCGAACCCCCCTCGCTCGCGCCCATACTCGGCCGCCCGCGCCGCCGCTCGGCCCGCCACCGCCGGCCGACCACCGCCGCGACTCGCCCGAGTCGCCGCCGGCGGCAGCTGCTCCGGCCACCTCTGGTATCACCCCTATTGCCCGTTTTCTCCTCTCTTCGAGTATTTCTTGAGGATCCATGTGCTAAACGCCCCCCTAACCCAAATCAATTCCTATATCTATCTATTATACCCCTAATGCTCCATACATTTTGATTATTACTCACTGATATCGCCTTTTCATGCGCAGGTTGCTTATTGGAGCTTAGGGGAGCCCAGGGGAGCTTCTACGGGCTGATCCGGACTTCGCGGAGGCGCTGACTTCGCACGCTTCCACTGCTTAGCACTCGCGGCATGTCGGGGTACACTCTTTCCACTCTTTTGCACACGCCACACTTTTCACGTTTTTCGGTGCGCGCTCGGGGCCGATATGCCGCCCCGAACACGGCCGCGGACGAGGAGACCTTTCGCTAAGCGGAAGCGGTCGGACGATGTCGGCCCCTCCCACGATGAGGAAGGCTCTCCTCCTCCATCCCCCACACACGCCGCACACCCTGCACAGCCTGCAGGCCCCGCACACCCCGCACAGCCTGCAGTGCACCCACAGCCTCTCCCCGCCGCTGCACAGCCACCACCACCGGCTCCACTGGTCGGGCCGCTCGGGATTACGTTCTGAGACGACGCACACCGCGCCGTCTTCGAGCGTATCTCCCAGCGCTCGATCGTACCCTCCAGGTTTGCACACCTCGCTGACCTAGGACGCCTGGGGGTACTAGAGGGGATGCTCACGTTGTACGACAACGTGGGCTAGCGAGATTTTTTCCAGGTGTCGGCGGATACTTTTACCCGCCCGACACTTGAGGTTTTGAGTTCGATCGCCCGGACCGACGAGGGATGCTCGTTTCGGTTCATGGATCGAGAGTGCCAGGTCACTCTCGATATGATGAGAGCGTTCTTCTCGTGGCCCGCTGTCCCCGGAGCCGATCGCGGTTACGGTCCTACCCATATCCCCCCACCCTCCTTTGACGCCGGTGCCTTCTGGGCACGTATCACGGGTCTCCACGCTGCCTTTGACCCTAGTAGGGCCAAGGCCTCGGCCATCGTACATCCCTGCCTTCGCATTGCTCAGCGCCTTATGGCGACGACATTTTTGGCCAGATATGAGCCGGGCACGATGTCTACGCCAGAGCTCTACATGCTCTACGCGATGACACGTCCCAGAGCTCTATCTAGGGATGGCGATGAGCTGGTCCCCGCCGTCGTGATCGATATCGTGGCTTGGTTTTTAGACCGCATCATTGTATCGGTGGGTGCTCGCTCACCGATATGCTGCTGCGGCCTGATCACCTTGCTTGCTCTTATGACCGGCGAGGACTTCCCCGACGACTTGCGACGCGTCCCGGGTCCCACTTCTCTTTCGATAGATGTTATGGCCCGGATGAAGATGCTTCGTCCGCATGGTGAGCGTCACTGGGTCTGGTTGCACGGCCCCTTTGGTGCCGATTACATGATTCTCCCGAGCCCTGCTCAGACTCTGATTGCACCAGCCCACGTTGACTGGCTCCCTGTGATGGATGTTCTCATCCCCGCTGCTTACGTGCTCGAGGCCGAGGAGGCCGAGCAGGCCCACGCTGCCCCTGTAGACCCTGCTGCACACCCTGCCGAGCCTGCTGCCGAGCCTGTTGACCCAGTGGCCCCTCAGCCCATACCTGATGATTCCGCTGCTCCTGACACTTCTGTCCCCACTTCTGTCAGTGTCACGAGTACCTCAGCTGAGCCCACTTCCACCACCACTTCCGAGGCTGTCACCACCACTCCTACCACCACCACAGGCCCTCTGTCCGTCGATCCTCTTTGCTCCGCTCTCCCCGAGCGCCCGCAGACCTTTGTTGAGAGTGGAGAGCCCTCGTTTGCCGCGGTCGTGGAGACCATGGCTAGCATGATCTCCGCTGGGGTTGCGCCCTTTGGACCACACACTTCCACCCCAACGGTAGTTACCTCTGTCTCCACCCATTCTGTATTTTCTGAGAGCGTCGTGGCGTCTGTCCACACTTCTGTGCCACTGACCTCTCTGGCCGCCTCGCTGCCACTTTTGCACTCTTCTTTCGCTGCTGCCGCCTCCACTTCTCACCGCCTGCCCCGGCCTCACACTGAGGCCAGGCCCACATTCGCAGGCGCAGCCCCTTTTGTTCCTTTCCCCGCTGAGCCATTCACCTACGCGACCCGAGTTCGCCAGCCCAGACCTGCCCAGCCCCGTCAGGTGCGTCCCTCTGCACCACCTCCCCCTGACACAGTACTTCAGAGCATTCGTGCTCTAGAGGGGGCGGTGAGTGGCCTCAGAGGCGACCTCCGGACCATGTCCGCCACCGTCTCTGCGATGGCTGGCCGCTTCGAGCTGCTCCCCCAGATCCATTACTGTCTCACACAGGTTCTGGAGCATCTCCCGCGCGTACCCCCACCCACCCAGCAGGTTCCCGCCCACACTTCCACACACCCCCGACCTGCTGCCACTCCCACACCCACCCCCGCTCAGCAGCCTGTCCAGCCAGCACCACCACCTCCTCCTCCGCCTCAGGACGGAGACGGCGTAGCACCACCTTCCTAGGCACCCTTGATGCCATCGATTCTTTTTGCCGTTGTGCTGCCCGTTTCTGCTGGGTCCTGACGCCTTTTTGTCCACCCCCTCCCCTCACTTATTTTGGGATTCTCTTTTTGATCATATCTTTATATATCTTTTTTGGGAGAGAGGGAGAGTTTTTGGTGCCACTTATATATCTGTTTCACTCCTATCTGTGCATGCATCATGTCCGCATCATATTTTCATTTCTTTATTTTTTTTCTTTTTATCTTCATTTTTCCATGCATGCATCCTCACCATCCCCTCACATTTCTTGTCTCTCGGTGTGTCACACTTTGCACATTGAGGACACTGTGCCATTTAGATTGGGGGAGTGAGTTCTCACGTTTCTTTTCTATTTGCCACCTTTTATTTTCAGTTTTTCACACCGTTTTTCACTTTTGCACTTAATTTTCATTATTTTTCTTTTACTTTACCATGCATCACGTTTTTCTTATTTTTTCTGTGTGCTGCATTGTAAATATTTCTATTTTCCTTTTATCCTTATTTCTTTTTATTTCTTCATCTCATGCTAGAGATGACTTTTCTGTGATGATGATGATGTTGGGTTTAGCTTACTCTATATGCATGCTTTATTTGTCATGTCTTAGATTTTATTTCTGATATCATATGCTATGACTTGCTTTGCATTTAGAGATAGTAACCCACACTTTTTCCACATGAAAATGGATGAAATTTTATTATTAGCTGAGTCTGAATATTCATATGTATGCTATCACAGAAAACACACCAAGATTCACGCATTGGATGCATATATCTGGAGTACTGATTTCCTTTTCCTATATCACTTCTATATGCATGAATTGTACACTTCACTTCAGGATGATTGAATGATGTTAGCTATGATAAATCTGGATTAGTTAGCTTTTTTGTGATCGTAACTGAGTAGATTAGATTACCCTGCTGAAGTTGTCGTGCATGTCTTATAGAGTGAACTGAGAGTTATATCTATTTCTTTCTCCACAAATCTTGAACATCATTTCTCTACTTTTAAAATCATTGGTGAATCTCCCCTTAGTGATTATGATATATGGCATTTCCCCCGCTACTAATTCCTAGCTCCAAATCTCTTATTCTATAATAAAAAAAGAAGAGAAAAAGAGAAAACATTCATGTATATCATTATCTCTCTCTCTGAGTTGGGATCGTTGTGTATATATTGCTTATTGCAAAGAAAAAAAACAAAAAAAAGGGGAAAAATCCTCAATAAAGGATCCCATCTCACTTTCCTCCTTTCTTCTTTCTTCTTATTACATTTGGAGCTATACAGAAATGGGGATGTAAATATTTTTTATGCCACCACGCTTATAGATAAGCTTGGGGGAGGGGATCCATTGATGTGTGTGAGAGAGTGACTACTTGACGTTGCACGACAACCTAGGCTAAGTAATATTCTATACTCGGTGAGATTATTTTTAGCTTTACGAAATCCAGAAATCTAAGCCTAGCGTTCATTTCATGAAATCCATACTTTTCTATTCTCTCTATTCTATGGTGTGATACTCTTATACTCCTGATAGAAAGCGTTCAATTGAAAAGTGTGTGATCTGTGATTTGTATACCGCTTTAAACGATTCAGACGACGTTAATTTTAAAATTATTCCGTTTTTCATGATTATATCGTTTTTCGTGGGTTTTCTATTTCTATTTGCACTATTATACTATGATATCAAAATAAAATTCTCTGACATGTATTTCTCATTCGGTGCATGCTATAAGAGTAAGTGAAACCCACGTCCTGAGAAAATGATCTAGCATCCTACCTCTTCGCTTCTTTCTTTCTTCTTTATTTTCATTCCGTTTTCATTCTTCTTCGTTTTTCATTTTTCATTTTTCGCCGTTTTCGTTTTCCGAATCCACCGGGTTCGCCTTTTACTTATCTTCCTCGAGGACGAGTAAGAGGCAAGCTTGGGGGATTTTGATCACTCCTTATTTTACACCTTTTTTCCGCATGTTTGCATGCCATTTAGATCGCCCAAATCATGTTTTTCACGATATATCGACGATATTGCGATGTTTTTCACGATTTGTTGTTTTTGTCGCATTTCAGGTGATTTGGTGCGATTTGGAGTGATCTCGAGATGTGCTTACTCTAGACGGTCACCGACGACCTCCCCGAGGGGTATTTTGCTGTTGGAGAGGAGCGGAAGAAGAATGGACGTCACAGGAGCGACGAGGAGGCCAAAATAAGCAGATTGGGCATTTTTTGTATCCCACTCGGCCGAGTGGAGGATCCACTCGACCGACCAGCGAGACACTGCTCGGCCGACCAGTTCAGACACGAGTCACCTGTGCACTCGGCCGAGCACCGAAGACCACATCGGCCGAGTGACGATATCTCGTCCGCCCGAGTGGCGCCCAGACGAAGCCCTTCCAAAACATCGAAGTTACTATTTTTCGGCTGCCTGAGCTTCAGAAGACCCACTCGGCCGAGTGGTAAATCCCGTCCGCCCGAGTGCAGTGAAGCCATCGGCCGAGTGACGACAACTCACTCGGCCGAGCCGCCCCCGAACTGAAGACCCCTGAAAGCCCCGACTTACTGGAAAATTGCAGGGGTTTCACTCGGCCGAGCGACTTTTGTCACTCGGCCGAGTGCGATGCGCTGCCTGTAGCGAAAACTGCGGAAAACAGGCTGTGCAGGGGTATTTTGGTCACGATTTTTGGACGATTTTGAGGGCTATTTAAACCCTGTTTCTACCCTAGTTTAAGAGCCTCTCTCTTAGATTTTTTGCAGCTTTTTAGATTAGTTTTTAGCTTTATTCTTGCGATTGGAGAGGAGACAAAACTTGGATTTTTGTTGGATTAATTGAAGAACTCCATTGGTTTGTCTATCTCTACTCTAAAAATTCTATTTTTGTTGCTTATATCAATATTGTGATGAATTTCATTGCTTATTTCAACGATTATTTTTGTGATCTTGCTATGAATTGTGAGTAGTCTCCACGTCTTGGGGCGTGGGGATGAACCCTACAAGCCCAATTTCATATTTGTGATGAATTGGTAGAAATTGTGCTAGAATTGTTATTAGGGATTAGATTGGGATTAATTTACTACGGATGGCTAGGTATTCATATCAATTGGGATTTGCAAGAGATTGGATCCCAATTTGATAGGAAACCCTAGAAATCCGAATTGGGTTGGAATCGGATTTTCGAAGTATCGGTTTGCAAGAGATTGGACCGATACTAGGATTTCCGGTTGCAATTCCGTGCCAATACCCGTTTGCAAGAGATTGGACGGGTAGGAACTATCCCAATCTAGATCGCGAGCCGAGTTTGCAAGAGATTGGGCTCGGTGCGCGATTGGACGATGATGTTGATCCTAATGCTAGCTTTCCTAGGCTAGGGTTTGCAAGAGATTGGACCCAACCCTAGGATAGCTATAGACCGGCAACATCGCGAGAGCGTGAGCTTGGTTCTACATTCAGTTGCAACTAGTTCATCCAAATTCTCATTCAAGCAATTTTGATACCGATGAACCACATTTATGAGATACGGTGAGTAGCGGGGATTCCCCATTCCCTATACGTCTTTATTTGATTTGATATTTCGCATTTTTGTCTGACGATTGTGACAGGATCGCCAAAGGCAAATCTCTCTTCTTGAATAGCCAGGTTGGTTGGAACAAGCACGGTCATTCGTCCTCCCTGTGTTCGATATCCCGCTCGCTGCTATACCGTGCGCTTGCGGTAAAACTACAACCGTTCTTTGGGTGTATACTCGGGACCGACCACTCTCGACCCCATACTTCCACACGTCAGCCTAAGGGAAAGGGTCCGATGCCGGTTGGTGGTGTCGATATCTCGTTGTGTTGCGATGACCCTATGTGTCTCGCGGCTTACAACCGTATCGAACACTGCCCGCTGCTTCTGGAGCATTTCGTACAGTTGTCAGACTTCCCAGGCCTTGCCGATCTTCTGTCGTCTTCCGGTCTTATCGATTACCTTCGTTATGACCCTAAGGCGAATCCTTACCCTTACCCTCGCCTAGTCAAGCTGTTTTAGGCCAACCATGTCCGGGGTCAGTACGACGAGATCCACTCGATTGAAACTACTGTCTTGGGGACACCGATAGTCCTCACGACAGAAATCTTAGGAGAGTTGATCGATTGTTCGTCGTCTGGCCTACTCCCTTCAGATATTTCCGTCGATGACATCTCTTCCCTCGATCAGGTCATCCTTTCTGAGATCTTCCACAAGATTCCTCCTGCCATGATTGGCGTCCCCTCGAAGTCATTCAAGCCCAATGGCTGGGTCCTTAACCTGATTCTGAAGTCGTGCTTACTTCCTAAGTACGGCTCCTCTTCTTTGCCTTCCCAGCCATTCCTGAAGCTTATCTATGCCATCTTCATGGGGAGCAAGATTAACTGGGCTCATATCATACTCGATAAGATGGATTCTTTCGAGTGTATCCGCAAGTCCACGAAGTCTGCTCATATCCCATATTCGTGCCTTCTGACACTTGTTTTTTGCCACTTCCGTGTCACACTTCCTTCTGATGATGAGCGTCCTCTCGGTCCCCCTCTGAATGCGACGGCCGTCAAGAAGTCTCTTGCGGTGCTCCGTCACATTCAGAGGACGACCCCCTCTGCTTCAGCGTCTGCCTCTGCCTCTGCCTCAGCTGCTCCCTCTACCACTCTTGACGAGCTCACACGTTCAGTGAGACGTATGGAGTCTTGTTATGCTCGGACTGAGGAGATACTTGCCCGTATCGCCTCTCGTTTGGGTATTGAGATCCCTCCGTCAGTCTCTGACGAGGAGGAGATTGAGGAGCTTGTTCATGTTTCTACTCGTGCCCCTGCGGGCACTTCTGGTGCTGATGTTGCCTCTTCAGCCGGTGACCCCGAGAGTACTCCTGTTTCCACCGTTCCTGCGGTGGATACTACGACTGGTGCTCCTGAGGCCACTACCGTCGCTCCCGTGGACACTTCTGCTGATCCGGTGACCACCACTCCTGCTGCAGAGCCTGCTGCTGCTGCGGATCCTCCCACTGCCTCTTGAGCTTCTCTGAGGACTCTCCCGATGCACTTTGGATGATAGATCCTTTAGTGAGAGTGTGGGTTAGGATAGAGGGTGGTTATATATTTTGACATTTTGATGTATCTTCATGTATTTTGATGTATCCTTGATGTATTTTGATGGATATGTATGTTGTGTGATACTCCGATGTCTTGTGTGATATTTTGATGTATTTTGTGCGTCGATCGTTGGATCGCTCTTTTGTATGTTGTCGATGTATAATTTTGATGTACTCTTGCTTCATATATATATATATATATATATATATATATATATATATATATATATATATATATATATATATATACATCGATGTTGACATTACATTCTCTTGTGCACATTATATATTTTTTTATGTCTTTGATGTTTGATTTTGTCGCTCAACGATAATAACTTGGTTAAATAGAGATTATTTCTATGGAAACATAGAATTATTTTCCATGCACTAAATTAACCAAGAATGTTGATATTGGAGAGTATATTCCATAACTCAATTCGTAAAATTAATTTGAGTTTTGATGATTTTATTTATCGATTTTCGACTTTCGTCTCATTGACACGCTTTGATTTAATTCGTATTTTCCTTTGGTGTCATTTGGACCGTGGTCGTATTCTACGACTCCCGTGCTTTTATTTGAAGTCATTGTTGTTGTCGTTGATCTCCTCCCACTCTTTTTGCTAATGCCAAAGGGGGAGAGATATAATAATGACATGGCTAAATGATAATTTAAAGCATTACTCCAAGAATCTAATTTGATATGTTAGATTCAGGGGGAGTTAAGATATATAAATAATCGATTCTCATTTTATATAATTTACTCATCTGCTTGATGCGTATTATTATTATTCTTTTTGGTATTAACGTGTCATCAATGCAGGGGGAGTAAGTCAATTACATTTGAATCATTATTTTTGATTATTATTTATGTTGGTTTGTCATCACCAAAAAGGGGGAGAATGTTGGATATTGGACTCCCCGGATTTGGTTTTGGATGATGAACAAACATAAATATATCATGAACTAACAATTTGTGAGCGCAGTTATGGAGATCGTCGCCAAATTCATATGAACAATCAAAGCGACGTCTCGAGACTTCGCAAAGCGCGTGATCGTATGCCTAAAGCTTCGTTGAAGCTTTTGGACCATTTTAGAAGTCATGAAGATTCGGATCGAAGCTTTCAAAGACGGTTCGTCAAGTTTTATTTATAGTCTTTTAGCTTCGTTCCGTAGAATGTTAAGCCTTGAGTATGTCTTACGTTTTAATCTTCATAACGCTCCTATCTAAGACATAGGATCTTAGTAGAAGTCCATACGAACTTTCCTGAAGCATCGCGCTTCGTTTCGCGACTTCTTGTGCATGTTAGTTGGTTCAAGAAGAAGAACCAACCGACTAGATGGTGATCTAGTCGGTCGGCAAAGCTTCTTGGACCGACTAGTTTGCCTTCTCAATTCTAGGCTCTTTACTGTTTACAGTTAGTCGGTCTACGTTGACTCACCGACCGACTAGTTTGTGAACTAGTCGGTCAGTGATGCTTCTTAGACCGACTAGTTGAGCTTTCCCTGTACATGCCTAGTTACTGTTTATCGTTAGTCGGTCTATGTTCATTTAGCGACCGACTAGTTGATGATCTAGTCGGTCAGCTTTTGTTCTTGGACCGACTAAATCAATTTGTACTCAGACTATTTGTTTTATCTCTTAGTCGGTCTAAGCTCACTCACCGACCGACTAGTTGTGAAACTCGTCGGTTGGCAAGTGTTCTTTGACCGACTAGTTCTGTTAGTCTGAACTTCGACCTATTCCATGTTCACCAGTTAGTCGGTTCATGCTGTTTGACCGACCGACTAGTTGATGAACTAGTCGGTCAGTGGTTGTTCTTTGACCGACTAGTTTGGTTCAGAATAGAGCCGTTGGAGCTTTAATTGAAACATTTTTCTCTCTCTCTTTCCTCTAACCTATATATACTTGGAGTGCTGCATTCATTGCACTCAAGGCTGATATTAAGAGAAGTTTAGAGATCAAAGAGAAAGCATTCATTACTCATTCAAAGCTCTTTCATTCCAATCTTGAATCTCTTCTCACTCTTATTTCAAAAGAGAGATTCATTGATTGTGAGCCTTCCAAGCCAAGTGCTTGATCCTAGGTCACCATCAAACTCATAGCTCTCCATAGCTGATCTACATCTTGGAGCTAGGGTTTGGTGCCTCTTCATCTTCCCCAAAATCTTGCCCTAAATCGTAAGTTTACTCAAGGCATAGGTATTTTGTGGTAAGAACTTTCATTTCATTTTACATTGATATTGTAAGTGATTCACTCTCGGTTGTGAGAGTGTGTTTGTGATCCCGGATTGTGGGAGTCACAATTTTCTTTTGTGTATGTTTTGACTTATGAACGTTTTTCACAAGTATGTCATAGTGGAAATCTTGAGTTAGGGATTCTAACTCAAATATCCGGAAGTGATCCGGGTGGTTGGGACGTAGGATCACCGGGAACAAGTCGGGGAGACTTGGGTGGATCCGAACCCATTAATATCGTTTGTTTGTGATTGTTTCTTTGTTGTCTAACATTTACATTTCTGCATTTCCGCATTGTTTGGTAGAGTTTGCAAGGTAATTAGGAATTAACCTCTTAATTATTTTAAAGTACTATTCACCCCCCCCCCCCCTCTAGTACTTGTGCAGTAGCTTAGCAGGGCATTACAAAATCTCCAACCCTCTTTCTAATACATATTTGCTTTCATCCTTTGCATTGAACTATGTCTATTTTTATGAATGCTGATTTTGTTCTTGATATGCTAGGGTAGATTCATTGTGTGGGTGTTTTGGATTGATGTATGATGTATTGATTGCCTTGCTAATGTTAATTTCCAGCACCCCTTGTTAATCCATGTTGTTGGGTGAATTAAACTTATGAGTAATTGGGTTTGATACTATCCATGGAGGAGCCGAAGAACGGTGGTGCTTCGTAATTGTTGCATCTATGTATCCAATGGGTATTGCATATCTTGAAATGAATGCAAGACCCTTTCAGTCCATATTTCGTAATTTAGAAGTTTAATTCATCCGTCAATTCAAATTGTTAATAGGGTGGTGACACATATATTGAATTGTGCATTACCCGAAAGGGGCCGCAGAACGGTGGTTGTAAGATGTGCATCACATTGTCAGACAACGCAACGACCAGGGGTGATTTTGTCAGGCTGTCAAGGCCGAAAGCATTAAGTGTCAGGGGGCGCAGTGGCCAGGGGGTGCTTTGTCAGATGGTTGGGCGGCGTGAGTGTTAGTAGCATCCTTGTAATATGTTGTTTGTCGTGTCCGATGTGCCAAAGGACCGTCGGAGCGCCTCCTAGGGGTGGGGCACCGCCACGGGTCGCCTGGCCGGTCCGGATTGAGGATGAGCGGTCCGGATGTACACTTTGTGTGCTGTTCCCAGCGGGCCGGGGAGAACGGGCGCGCGTCCCACTTCGACCGTGGTGGAGAGCTCCCCTATCAGCGGCCGGGGCAGAGTACGCCCTTCCCCTAGTCTCGTCAGACTCTAGGGTCGACGGGCGCCCTGCGACCTTCTGACATTCGGGCATGGAGCACCCTGTCACTGGGTCAGCCACCCTTCAGGAGGGAGGGACGAGTAGGCGGGGTATTTCGACGGTCTGGGATGGAAGGTCAGACTATCACGATCTTCAGGTCGTGACACCACTTTTTACATGTACTCCACCTAAATCCATATCTAAAGTCTCACTCATTTCTAAATGGATCAAGGACTTTAGACTCTTGCTCTCATCTCACTCGTAATTCATTATTGGGTTAATGACTGGAAAATACCCTAACGTTTCAGCGTTTCTCATAAAAATACCATATCGATCATTTTGTGCTACATTGGTCCCAAAGGTTTGGCAAAAATTGACAACGTTGTACCCTTTTTGAGTTTGCTGTCAGAAAAACTTTTCAAAATACCCTAACGTTTCAGTGTTTCTCACAAAAATACCCTAACGTTTCAGCGTTTCTCACAAAAATACCTTATCGTTAGGGTATTTTTGTGAGAAACACTGAAACGTTAGGGTATTTTTGTGAGAAAAGCTGAAACGTTAGGGTATTTTGAAAAGCTTTTCTGATGAAAAACTCAAAAAGGAAACATCGTTGTCAATTTTTGCCAAACGTTTGGGACCAATGTGTCCCAAAATGAACGATAGGGCATTTTTGTGAGAAACGCTGAAACGTTAGGTATTTTCCAGTCATTTACCCTTCATTATTTCACAATACTTTCATCTTTGTGGTCTCAATACCACTTTTCTCATTTCATTCCACGAATACCGTTTCCAGATGAATATTTCGTGATATTTCTCTTTTACAGAAATCTTATGGATATTTCATTATATCCATTCATTATTTCAATTCACATTCTTCTCATGGCCAATATTACATAAAGATCACATTAAAAGCAACATGATTCTCTTTCTTACTTGCAACATAATAACATGGTATATAACTTGAATAACTCTTGGCATGGACTTGGCACATAATATTAACATGGAGTTAGTATGCTTATAACACATAGAACATATGAATTAACATGCATCTATGACATTTAAATTAAACCCGGAGTAAGAATCACAAGCTGAAAGAAAACATCCACTTTAGTGCTATGATGGAAAAATAACACACGGATAGATTTTGGGGGTCGATCAGACATCTGGAGTTCATGGTCCAGGCGTCTGGTGCACTAGTCAGACGACTGGTCAGACGTTTTCAGCGTCTGACAGAATCTGTTTAGCCTGACACTTGTTCACTAAAACTGACATAACTCCCTCAATTTGACTCCAGTTGGGGTGATTCAAGATGCGTTGGAAAGCTAACAAGGTTTCTTAACTGATGGACTTAGAATGGACAAGAAATTCCAACTAAAGAAAAAGTTACAGTAGTTTGAACACAGACTGATTACTGAATAGAGTTTTCTGAAAACATAGAACACTTGAGATTTTAGGTCTGTTGACCAGACCTCTGGAGTTCGTCTACCAGATGTCTGGACCACTGTTCCAGATTCCCGATGGATGAACTCCATACGTCTAGACTTCCTAGGAATTTGCCATCCCAAAAACGACAGTTTTGAGGTCATTTTTTTGTAAATTTTACGACGATTAACTAAAGCAAGACAGTTATCACCCATTTTCTTTATGAATTTGGGAAAACGTACTGGCTAAAAGTTGCGGAGAATGAAGTCTTATACTCATATGCCAAACATCATAAATTTAGAGCTATTGATCTAATTAATATGGGCTAAATCCCATAGTATACAGAATGTATTTTTAAACAGAATTGTTGAGCCTTAAAGATCTCATGTTTCAAGTAATTTACAGTCAGATTCTCAGTGAGAGCAAAACACAAAAGTTGTAGATATTGAAGTTAGATTTCCAAATTAACCAAAATCATAGCTGTTGGATCACTACAATGGGAGTTCTACTCTTTTTAGTGAAAGGGTGCAGATTCTGGCAGAATCAATCACTACTGCATATATCGTCGATGCAGTCACGGTACACACAGAATTAGATCATGGTTTCTAATCGAAAATTGTAAATAACTTCTTAAGATTTCCATATTATATTTTTCCATCATTTTGACATATTAGATAGAGAATTATGCATGGAATAACTTGCAGTAGAACCCATCTCCCAAAAACAGCCAACAAAACTAAATCCTAGCGATTCTAAAACGAAATCCTATCTAATTTAGTTAGATTCATACCTGAATTTGTCCTTCACTAATCTGGGGCCCTTCTTAGTCCTTGATGACCCTCTGATTGCTGCTCTTCCTTTGTTAATTGATAGCTCAAAGCTTGGGAAACTAGGTTTTAACTGTGTTTGGCGTTGGTTGAGGAAACAACAGTAAGGGTTGGGCTTGTGCATGAATTTGCTGGGAAGAGGATGAAGCTGTTCTTTTCTTCTAATTTTCTCCAAAAAATTTCCTCTTTTGATCTCCCTGTTATCCTTGTCATCCTCCCCAATTCCATCTTAGTTTGCCATCTATGTAGGAGTTAGGTGGGGATTTACCCACTACTGACACCTCATGCCAAGAGGTGTCTCGGTAAGGTAATTTTTGGATTTTTATTTTTAGAAAATAAGTATACTCATTCATATACTAGGTATACATCTCATACACGTATATCTCCTCATATACTCCATTTATTAAATCCAAATAATAATTATAAATTATTTAAAAATAATTTCTTTACTGCAAAAATTTAGAAAAATTACGGAATACTAAGAAAACGTTATACGTACACGTACATTCCAAGAATACCTACTAATACATGTATATTGACATTGGGGTCATCACATCCTATCCCCCTTAAAATAAATTCTGTCCTCGGAATTTTATAATAAGGGGAGAAACTATTCTATACATCATCTCATATAGGTTTATAATAAAGATTACATCATTATACAAACAAGTGAGTGTATTTTTCTCTCATCTAATCATCGAGTTCCCAAGTAGACTCTCTCGGTGACTCTCGGTGCCATATGACCCTCCCAAGGTTGATAGCCTTCTTTCTCAACATCTTCTGTCTTCGATCCAAGATGGTTACTGGTTGCTGATCATAAGTCAGATCTGGTTGTACTTCAATCTCAGAGAAGTCGATAACATGATTAGGATCTCTAACACATCTCCTGAGTTGGGATATGTGAAACATGTTATGCACCCCTTCGAGAGATGATGGTAGTGCGAACCTATAAGCCACTACACCAGCACGAGCCATGACTTCAAATGTTCCGATGTACCTCGGACTCAACTTCTCTCGTCTGCCAAAAAGGATCATATACATTTCCTACCGAGACAGAATTTGTAACTTGCTATCCTTTTGCCTAGCAGGCAAAGATTTCCCCCTGCGGAAAGACTGATTCATTCGGATCGACATGAGGGTCCAATTCCATTGCATTGCCAGAATCCATGTTGTATATTTGAAGCAGTGGACCCCCTTGCTTCTCTCATGGTACAACCCTCTTCTCGCTGAGCCACCCTTCTCCTCGGTCCACAGAAACAAAATGTAGGACTAGTGTCAACAGTTCATCACGAAAGAAGGGACTCACCGAGCAGGGATCACTAACTAATACTAATATAATAGGAAAGAACTGTCTTTTCTAGAAGATTCAAGGATGAATGGCTGTTCGTTCATCCATTATATAAAATCTTTCGAGGATCACGCATCTGGCTGAATTCACTTAGGTCATGCCTTAGTTGTTGTCTAGCCTCCTGTTCCTGTGTTGGCGTCCAAAACATGCATGTGTTGTAGGCTGTCTGACACTTGGAGTTTCAACCAGGTGATTAAGTGTTTTTGAAGATCTCACCTACGTGAGGATTAAGGAGGTCCCCAGACGGAAGAAGGGACTAGTGCCAACAGTTCATCACGGAAGAAGGGGCTCACCGAGCAGGGATCACTAACTAATACTAATATAATAGGAAAGAACTGTCTTTTCTAGAAGATTCAAGGATGAATGGCTGTTCGTTCATCCATTATATAAAATCTTTCGAGGATCACGCATCTGGCTGAATTCACTTAGGTCATGCCTTAGTTGTTGTCTAGCCTCATGTTCCTGTGTTGGCGTCCAAAACGTGCATGTGTTGTAGGCTGTCTGACCGTCTGGGGACCTCCTTAATCCTCACGTAGGTGAGATCTTCAAAAACACTTAATCACCTGGTTGAAACTCCAAGTGTCATCTCTTCGCATCCGCCCTTTGTTCAAAACGATCTTGGGCTATATGAAGGTTATCTCTGACAATCCTCACCATATCTACTGTTTCAACAATCATGTCTGGGCCCAACAGTTCACGGTCGTCAACATCATCCCAACTAAGAGGAGAGCGACACTTCCTCTCGTATAATGCTGCAAACGGCTCCATGACTATGCTCGTCTGGTAACTATTGTTGTATGCAAACTCCACTAAGTGTAGATGTTCATCCCAAGAACCCTTGAAGTCTAGCATACAAGCCCCCAACATATCCTCCAAGATCTGAATAGTCCATTCCGACTGACCTTCCGTTCCAACTAACCGTCCGTCTGAGGATGGTATGCAATGTTGAAACTCAGTTGAGTTCCCAAGCTGGACTGCAAACTTCTCCAGAAATGTGACATGAATCTGGTGTCACGATCGGAGACTATGCATATATGCACTCCGTGAAGTCTTACGATTTCCTATATACATAATTCAAATCAGAATCTACACCAACAACAAATCTCAACGGAGATATAGAAGGGAAATGATCTTACCTACATGTATCTCTTAGCAAGATGATCGGTTGACTGGCCAACCCTGAAAGAAATGAAATGAGCTGATTTGGTTAATTGGTCAACGATCACCCAAATAGCATCATGTCCTCGAGTAGTACGAGGTAACTGACGTGCGTTTATATTTCATATATTCACGCACGTCTTCTTTTGTGTTTTTCTGTTATTTTCTGACATCTCGTATCTGTTTTCTCGTATTTTCTTGTTTTCTTTCACTTCTCTGTGTTTTTACGTGTTTGCAAGAGTTTGCCAGCGTAGGGGATGTTTAACGACGATATCATAAGTCCCCGGAGCAACAAGAGGAGTTACGCGTGATCCAGGGGGTCAAACGACAAAGGTCTCCATCTTTCAGCCCCCCACCCGATCGGTTGGATACGCCAACCGGTCGGGTGATGCACGCGTGCATGACCTGGACAGCCGCTGAAGTGACGAGAGTGTCAACCGATCGGGTCGGAGGCCGGTTCAACCCGACTGTTCTCTCTAGAAAACTGGAGCTGAAATCCAACCGATCGGGTGATCTTCACCCAATCGGTTCAGCTGTAGCCGTTTCCTTGAAGTGATGACCCAGAGAGCTCACCCGACCGCCAGCAGACCGTGCCAAAACGTCCGAAGTCTCTGTCTTTTGGGCAACAATTCCAACCGATCGGTTGATTTATCAACCGATCGGTTCACCCGATGAGCTCAAGATCCAAACGACGAGCAGCTTCCGCCAACCGACCGTGTCGCCTGACCAGGTGAAATTATGAAGATTACTGCCGAAGTTCGCAGCAGGTCACCCGATTGGGTGATTCTTCACCCGATCGGGTGATTCTTCACCCGATCGGGTGATGTCGTTTTCTATATATATAAGCCCAAGGTTTCCAGAAACGGGGTGGTTGTTATTTTTTGCTGTTTTTCTCTCTTGTGACGGCTGTAATTTCTTTGTTATTTGTAAGTGTTCTGATCTTAACCAAACTTTGATATTATCTTAATTGCATTGCTATTACTTTATTTCAATCGTCTGATTATGTTTTAACGGTCGATTTTCATTTAGATTGCTTTTTAACAAATATGTGCGAGTAGTTCCCAAATCTGGGATTTTGGTGGAAACCCCTTCGTGGGTTCTTCCTGATGCGTCCATAGGACTAGGAAATCGTTAGGGATTAGGAATCTATCGGTTACGCGGGGTGTTTCATTGTCATCGGCAGGAAAAATACCGCCTTTGACCGTTGGGCCAAGGGGGAATAAACTTGGTGGTTGACTCCCTAGCCATTGCTCACGCCCTTAGCGTAGACGTCGAATCCTAGTGCGTAAGAGCGGCAGGATGAGATGTTGGGAGTTATCGTTGCGAGCTTAGTGCTCCTGAAGTCGGTCAGTGTTAATGGACATGGGAATGCCTACTGACCGAACCCGGGAAGTCCGGCGTATCATCCTGGGCACCGACCGGAATATCGGGCCCATGGGACGCTGGTATCACTCATAGAGACAACGTCTCACCAATATACCCCAATTCCGATTGTTACCCTATCCGCGGGCCATGTTAGCGAGAATCACATGATCGGGTGGAAACCAAAGTCCCGGGTTTATCGCATTCTGTTTCTGTGACAACCCATCTGCCGATTCGGGCTAGCTCGCCCATGGGGTGAATTTGGTCCTTTCTGACACAAGCACAACCACGCCTCCCTGAGTTCGACCCCCAAGCCACACTACAACACCATGCGCTTGCGGTTATAAATATTTAAATCTCACGCCCCCAACCACATATTGCACATATCAAACACGCACAACACGGGGACGTCAAGCTTTATGGCGCCGTTGCCGAGGAGGCAACGTGCTTGTTATTTTAGGATCTCATGAACCCTTGAGTCTAGCTCTCATCTCTATCTCGCGATAATTTTCGCATTCCTCTTTTTCATTTTTACTTTCTTATTTTTATTTTCTATCTTTATCTGTTTCTATCACACTTTTGCTTCACGGGTGGTTGTTGCTTTTCATGCGCAGGAGTTCAGGGAGTCTCGACGATTTTCTTCATGTTGATCCTGAGATAAACACCACCCTAAGGCGTCCTGCCGCAGAGAAGAGAAGAAGAGAAGAGTCCGAAGCCATGGGGGAGAACACCCCACCTCACAAGTCCCTGCTGGAGTACTCGATGCCTTCCCTCGAGTCCACCTCCGCCATCCGTCCTCCTGCTATTACGGCGCAGAGCTTCGAGCTCAAGCCGTCCTTAGTGACATGGATTCAGCAGGATCAATTCTTGGGGGCACCCATGGAGAGCCCCATCGAACATTTGGACTCCTTGGAGAAATGTGACATCTTCCGTATAAATGGTGTCACAACTGAGGCGATCTGTCTGAAGCTATTCCCCTTCTCTCTGCGAGATAAGGCCAAGCTGTGGCTTAGGGGGAAGGACCCAAATACATTCTACACTTGGGAGAAGCTTTCAAACGCTTTTCTGACGAAATTCTTTCCTCTGGGGAAGACCATGAAGCTGAGGAGTGAGATCTACTCCTTCTCCCAAGCCAGACACGAGTCCCTGCATGAAGCTTGGACAAGATTTAAGGAGATTCAGCGAAGATGCCATCATCACGACCTTCCCAAGTGGCAGATAATTAATCTGTTCTACAACAGATTGAGGGATGACTTGAAGTCTTCAATGGACGCTGCGGTTGGGGGTCCTTCATGTCCAGAAGTGAAGAGGATGCTGGGAACATACTAGAAAATATGGCATCAAACAATGAGCGGTGGTGTGACGAGAGAGCCACACCTAGATCTGGGGGTATCCACAGGGTCGAGGACGTCGACAAATTATCCAGCAAGTTTGACTTGTTGTCAACCCAGATCTCCGCGCTAATGGTAGGAGCCGGTGGTGCCGGTACACAACATATTGCGGCGGTTGAAGCAGAAGGTAGGGGGGACTTCGAGGGTGGTGACATCTCACCACCGTTGGACCAAGCGAGCGCACTATTCTACAATCCTACGGGAAATGCGTTGTACCCATCATGGACTAGATCCAACCCGGCCTACTCTCCAAACAACTGGAACCATCCCAACCTTAGTTGCCGGGCACCGTATCAGCAGCCGCCTCCTCAACAACAACAGCAGCTAATATATCAGCCGGCTAGGCCTCAGCAGCAGCAGTTTCAGCAGCAGCAGCCTCCACAATAGTATCAGCAATATGCTCACAGGAATCAACAGTCTATTCAGCAGCAGCAACAACAACAATATGGCCAGTAGAGGGCCATCTCTCAGGTTGAGTCCCTCTTGACTCAATACATTACCAATCAGGAGAAGATCAATTTGAAGCTGGAGATGGGGCAGAGGGCTCTCACTGACCAAGTAACCCAGCTGGGGTTACAATTGGTGAACCTTCAAAGGTCGCAAAATCTATTGCCGCCACAACCAGAAGTGAACCCGAGGGGACCAAATCAGACTTTGGCACTCATGCACGAGAATGCGAATGTGTCTGCTATCGTATTGAGAAGCGGGACACAAATCCCCACAAGAGTGCCCCCCAAGGAACCGGAAGCACCGTTGGTCGTAGAGCGACCAATTGAAAAATTGAATGACGACGGTGCTTCGTCACCAAAGCAAACGACTCTGGAGGGAGTCCCTGAAGAGGAAAAGAATAAAACCGAGGAAGGGAGCCTCAAAGTATTCAAGCCCGTTGTGCCTTTTCCACAATGGCTAGCCCAAGCCAAGATAGACGAGAAGTATGGCAAATTCTTTGCCATGGTCAAGGATCTAAGCTTGCAAATCCCCTTCCTCGAAGCTATCGAGAAGATTTCCTCCTACGCAAAATTTTTAAAGGATTTGGTGACAAGAGGGTCCAGAAAGGAGAAGGTCGTATTAACGGCGGAATGCAACGCTCTCATTCAGAGAGCAAATCCGCCTAAGCTTAACGACCCGGGGAGCTTCTCTATGTTGGATCTGGATCTAAGCCTAGGGGGGGGTGAATAGGCTTATAAAAATTCTCGTGCAACCCCACGAGAAATCACACACAGTTACAGTCACAGTCAATGTAAACAACAATCAACCACAGATACACAGCAGATTTTACCCTGGTTCGGTCGCACCCACGACCTACGTCCAGCCCCAAAAGCAATACTAGATTATTAAAGTTTACTGGTACAACCTGTAGCTAGAGCACCAACCCTACACTCACCTGGCCCTCAGTACCCGCACTCACCAAAGTGCCCAAACAATAACAATACTAGTAAAGCCCTCTCTCTTGGCTAGTCCCAACTAGCCAAGTCCCCAAACAAATAAAAAATTGTTTCACAGAGATTACAACACCAAATCACAAATAAAATAAGGTTCAGAGTTTAGAAGTGCTCAGTCGTGATGGTTGTCGATGTCTCTGCCGTTCAGCGCAGGGTCAGATCAATCTGACAAGTAGTAGTCCCACGTCTCTAGTCTCTAGTCCTGGATGATGATCTGAAAGTGTCGACCTCTGATGTTGATGAACCCTTTGATGTTGCGCCTCTGAGAACCAACCAAAAAAAAACTTGCGCTCTGTCTTGCGTGCACCCTAGGATAATATGTGAAGAAACACTCTCTTTGGAATTTTCAACAGAGAACAACCAGAGACCAAAAAACGTGTAAATAAATTTTTTCAGGTAGAGACAAAGTTCGGCTTGTGCATGGAGATTCTACAGAGGAAAAAATCAATTCGGCCTGGTGAGAGAGATTATTGCGGCTTGAGCTTTTGAGAGGTTCAAAGAGAAGAACAAAACAAGGATTCGGCCTTTAACAAAAAAAACATTGGCACTCCAAAAAAAACATCTCTTTGTGCACATGAAATAATTGAGAGAATTAAAAAGTCTGCCCTTTTAAAAAAAACAAAACGAATGAAGAGGGGACCAAAAAAAAATCAAAGTGCTCTCCAAAAATAATGAGAAGAGGTGCTGCTCCTTTAAAATTTTTGATAATGATGAATTAACAGCAAGTGCGTCTCTCTCCTTAAAAACTTTTGATGAAGATCAAAAAAAGAACGGCGGTCTCTCTGAAAACTTTTGATAATGAATAAAACAAAACAAATGAGGTGATCTCCTTTTCAAAAGCTTTTGTTCGTGAGGAGCATGAAGTGCGGCTCTTCTATGAATTGCAAGGGAAAAAACTGTGTGTTTTTCTTCAAAGGGCCGGCCTTGGGAAATTCTGGGCAAAAGAGAAAAACAAGAGTTGTGCTCTTTTGATATTATTTTGCGGCTGCTTCCTTCTCTCTCCTCTCTGTTTTCGGCCACTAGGGTTTTCTAATTTTTAATAGGTGATGGCCAAAAAAAATCAACACCAGATGCTCTCTTGATATTTTTTGTTTTTATGAAGGCCCCCTCTATATTTTGCGGCTGCTGTGTGTTTAATTTTTTTGGTTCTCTTTATTAGGTCACGGCCTGGGCTCTTTTTGTTGCCTCAAAGCAAGATGCGCACGTAAGAGGTGGGGAGAAAAAAAAACAAAGTCAGTACGGCTCTAAAAAAAATGATTTGTAATGCATTCAAGCTTAAACATGACTTGGTACCCCCTTTGACTATTTCTCCTTTCCACATGAACAAGTCTTTCCGTGAATTAATCGCATGCTAACCGTTCCTGAAACACTTAACACACACGTTAAAACGTTTCACACGCGTTTGTTATCATCAAACACGAAGTTCATAGATCGTTGCTACCAACAATCTCCCCCTTTTGATGATGACAAACCAAGTATAAGATTTGCACAATAAAGTTTCAAATAGTGTGTGCACAAACAAGTATAAGATTTGCACAATAATTAGTGACATGCAATGAGATGAAATGATGTGCGACAATGATGTATAAAGTATATCAGTAAGCATGCTCCCCCTACTATTGTGCTTCCCCAATATTCATCAATGCTCCCCCTTAATCAAACAATCATATATTTGCGAGCATTACAAAGATAATACCAAAAGCCAAATACCAAGCACACCAAGTAAATACCAAAGCTTCCCAAATTTTTCTCCCCCTTTGTTATCATCAAAAGTCATACCATGAAGTCAAAATCATATATCATGCAAAAAAGAGAGTATTATTAACCATTACCAACAAACGCATGCAAACTTATCATAGAATAATCAAGGCAAAATCCAAGGAAATTGAACAACTATGACTTCATCACCAACGTGTACGTGCGATGATTAAAATTGAAGCACATAGGGAGAATCATTTAAGAAAGTCAACCAAAACCAATCCACATTTTCCATATATCATTCTGTCACCTAGGATTGATTTTTCCCACCTCATGAAAAATGAGTTCAAGGTGCCGCACCCCAAAAACATAGCCTACAAGGACTCTTAGATGTGGGGGGGTGGCATTGCTTGACGAGTAAATACACCAACGCTAAAGTTTACCCATAAAGCTTATGTTGGATACTCGTGGGTAATACTGTTGCCAAGGATTGTATCCATTTTTCATACAGAGCATGTATTTTTCTTTTCAATTTTTTTTATACTTGTAGCAACATGTTTTAATGCTCAATTTTTATCCAAGGCAAGGTATATCATATCCCTTAGATTATTAGTTAAGTTTTCCTCCTACATTCACATTTCCAATTTCAAAAACGATATCTCCAAATGTGCAACAATAATAATATGTGTGGAAGTGAAGTAGGTGGTGTAGAAATCAAGTTATTTTCAGTCATTGAACATGCCATGAATATTTAGAAAGATGGACATGCGCATGTAGCAAAAGAAATAATACAACAATTTCTACGTAGATATGAAAATCATTCATGATCACTTCTTGTAATGAATCAAAGAGAAAGATACACATTGAAGCACCATTTTTTTTTTCGTTTTTGTTTTTCATTTTTTTTGTTTTTTGTTGAATGCATGAGATACTAAAGCAAACATGAGATGCAATCACACAAAGAAAAAAAATCATGCACACATAACAATGCAACTACTAGCACACAAACAAGAAACAAAGTTCAAGCATACAAAAAACATGGAGTCTCGTACTAAGTTTTATCAATAATACCAAGTTCAAGACGAAGACGACAAAAGCGAGCCTCAACCAAAGGTTTGGTGAATATGTCTGCAAGTTGAGATTCCGTAGGAACAAACTCCACAGACACATCCTCTTTAGTGAGGTGATCTCTAAGAAAATGGTGTCTTACGTCAATATGTTTAGTATGAGAGTGGTGTACGGGATTATTAGAAAGATCTATAGCACTCTTGCTATCACATCAAAGAGGAACTCTTTTAAGAGCTAGTCCGTAATCAGATAATGTTTGCATCATCCATAGTACTTGAGCACAGCAACTGCCAAGGGCAATATACTCTGCTTCAGTAGTGGATAATACAACACTATTTTGCTTACGACTAGGACCATGAAACTAAAGAGTGTCCTAGCATAAAACAAGTGCCACTAGTACTCTTTCTATCAGTTAAACTACCCGCATATTCAGCATCAGAATAACCCACCAAATCAAAGTTACCACTAGAAGGATACCAAAGGCCCTAAAGTAGGTGTACTGATTAGGTACCTAAAGATCCTTTTAATGGCTTTCAAATGAGATTCTTTTGGGTTTGATTGAAAGCGTGCACACAAACATACAGCAAACATTATATCAGGCCTAGATGCAGTCAAGTACAATAAAGAACCAATCATACCTCGATATAGCTTTTGGTCCACTGCAACTCCTTGTTCATTCCCTGTCCATTTTCGTGTTGGGGCACATCGGCGTTCCAATTCCTTTAGACTTCTCCATCCCAAACTTTTTCAGAAGTTCCTTGATGTATTTGGTTTGAGATAGAAAGATGCCTTCCTTTCCTTGCTTTACTTGGAACCCCAGAAAATATTTCAGCTCTCCCACAAGGCTCATCTCAAACTGATCCTGCATAACTTTCTCAAACTTTTGACATAGAAGATCGTTAGTAGCACCATAAATAATGTCATCAACATAAATTTGCACAATGAGAAAGTCTTCAGATTCATGCATCAAGAATAGTGTATTGTCAGCACTCCCCTTTTTAAAATTATTTTCTAACAAATATGTGCTTAGACGGTCATACCAAGCTCGTGGAGCTTGCTTAAGACCATACAAAGCTTTTTCCAATTTATAAACATGGTTTGGAAAATTATGGCTTTCAAAACCTGGGGGTTGCTCAACAAATACCTCTTCTTTTAGGTAGCCATTAAGAAAAGCGCTTTTTACATCCATTTGTTTTAGTTTGAGCCCTTTATAACTTGCAAAAGCTAGCAAGATTCTAATGGACTCAAGCCTAGCAACTGGTGCAAAAGTCTCATCCACATCAATCCCTTCAATTTGATTATACCCTTTAGCTACCAACCTAGCCTTGTTTCTAATAACATTACCAGATTCATCATGCTTATTCTTAAACACCCATTTAGTACCAACTACAGGATAATCAGTGGGTCTAGGTACTAGTTTCCAAACATTATTCCTGACAAATTGATTTAATTCCTCTTGCATGGCCAAAACCCAACTTTCCTCTTCTAAAGCAATATCTATAGTCTTAGGCTCTATTACAGAAATAAAGTCACCATAAATACATAGAGCGCAAAGATCTCTAAAAGAGGAACGTGTGCGAATACCTGCCGTAGGCTCACCTAGGATTAAGTCGGGTGGGTGGTTTGGAGTGAATCTCAACTCTCCTCTGGTAACGGCTTCATCCTGTATTTCTGTCGAATCAGTTTCAGCTTCTTTCTGTATTTCAGGTTGCTCCTCATTAACTTTTGGAATGCCTTGTTGTTCTACATTTTCCTCTTCAATGTTCTGCCTGCAATCCAAAGAATTTATATCAGATTCATCAAACTTTACATTTATAGATTCAACAATTGCAAGGGTGCGTTTATTATAAATCCTGTATGCTCTGCTCCTTGCTGAATATCCTACGAACACTCCCTCATCTGATTTTGATTCAAAGGTGATAAGCTGATCTGCAGTATTTAATATAAAGCACCTGCATCCAAAAACTCTAAAGTAAGAAACTTTCGGGGGTGTTGCCATGCCATAGTTCATAAGATGTTTTATTTAGTATAGGTCTAAGCATAACTCTGTTGCATACATGGCATGCCGTATTAATGGCCTCAGCCCAAAAAGACATAGGCAAGCTATATTCATTTAACATACTCCTAGCCATCTCTTTTAATGTGCGATTCTTTCTCTCGACCACCCCATTTTGTTGAGGTGTTCTAGGAGAAGAGAATTCATGTAAAATTCCTTTTTCAAAACAAAATTTTTCAAAAATAGCATTTTCAAACTCACCTCCATGATCGCTTCTAATTTTTACAATGGAAGAATTTTTCTCATTAGAAACTTGTATGCAAAAGTTTTGAAAATGATCAAATGAGTCTGATTTTTTGGCTAGGAAGTATACCCATGTATATCTAGAGAAATCATCCACCAATACTAAGCAATACTTTTTACCTCCTAGGCTGGCAATGTCTGTTGGACCAAATAAATCCATGTGCACTAATTCTAATATACGTGTGGTGGCAATTTCATTGATGCTAGAGAAAGTAGATCTAGTTTGCTTACCTTTGGTGCATGCCACGCACAACTTACCATTCTCATATGTCTGATGCGGTAGTCCTCTTACCAAATTTTTGCTTTCGAGCTTCTTTATCAATCCCATGCTTGCATGTGCTAATCGTCTATGCCATAGTGTGGCCTCTTCTTCACCTACAAGCAAGCATTTAGAAATAGTTAGTTCTTCAATCATAAGAGTATACACATTATTCTTTCTATTTGCAGTAATAATAATGTCACCTGTGGATCTATCAATGATTCTACAAAGTTTTTCATCAAATTCAACTTTCATACCTTTGTCACATAGCTGACTGATAGAAATGAGGTTATGTTTCAACTTTTCAACCAATAGGACATCTGTAAGCCGAAAGGTGTCGTTACCTACAACACCTTTACCAATTACCTTGCATTTTCCATTGTCCCCTAAAGTAACACTTCCTCCTTCATGCTTTGTAAGGCTAAGGAACCTTTCTCTTTCACCTGTCATGTGTCTTGAGCAGCCAGAGTCTAAGTACCACTCACACTTTTGTCCCTTAGCCGTGCCAAGTACCTACACATAAGAAGAGCATGATATGTGTGACCTAGGAATCCAAATAGGTCCACTAGTGTTAGTCACTTTATTTTTTGGAACCCAAATTTGCTTAAACTTGATGTTGGTATTCCTATACTTGCAATTATAATAAGCATGACCAACACCACCACATGTATAACATTTAGCAAACATGCTTCTTCCTACACCAGTTTCTTTTTGATTCTTTCTATTAATTCTAGGTCCTCTCATCAATTTTATTTCCATATCCCAAACCACGCCTATTATTTCCTTGTATCTGATTACCTAGAATAATGTCTAATGAGTGCTTTCCAACACCAAATTTTTTAATAGACAATTCAAGATCAGATATTTTAGACTTTAAAAACATGTTCTCATTAACAAGCATGGTACATTTACTAATGAAGGCCTTTTTGTTCTCTTCCTCACCCTTTTTCAGATTAGCCATCTTCTTTTCTAGCTCTTTATTTTCATTTATTAGCATGCAAATTTTCTCATTTAATAATTCATTTTCAACTTCTAGCTTAACCATATTTAGTTTAAACATGCTAATGTCTTTAAGCAAAGTGGAGCAATTCAGACACTCAGTTTCAGTAGGCATACAAGATTTTCCCTTTTCCAAAGAACTAATAGTAGAATTACATGCAACAAGTTTTTCTTTAATTTCATCAACTTCTAATGACATATTATAATTGTCTTGTTGCAATTCAAAATTGGCATTTTTTAAACTTCTCTACATGGGATTCTAGTAACTCAACAGTTGATTCCAACCTTTCAATTTCATTTTGCATTTCTTTAAAAGTAGTAACAAGTTGAGTTTTAGTTAAAGATTTTACCTGATCTAGTTCTCCCCATCAGACAAAGAGAGGAATGTGCAACTTCCTCTTGAGATTCATCCTCGCTGTCCATATCCCATGTGAGCACCAAAGATTTTCCCTTTTGTTCCGCAGCGTTATTCTTTCCTTGAGGGCATTGCTTCATAAAATGTCCCTGCTTTTTGCATTTAAAACATGTAACCGGATCAGTAGTATTCTGCTCAAAAGATTTATTATTAGAATTGAATTTAGAGCGATTAAACCTTTTTAGCATCTCTGATCTCCCGTTGCCAGTTCTGATATATTTTCTTGAAGCTTCTCACCAAAAAGGCCTCATCTTCATCTCCATCTTCATCCTCTTTAGCCTGAAGGGCTATGGCCTTTGAAGTCTTCATTTCAACTTTCTCTCTCAGTTCAATGCTTTGCAGCTCCAGCTCGTGGGACATCAGGTTCCCTATCAGATCCTCCACTTTCATCTGCGATAAATCCCGTGCTTCCTGAATAGCTGTAATTTTAGGACGGAAGGAGCTAGGCAGCGCTCTCAAGATCTTTCTGATTTGTTCTAGGCTTGAGTATGGCTTTCCAAGAGAAGTGGATTTGTAGACGATGTCTGTGAACCTCGCAAACATCTCTTTGATTGACTCTGATGGAAGCATGCGGAAGCTTTCATATTCAGTGCTGAGCAACGCAAGTCTGGACTCCTTAACTTGCGATGTACCCTCATGAGTCACCTCCAGAGTATGCCAAATTTCCTGCGCAGTTTGACATTGAGATATACGGTTAAACTCAGCTTTATCTAAAGCACAAATCAATGCATTCATAGCTTTATTATTCAATGAAAAACGCTTCTTATCAAAGTCATCCCACTTATCTTCTGGTTTTATCATTTCATTATTAGCAACATTAATAGTGGGAGGTTTAATAGCATTTTTTCTACAATACTCCATACATCATAATCAACAGCAGCTAAATAAATCCTCATCCTAGTTTTCCAATAGGCAAAGTCAACACCATTAAACTTTGGGGGACGGGAAATGGACTGACCCTCAGCAAAAGCAGAATCAGACATATTCATAGACATGATCAACTAGGCTAGATCCGCTAAACTGGCTCTGATACCACTTGTTGGATCTGGATCTAAGCCTAGAGGGGGGGTGAATAGGCTTATAAAAATTCTCGTGCAACCCACGAGAAATCACACGCAGTTACAGTCACAGTCAATGTAAACAACAATCAACCACAGATACACAGCAGATTTTACCCTGGTTCGGTCGCACCCACGACCTACGTCCAGCCCCAAAAGCAATACTAGATTATTAAAGTTTACTGGTACAACCTGTAGCTAGAGCACCAACCCTACACTCATCTGGCCCTCAGTACCCGCACTCACCAAAGTGCCCAAACAATAACAATACTAGTAAAGCCCTCTCTCTTGGCTAGTCCCAACTAGCCAAGTCCCCAAACAAATAAAAAATTGTTTCACAGAGATTACAACACCAAATCACAAATAAAATAAGGTTCAGAGTTTAGAAGTGCTCAGTCGTGATGGTGTCGATGTCTCTGCCGTTCAGCGCAGGGTCAGATCAATCTGACAAGTAGTAGTCCCACGTCTCTAGTCTCTAGTCCTGGATGATGATCTGAAAGTGTCGACCTCTGATGTTGATGAACCCTTTGATGTTGCGCCTCTGAGAACCAACCAAAAAAAACTTGCGCTCTGTCTTGCGTGCACCCTAGGATAATATGTGAAGAAACACTCTCTTTGGAATTTTCAACAGAGAACAACCAGAGACCAAAAAACGTGTAAATAAATTTTTTCAGGTAGAGACAAATTTCGGCTTGTGCATGGAGATTCTACAGAGGAAAAAATCAATTCGGCCTGGTGAGAGAGATTATTGCGGCTTGAGCTTTGAGAGGTTCAAAGAGAAGAACAAAACAAGGATTCGGCCTTTAACAAAAAAAACATTGGCACTCCAAAAAAAACATCTCTTTGTGCACATAAAATAATTGAGAGAATTAAAAGGTCTGCCCTTTTAAAAAAAAACAAAACGAATGAAGAGGGGACCAAAAAAAAAAATCAAAGTGCTCTCCAAAAATAATGAGAAGAGGTGCTGCTCCTTTAAAATTTTTGATAATGATGAATTAACAGCAAGTGCGTCTCTCTCCTTAAAAATTTTTGATGAAGATCAAAAAAAGAACGGCGGTCTCTCTGAAAACTTTTGATAATGAATAAAACAAAACAAATGAGGTGATCTCCTTTTCAAAAGAATTTGTTCGTGAGGAGCATGAAGTGCGGCTCCTTCTATGAATTGCAAGGGAAAAAAAACTGTGTGTTTTTCTTCAAAGGGCCGGCCTTGGGAAATTCTGGGCAAAAGAGAAAAACAAGAGTTGTGCTCTTTTGATATTATTTTTGCGGCTGCTTCCTTCTCTCTCCTCTCTGTTTTCGGCCACTAGGGTTTTTTAATTTTTAATAGGTGATGGCCAAAAAAAATCAACACCAGATGCTCTCTTGATATTTTTTTTGTTTTTATGAAGGCCCCCTCTATATTTTGCGGCTGCTGTGTGTTTAATTTTTTTGGTTCTCTTTATTAGGTCACGGCCTGGGCTCTTTTTGTTGCCTCAAAGCAAGATGCGCACGTGAGAGGTGGGGAGAAAAAAAAACAAAGTCAGTACCCAGGGAGCTTCTCTATCCCTTGTGCGATCGGGGAGGTAAAGATCCATCGCGCGCTCGTCGATCTTGGAGCGAGCGTCAGTTTAATGCCCTTGTCTCTATATAAGAGGATAGGGATGGGTGACTTGGAGCCCACCGGTATGACCCTACAGCTTGCAGACCGATCGGTCAAATATCCGGTGGGGGTTGTAGATGACCTCCCTGTCAATATAAGTGGGGTGCATGTGCGAGTGGACTTCGTCGTCATAGACATGCCTGAAGATGCACACACCCCCATCATCCTTGGACGACCTTTTATGGCCACTGCCGGCGTTTTAATAGATGTGAAGAATGGGAAGCTTTCCCTTAACGTCGACAACGAAAAAGTCGAGTTTGACTTAGGGTTGTCAATGAAGCACCCCAATCCCCCGGATGATCCAAGATGCAATATGCTGGAGTTAGAAGAAGAGAGAGTTGTGGAAGCAAGCTCCTGGGAAATTCTTTCAAGAAATCCCCCCGATAGCTTAGAGGACTTAGAAGAACCAGTCGGCCTGAAGAAATATGATGTTGCTGGGAAAGCAGATGCGGCACACACGGTCCCTCCCGGATTTCAAAATGCTCCTCCGATGAGGAGGAAAGGGAAAGAGCCCATGGGGCTCACCGGAAATGAGATCCGAATCCTGAAACGAGTGGCGGTAGACACCAATATAAGGGAGAAGCCCCGGATCCCGTCAAAAAAGGGAGGGTCGTCAAGCAAGTTTTCTTGTCACCGCCGACGACACCGAAGGCCACCAACTCTGAATCTGAAGCGATTTCGATCTTAGGGCATCACCCCGTCTGCCTTGAATATCATCTACAGGCGTCGAGCAAACGACGTTAAACAAAAGCGCTTCATGGGAGGCAACCCATGCTCTAAACTTTTATCTTCATTTTTAGGATTATTATTATCTTTATTTTCTCTATTTTAATAATTAAATCCAGCCGCGGGATCATCCGTCGAGAAACTTAGGCCATTTGTAAATTTTTGCAGGAAACAAGGCCTCACCCGATCGGGTGACCACTCAACCGATCAGGTGAGACGTATCAGACAATGGCCGTATCTGCTCTCCATGCGAACCGGTCGGGTGAACCAATGAGAGACTGGGTGGTAGACCGTGTGAGCTGGGCCGAAGTCTCGGAAAATTTTGGGAATTGATCAACCGATCGGTTGATACAAAGCATGGTCGGGTGACTGACCAGGTGAGCTGTACTAAACTTTCGGGAAAATCTGTGGAGCAGCCAACCGATCGGGTGAGTTATCACCCGATCGGTTCACCTGTAGCATCTTTTCAGCAAAAATTTCGATCTAATTGTCAACCGATTGGGTGAAAACTCACCCGATCGGTTCGACTTAAACCCTATAAATAACCCGCCCTCCACCCGTTCATTTCCCCTTCACCCGAATTCGACTTTCTCTCGCCGTTTCGACTCATCCGAGCTCCAACCGGCCTCCTCCTTCCCTCAACCGACCGCAATCCCCTCTCAATCGATCCCTCCACTCTCCATCTCCATCTCTCCATCGATCCCTCTCTCTTTCTCTTCGATTCAACCCCACAAAAACCCTAATTTCCGCCCAAACCCCCCACCCCCATTTTCGAAATTTGCTAAAAAGAAGTGTCGCGGCTTCACACTTCCCCCCATTGCGTTGCGTTGGGACATCTACGAGCAAGGATCTTCATCTCGCTTGGGTAACTTCACTCCTTAGCTTAATTTTATATTTTGCCCTAGAATTTCAGTTTGCTCGATTGCTTGTGTTAGTGTGCATTCATCGCATTTCGCATTCACTCACACACACTCTCTCGCACACATGGTCCGGGACCAAGATAAGGGTAAGGGTATCATGCGAGAGGAGGGGCCATCTCGCAAGAGACGCAAGACCACACGTCCACCACACTCATGCCCTCCTCCTGCACGGCCCGTACAGCCCGCACAACCCCAACCCCAACCCCAACCTATGATCCCAGCTGAGGACCCACTGATGGGCCCGCGTGGCTACCGCTTTAGGAACCAGGAGCATAAGGATTTTTATCATAGACTTGATGATCGGGGGCATCTATCGACCAAATTCACCCACACCCAAACGCTTATCGATCTTGGGGTAGTCACCGAGGTCGAGACTCTCTTTGTAAATTTAGGTTGGTTAGCTTTCCTAAACGCCACCGCGGTGTCCTACCCCTCACTCACACTCGAATTCTTATCCACACTTGTCTGTGAGTCGGGGTCGGTCGTCATCTTCCGCGTCCGTAACAGAACCATTCGCACCCACCTAAATGAAATTAATAACATCTTAGGTTTCCCCATCCTTGGGGACGACGCTATCTGTCCCTACGGGTATCCCCCGAATTTGACGTCGATCAGTTTTGGTTCCGCCTCACCCTATACCCTAAATATCCCCGAGGTAAGGCCAAGGCCTCCTCCATCATTCACCCCATCTTCCGTCTGGCCCACCGAATCATTTCTTGCATGTTTTTCCCCAGGGATGAGTCCGGCACCGTGACCATCCCTGATCTTTTCATATTGTGGGCCATGACATTTCCTTTCGTTCGGGGTGATGACGGGATTTATTTTAGGGCCCCTACCATTCCCGTCCATGCCGATGCTTGGCTTGTCTCCAAGCTTCTTGAGATTAGCCGTGCCGGTAAGGGCATGCTTTGTTGTGGGGGCCTTATCACGATAATAGCTATGGCTCCCCAGTTCAACATTGTCATTCCCGAGATCTTTCTACTGCCGCAGGACCCTCACGTCTAGATCTAGACGTCCTGCGGCATATTCACATGATTAAGCCCCTCCCCGATGGCCGCTTCACCTTCCATTACGGATACCCTCAGGCTCCCTATACCATTCTACCCAACCCCGCTCATATGACTATTGCTTTGGCGGCAGATTGGACATTTCCTCCTGATCCTGAGTTTTTGGAGGGGATCCGCGTTCCATTCCTCCCCAGGGCGCTCCAAGACCACCTTCCCCTGCCGCCCACTTAGGCGAGCAGGACTTTCCTGCGTCCCGGGGAGACTCTGGGGCTGGACCTAGCTGTGTTATCCTGGTTTCCCTTCCCATCACCACTGTCGCCACCTCTCCGATCCGTACGACCACCACCTCCACCTTTCGTAGGGCCGCCTCTACTCGCCTCCTTCTCGAGGCTGAGTTAGCTGCCTTGCGCACTGCCGCTTCCTCTTCCACCTCCTCGGTCCCATCCTCTTCCATCTTCACTCACCCACGTTTCCTCGCACTTGAGAGGAACGTGGCCGCCATCCTCCGCCTTCTCACACACGTCCACGGACCTCCTCTACCCACACCACCACCTTCACCCCCTCGACGATTTTCACCTCCCCCATCACATTCTTCACCTCCACCGTCACCCCCAGGCGACCATCCCCTCCTATCACTACTTCCATCCTCACTACCTCATCTACTTCCACCATTTCCATTCCCTCCACTTCACCTCCGCTCACGACCCCTTCTGTCACCCGATACATGCGCCGCAAGAAATTACAGGTGCGATCGTGATCACTTCCCCCCACCATCCTCTTCTATCGTCGTACCCACCCCATCTGTCACCGTATCCACCCCATTCACCGTCGTTTCTACCCCATCTACCACCGCGTTGTCGCCCTTTCACTCCCACTCACCATCACCACCACGAATCCACCCATCATGCACACATCCACACCCACCGATCCATCACCCCGACCACTCTCTCCACTTCTCCGCACACCAGTCACCTCTCCCGCCCACTCCATCGCATCCCCCACATCTTCCACCGAGGAGGACGAGGACGATTCCTCTCCTGCTTTTTGATTCCATTTTGTTTTCTGACCTCCCCCTTGCATATCTCTGTATTTTCATGATCACATCATTTCGCTAGCACTGTCACGTCTAGCTTGGGGAAAGTCAATTTTTCTGTGTGCTGTCGTGTGATGTTTTCTTTGTGTGTTGTTTATTTGTTGTGGTGTGATTTTCTTTTGTTATTCTCTGTTTATATGTCATGTGGTGTGATCTTTCTCTTTATTTTTATCTTCAGTTATGTGTGTTTTTCTTCTTTTTCATTTATTTTTGAGTCGGTGTGTATTCCCCCCATGTTCATTGCCCTCCCATATTTATCTCTATTGCATTGGGGGCAATGCAAGTTTCAGCTTGGGGGAGTCGCACTTCGTGCGTCATTTGCGTCTTTTTCTTCGTTTTTGAGTCGTTTTCATCGTGTCTTTATTTTTTCTTTTCTTCTTTTTATCTCTTTCTCCTAGAGATGAACCCTATGATGAATTACCACAAAAATCACACACACCTAGCATGGCTTTGATAATCACATTCACTAACCCTAGGAAGTCGAGTCCTCTATCATTTCATGCATCGTGGGTCCACTTAGCTTTTTTGTGAGTCGTGTGTCATGACTAGCGTTTGGTGTGCTTCTACTTTGTGATTTTGATTTATATATCTGTCCAGGAATGACCCCTAGATTATCATGCTTCGATTTGAATATGCGGTATTTGCCTCTCTTATCTGTTTCTGTATGCATGAATATATATATCGTATGCTTCATTTCGCATGTGTCGGGATTCCACAGTTAGGACTAGGATAGCCCATTTTAGCCTATGCTCTGATTAGCGAGAAATTTCCCTTGCCCAAGTGTTTAGAATCCGATTTCCTTTTTATTTTTACTTGGTGCAAATCCCCTCGTCGTGTACAGTTCTCCCACTTGGGAGAGTACACACTTGTATATACCCTAAAATCCAGAAAATCCAAAAAAAGAGAGAAAAAGAAAAAACCAAAAAAGAGAAAAGAAAAGAAATATATATATATATACACACATATGTATAGCCAAAAATCCAAAAAAATACATATATCCAAAACCCAAAAAAATGTGTGTGAATATTTCCCTACCTATCGAGAATAAAGGGAAGGCGATAATTTGCACCGAGTGTCCTACTCCACATCATCTCAACCCCCATCGCTTTCGAAAACTCTTGGAATAGGGAATTTCTAGATATTATCTAGGCGATAGTGTGGTGATGTCCGAGTCCCTAGATGTGGAGTCCCTGACACATGATGTGTTTCTACTCTCATACTCTTCTCATGCATGATTAAGCTATATATTCGCCGCTATTTCTAAATCGAATCGATATTTGGGTCATTTCTTGGATCTGTGTATATGGAGTTTATGTCACAATGTAGATAGCGACACCGTCTGCTAGCACACGACTATGCTCACTCGCGCTTCACTGCGTGGGCCCACGACACTTGTCTGGACTCGTATTCCTTGGTTTAGTGATGTGATTTGGCGTTTGCCTGCTCGGTGTGTCGTTTTTGGATTTGTTGGTCCTTACGGGCGATTTAGGATTTAGAGTTCTCTTTTTCTCTCTTTCCCTCTATTTTCTCCCTCCGAGTTCTTACTCTCACTCGTCTTCCTTGAGGACGAGGAAGGGTTCAGCTTGGGGGATTTTAACACGCGTTTACATTTCATATATTCACACACGTCTTCTTTTGTGTTTTTCCGTTATTTTCCGCCGTCTCGTATCCATTTTCTCGTATTTTCTTGTTTTCTTTCACTTCTCTGTGTTTTTACATGTTTGCAGGAGTTTCCAGCGTAGGGGACATTTAACGATGATATCATAAGTCCCTGGAGCAACGGGAGGAGTTACGCGTGATCCAAGGGGTCAAACGACAAAGATCTCCATCTTTCAGCCCCCCCCACCCGATCGGTTAGATACACCAACCGGTCGGGTGATGCACGCGTGCACGACCCGGACAGCCGCTGAAGCGACGAGAGTGTCAACCGATCGGGTCGGAGGCCGGTTCAACCCGACTGTTCTCTCTGGAAAACTGGAGCTGAAATCCAACCGATCGGGTGATCTTCACCCGATCGGTTCATCTGTAGTCGTTTCCTCGAAGTGATGACCTGGAGAGCTCACCCGACCGCCAGCAGACTGTGCCAAAACGTCCAAAGTCTCTGTCTTTTTGGGCAACAATTCCAACCGATCGGTTGATTTATCAACCGATCGGTTCACCCGATGAGCTCAAGATCCCAACGACGAGCAGCTTCCGCCAACCGACCGTGTCGCCTGACCGGGTGAAATTCTGAAGATTGCTGCCGAAGTTCGCAGCAGGTCACCCAATCGGGCGATTCTTCACCCGATCGGGTGATGTCGTTTTCTATATATAGAAGCCCAAGGTTTCCAGAAACGGGGTGGTTGTTATTTTTTGCTGTTTTTCTCTCTTGTGACGGCTGTAATTTCTTTGTTATTTGTAAGTGTTCTGATCTTAACCAAACTTTGATATTATCTTAATTGCATTGCTATTACTTTATTTCAATCGTCTGATTATGTTTTTAACGGTCGATTTTCATTTAGATTGCTTTTTAACAAATATGTGCGAGTAGTTCCCAAATCTGGGATTTTGGTGGAAACCCCTTCGTGGGTTCTCCCTGATGCGTCCATAGGACTAGGAAATCGTTAGGGATTAGGAATCTATTGGTTACGCGGGGTGTTTCATTGTCATCGGCGGGAAAAAGACTGCCTTTGACCGTTGGGCCAAGGGGAAATAAACTTGGTGGTTGACTCCCTAGCCATAGCTCACGCCCTTAGCGTAGACGTCGAATCCTAGCACGCAAGAGCGGCAGGATGAGATGTTGGGAGTTATCGTTGCAAGCTTAGTGCTCCCGGATTCGGTCAGTGTTAATGGACATGGGAATGCCCACTGACTAAACCCGGAAAGTCCGGCGTATCATCCTGGACACCGACCGGAATATCGGGCCCATGGGACGCTGGTATCACTCATAGAGGCAACGTCTCACCAATAGACCCCAATTCCGATCGTTACCCTATCCACGGGCCGTGTTAGCGAGAATCACATGATAGGGTGGAAACCAAAGTCCCGGGTTTCCCTTTATATTGTTATTTCTCGCATTCTGTTTCCGTGACAACCCATCTGCCGATTCGGGCTAGCTCGCCCATGTGGTGAATTTGGTCCTTTCTGACACAAGCACAACCACGCCTACCTAAGTTCGACCCCAAGCCACACTGCAACACCGTGTGCTTGCGGTTATAAATATTTAAACCTCACGCCCCCAATCACATATTGCACATATCAAACACGCACAACACGGGGACGTCAATAACCCAGTCACAAAATTCATCGTTGCATGTTGCCACTTCCATTTTGGTATAGGAAGAGGTTGTAGCAGTCCTACCGCTCTCTGGTGTTCTGCCTTCACATGTTGGCAATTCAAGCATGAAGCCACACTCCTGGATACATTACGCTTCATCCCATGCCACCAAAAATGTCGTAGATCTTGATACATCTTGGTGCCTCCAGGATGAATAGAGTAAGGTGAGCTATGAGCCTCTCTTAAGAGTTCATCCCGAATATCACCGGTTAGTACACAAATCCTGCTTCCTAAAGCGACCCATCTTCATGAATACAGAAATCCATATGAAGTCCATTCTCTGTTTGCTCTCGAATCTTCTTTAACTTCTCATCTCCAGACCGAGCAGCCTTAATCCTCTTAACTAAGTCAGATTGGACTTGCAAACTCAGCATTATCGCTGATGTGCCTGAAAGAACAACTTCAATCCCCATCTAATGAATATCATCACGAAGTTCTCTCTGTGTTGTCATCTTCATCACTGCTGGCATATGACTGAGGGCATCAGGTACGACGTTGACCTTTCTAGTATGATATTGAAGGTCAATATTGTAATCAGCCATCAGTTCGAGCCATCTACACTTCCTCATATTGAGTTCTTTCTTAGTGAAAACAAACTTCAAACTCTTGTGATCCGTGTATATCTTTACACACTCACCCAGCAGAAAGTGTCTCCACAACTTCAATGCAAATATCAACGCGGCTAACTCCAAATCATGCGTAGGATAGTTCCGCTCATGCATATTCAATAATCTGGAGGTATAAGCTACTACCTTACCATGCTAGTGGAGAACACATCCCAATCCTCTGCCAGACGCATTGCAGAATTTCTCAAATCCACCTGAGCGATCTGGAATCGTCAAGATGGGTGCAGTGATTAGTCTCTGTTTCAGCTCATTAGACGCTTGCTAACATTCCTCTGACCAATTGTAATCAATATTCTTCATGGTAAGATGAGTCAACGGTGTAACGATCTTAGAAAAATCCATGATGAACTTTCTATAATACCCAGCCAATCCCAAGAAACTTCTGATCTCCGTGACTGCCTTAGAAAATGGCTACTTCATTACTGCAACTACCTTCTCCGGATCCACAGCTATCACATCTCTTGATACATTATGTCCAAGAAGCAACTTTAGATCACTAAATCTGGCATTTGCTATACTTGGCATATAACTGATGTTGCCTCAGAGTCTTCAAGACTATCTTCAGATGCTCAGCATGATCTTCTTCAGTCTTCGAATACACTAAAATATCATCAATGAAGACTACAACAAACTTATACATGTATTCATTGAAGACTTGGTTCATCAACCTCGTGAAAGTGGTTGGTGCATTAGTAACGCCAAAAAGCATTACTAAGAACTCGTAATGACCGTAACGAGTTCGAAATGTAGTCTTCGATACATCTGATCCTCTAACCTTCATCTGGTGATACCCACTTCTCACATCCAGTTTTGAATATACTCTTGATCTACCAGGCTGATCGAAGATGTCATCAATCCGAGGAAGATGATACTTGTTCGACACTGTAACCTTATTCAATTCTCGGTAGTCGATGCACGTCCTTCGAGATCCATCCTTATTGTTCACCAATAGAACTGGCGCTCCCCACGGAGATACACTAGGTTGAATCAGCCCATATTCCGACAAATCCTTTAACTGACTACAAAGCTCAATAAGTTCTCGAGGAGCCATACGATATGGAGCCTTCGCAATTGGCTGGGTGCCCGAAATGAGATCAATGGTAAACTCCAAGGATCTGTCCGGAGGAAGACCATAGATATCGTCTGGAAAGACATCAGGAAATGCTCGGACAACCCTCGGTAAAACTGGTTCAACTTCCATCGCCATCATCACTTCTTCTATTGGATTGGCCTTAAACTTTAATGGTCCGAGTGAACTACTACCACTAAGGAATTCAAACTCTGGATGATCGAGAATATAAAATATTACCCTCCTAAGTCTACAATCTATGGTGGCGTAGAACACTCATGACCAATCCATTCCAAACACTGCTTCAAAATGAGGCATCTCCATTACTGGGAAATCAGCATACAGCCTTCGTCCACAAATCTCTACAAGGCACTGATGGCATCCTGAAGCACTATGAAGTACTCTATTTCATATATGAATGTTCCAACTAGAGGCAAAGGAATCCACTACTATAGAATGCCTAGTCACAAATTGTTGGGACAAGAAAAAATGGGAAGCTCCCGAATCGAATAGTGATAAAGTAGGGCAGGAGGCAACCCTAATAATGCCTAAAGAGAATAACACGAAACTAATATAAGAGTCTAACATACTAATCATATCAACATCATATCATACTATAATTGAAATGAAAGGACAATCATCACTTAAGGAAAAGATGAAGTAGTACCAGTGATGACTCGTCCAGTATCATCAGCCTCCACAGTCGTCATTGTAAAGGCCTGACGCCTCGGCACCGCCTTCCTGGTAGTCTGCTGCTGGGTAGGCCCAGGTGGTCTTTTAGGAGCAATGGTACGGAGCCGATGGTGCTGGTTGTATGAGCCTCTATGGAGCAGGCTAATGGGTCATCTGCTGTATCGGCCTGGCTGCCACTGGTGCCACTGGTTCTAAGGTCTATCCCTGCTGAGGACAAGATCTGCTATGTGTCCAGTCTAACCACATGTGAAACACCGCCGGGTAAGTAATCTATTACCCTTCTCCTCATGTCCTGGCTTACTGTAGTATCGGTAAGACACTTGTCGTTGCGGTGCTGGTGGAGCTCTGAACTGAGTGGTCTGTACCGGTCTCGTGAAACCCCTCTACTGTCTCGTAGGGCATCTCTCTGCTGCTGCTGGTGCCCTCCCTACACTCCTCAAGTGGGTTTCATGCATCCTGATCGCCTTCAGTACGGCCTCATGTGTAGGCAGGTCCAGTGTAGACATCGTTGCTCTGAACTCTGGGTTAAGTCCCATCCTAAATCGCCTGGCCTTGGTAGTTTATGACTTCACCAACTCCAGAGCAAACTTGCTCAGTAATGAAAACTATGCATCGTAGGCATCCACACTATGTCGTCCCTGAGTCAGGTGCTCGAATCACAGACGCAACCCATCCTTCTTCGTCTCGGGAAGAAACTGAGCCTCAACTACCTGAATTTCTCCCATGAGACTGGTCCAGTCATATGTAACTCATGAGCGTCCCACCAATCTCTGGTCCGATGTGTCAAATGCCTCCTCGTGACGTCCACCCATCTATCCCACAGATATCCAATTGCTGTCAGGTCATCCTCCATGTGCCTAATCCACTCATCTACCTCCAAAGGACTCTCCTTGCCCAAAAAGGACTTCCGATGTAAGGCCATGAACTGTCTAATACCTCATGTTTTCTGCGTCGGGATATTTGCCAACTTCTCATCCTGTTGACTCAAATGCTCCAAAATATCCATTAGGACCTTTCCCATCAAGGATGACTCAGATGATGCGGCATCTGAAGCAGAAGTCATGTTCTTGGACATTCCTTTCCTGCTATCCATACTACAGGAAAGAACAAAAGAAATAAAATTCAGTGCAAGATTAACAAATTATCATGTTGGAGCTTTACTCGTACTATTCTTACGTACATCACAGTGTGAGCAGGCCTGCATGGGCCACCACAAAAACCTGTCACGCTTTGTACTCCCACATACAGAAGACGCGTAGCTTAGGCCGCCGTAGTACTCAGACACCGAGATTTGAGCCCCTACCATCCAAATACTATTGGGTATTAATTGTGATTTAAATACTGCAATACATGCAAGCCACTATGATACACTGGAATAAAACAAAAAGTAAAACACAGAGCTCCAACAAAATTTAAAATCCACAAGTACTAAAAGAAATAATGAACTGAATATTATACTATACAGAGGTACATCATATATCTCTGACTGTACAAGGGTACAAAAGTACAAAAAAGGGGGTAAAACACAAAGGAAACCCCAACCCTCAAAAGAAACCAAAAAGGGTCCACACCCATACAACACACTCCCTAGTCTACCCTAGGGAAGTCTAGGTGGACAAAATCTCCATCAGTCTCCATATGTACCTCTGAAGATGGAGTGATCTGCTGATCATGGGTCTGCTCTGGCGTCTCTAACTCTGGACCTAAAAACATAGATGGGGCACGTCAACGTGTAACCCAGTAGGATAACTAATTAAACTAGGTAGGACCCAGTTTTAGAACCGCTCTACCTATCTAAAGGGTGGTCTACAGAAGAAAAAGGGGTCCACAGAACATACATAAGAAACCACATCATAACATGCAAGTGCTGAAAGAAATTTGAGGAACATGTCAACATAATATAACAACATTTATGGATTGATGAAAACTAAATTAAAGCTATCAGTTTTCATGTTCGGGAATCCGTGTAAATTGTAGGATACTTAAGGAGCTGGACTTCACCCAGGGTGGTGAAAAGTGATCGTATCAGGATGTACACCCAAAACAATGTAGTTTAACCGCAAGCGCATGGTTACGTGGTGAGCGTGTATCAAATCACGGGGAGGAAGTGTAGGTATTACCTTAGTCAATTGGCAGAGATGGAACAATGGTGAAGGAATATGTGTGTCATGAACGTATAAAAATGTCGGTTGTAAATTCGATTAATAAGAATGTCTAGGACTAGGGAATCCCCTCTATAGATATTCGATTATCAATATGAATATGAACTTCCATATTACTAACTCCTTATTTAGGGTGAAATTGCACAACTATATTGAGAACTAGCGCATGCTCTCGCGCTATGCAAGTCTATAATAACTTAAGCTAAAGCATCTCTCTCTCTCGCAAGCCTAGTCTAAATTATTGGCATTAAGATCGACAATATAATTCAATTCTAACCCAAGTTCACTCTCGTGCAACATGAGTTCGAATCTAAATTATGATGGTTCGTATTCGTCTTACCATCGTAAATGCGAATATAGTTATAGAAATATAATAAAGATGCTAGCTTTGGTCGCTCTCGCACACCAATTCTAGGGTATCTCAATTATAGATCTAAATCATATATGTAGTGCTTCCTATAGATCAAGATCCTCTCACAAGCTCTCAAGATCTAATTAGAAATCCCTAGCTATTCATAGTAGATCAACCATAATCTAACCCTAAAATCAGTTTAGCAACATGTGGTTTCAATAGATTTCACATATCAAGCTCTAAATCTATAGGGTTCATCCATTTGCCCTAGAGCAAATAGACTACTCACAAGTATTCATGATCAAAGAAATAAAATTGATAGATGCGATAGAAATCATCATAGACAAAAGATCTAGACAAGAAATAATCATAAAAACTAGAAATAATAAGAGTTTAGACAAACCAAACAAACCAATGAGTTCCAAGCTTCAATCCAACAAGAAATTCAAGAACTAGCTCTCCAATTCAAAAACTATTGCAAAATAATGTAGAGTTTTCTCTGAGATCTCTAGCCATATCGTCTCTCTCTTTGACGGCTCATAAAACTACATATTTATACTAACTCAAAAACCTAGGAAAAAGCTAATCAAAATGCTCTTAGACCTAGGCAAATGCTAGTTTTCAATTCTGAGCCAGCGGCGCACTCGGTCGAGTGGTATTCCCTGCAGAAAATCCTCAAAACTGTAGTTCTATCTTCTCTGGTCACTCGTCGAGTGGTCGGCTCACTCGGTCGAGTAGCCTTCTCACTCGGTCGAGTGAGAGCTCCTGCAAAAATCTTCAAAATCCGCATTCTGCCTCCAGCTTTTCAATTCACTCACTCGGTCGAATAAAAGTTTCACTCGGCCGAGTGCAATTGCGTCGCTTCTTGACTGGGGCTGGGGCTGTATCTGTTTCACTCGATCGAGTGGTCTGCGCCACTTGACCGAGTAGGCTGAGTTTTAAGCTTTTTCTCTCTTTTCTCGCTTCCTTCCTTCTCCTCTTCTTTTCCTTCCACTTCTTCTCATCTTCAAGTACCGTAAGCTCCTTGATGTCATCGTCGCTGACACTCCGACACGTGTATATATGCTCCTAGCTTCAATTTGCTCCCGATTGCTCCATATTTCCTGAAAATCCAACGAAACATAGAAATAGTGAAATTGGTCGAGAAATCGTCGTTTAAGCTTTAAATTTGCAATATGAGCAATCGATATGACATGTAAATATACAGAAATAAAGTGTAAAATATGAGCATATCAAAATCCTCCAAGCTTACCACTTCCTCGTCCTCGAAGAAGATAAGTAAAAAAAGCGAACTTGGCGAATAAAAATAAAGAAAACTAAATAATAATAAAAAAGCGAAGAGGGGGAAATGCTAGATCATTCTCTCAGAACTCGAATTTACTTACCAAAATGCACCAATAAGGAATATAAACATCACTATCGCTCTTATTTCAATATCATTTCATACTTGGCACACTTGATATAAAAACCGAGAACAATGTGAATCTTATGAAATATGAAATCATGTTAATGTTAAACATCGTCTAAGGCATAGAAAACAATATACATATACATAGACAACACACTTTTCAATTGGCTGCTTCTGTTTGGAGTATAAGAGATATCACACAATTCATACATATAAGAATAGAAAGATGTGGTCTTATGAATTTCATGTCTATTTTTCAACTCATAGATGTCGTTAGACTTAGAGTCATCTCCCTAAGTATTAGAGATTACCTAGCTTTAGTAGTCATGCACATATAAGTAATCGCTCACTCACTCATCTTTGGATTTTCTCCCCCCAAGCTTATCTATAAACGTAATGGCATCGAATGTACAGAATATGGGGTTTTCCAAGTATTGTGGCTCCATAAAAGAAAAGTAAATGAAAGAAAAGAAAGGAAATGATCGTGTATATACAATGAAGTTGTCTTTTTCTTTCCTTTTTGTTTTTTTGTTTTCTTTTTCTCTTTTTTTCCTCCTTTTTCCTTCTTTTTTTCTTTTTTCTTCCATATATAGACAAGTACGGCTCCCAAAGAAAGATAAATTTTTTTCTTTCGTGTTTTTGATATTATGGAGCTTTTTGGCGTTTTTGTAGTTTGGGAAAGATGCTAAAATAAGAGTCACTTTAGGGAAGAATTTCCAATGACCGTATGTATAGAAATCGTTATTGAAACACATGAAGAAGCCCCTCAGCGTCTCCCCTTCTCTCTGCTTTAGAGTGAACAGGTGGTCCGAGCTTCATTTTCGCTTTCGCCTTGCCATGAATTTTTGGAGGAAAGCTTAGGATAAGCTCTTAAAAGACCCAATGCTGTGATTGGGTAGCCCATTTTACCATTCTTTCGCTGCCTTGCGCAATGTCGTATGGAAGGCTCGACACAGAAATGGTTCATTCGCTCTGTGTATCTCCATCACACTCTTTTAATCCTGGATGTACTCACGAGGATCGCCCGTGCCATCATAGTTGTCCAGGGGGCATCTTGAACTTTGGCAACCGTAGAGCCACGATGGTGTTCCTCTTCAGTGGGTTGCGTTCGTCCTCCGAACCAAAGGACTGAGAATTAGGGGCTGCACATCTAGTTTGTCGGCAGGTGAAGGCGCTGGAAGAATCGGCTGTATCACCTCTTGAACCATTTGGGGAGTTCGAGGGGGAGGCTTGTCTCCTCTATTCTTCCACTTGTGCCCAAACTTGGGAAGCTGGGGAGGAATGCGGCTGTGATCATGCGTTCAATGGGCCTTTGTTTTCTCCACGCCGCTTTGAGTAGGACGGCGGGAAGCTTTTCCATTGGTAAAGGGTCCCGGTCTCTTGGGTCCGGTAAAGTGGGTGTTGCCATCCCTCTCACCACCATGACCTCCATTGAGCTTGTTGACCTCGGGTCTTTGCTGAGGTGGAGGAGTAACATTAGTTAAAGAGATGACTTACTGCTGCAAGTTCGGTCCTTCATTACGCTATCGCTTGGATGTGGATTGCTACCCCTCGGGGCCCAATCCCGTTTTGGGGGGCTGTTGTCCAGTAGCCACCTGTAGCTGTTGGTTCGCCAGCCGTTCTATTACAGTATTCAATGCCTGAATGTTGGCATTGTCCGCCTGAGAGTGCTTAGAATTGCTCTAGCATAACCAGATGTGGCTCTGGCCTCACTTGGGAAGAGGAGCCAGAACATTCATGGATGATCGGGGCATCTGCGTCCTTGCTAATGAGTGGTCATGTGGACACTTGGTTGGTGGGACGAGCCAAATTGTTGATGATAGGGATTTGACTCTCGATTCCCACAGACGACGCCAACTGTTGACGGGTAAATTCGTCACACATTTGATTGGTGCTGCCGTGGATGCATCTAATGATGTGGCGCTTAGTTGACAGAGGAGTGGGACCTAAGGAAGGCTGAACCCGGGTCAGTGAGAGCTAAGTCCGAGCTGTTGGGTGAAGCTCGACTTATCTCCGAGCTATTTTCGACTTATCTGCAGCACAGACAAATCGTCAGGGGGTTGGATCTAGGTTCCGACCCAAATCACATTCGATGCTTAAGTCAGTGAGAGACTTGGATGGAGCTCGGAGAAGCCAAGGCCGACCTATTGAGAGACCATCTTGTCACTGTCTTGCAGAGCCATGGAGTAAGAAATGTAAAGTGTAAGTACGAGTGCCACTTGTCAGAGTACCTTAGAGTGTAGTATCTCTGGAGCTTGCCACTAGTCCCCTTGTCGTTAGACTATTTATAGGTGAGGGTTTCCCCTCAGCGCCGTTAGTAGATAACGACTTTTCTTTAATAGTGGCATGATTGTCGTTAAAAAATGGGCATAACCGTTGTCCACTTACCCTGTCATTAATATCAAGCACACCATTAACTGGTCCCTTAAGGTTCGGAAGCTCAACGGGCAAAACGTGGCCGGGCTTTGACTGAGTAAGCGGTTCACTTCCTGTGAGGACTTCTTGGGCCTCGTCAACAAAGCCTTATGCTCCTTGCGGGCTTCTTCATTCGGATGAAATATTCTTTGTCCTCTTCGTGGTTGGCCCAATGTAATAACAATGGTTCCCATCGCTTGCGCTCAAAAGAAGCGTCGATTGAGGTCGAATGATATGATGTCTCATTAAATGGGCACGACAGTCGAAACGGGAATTTTTGATTTTGACCGCCAAAATCCACGCACTTCTGATTCGGCCGTTGAGATGGTACAAGGTTCGGGATAGGGATGCATGTACGAGATAATGATGCATGTAGATCATTGACACGTGCTTCCTGATCAGACGGTTGGGCTCGATTGTGGAGAGGTAATCTGCAGTATAAATGAGGAGGAGAGAGAAATGAAGCAAGCTTTTTTGTTTGAACGTTCAACTTGAAACCCTTTGCATTCATTGTTGTTTTTGCTCCCTTTTGAAGATCTCCTTCGTGGGCCGCCGAACAATGGAAAGAGGTGAAATGGAAAGAGGTGGAAAGAGCAGAAATCGCATTTCGACCAATCAACACCAGCATGCAAGAAAATCCAGCATGGGCAGATTTAATCGGGTTTTGCAATTATTGTTAAATTCAATCGTGTTTAAATATTATTTCTAAATAAAAGGCTAAATTGAAAAGGTGCCCAAACTAAAGCCATTTAGAAACCAACAATCGGCAAAAGCTGAAATGAAAGTAGAAAACACAACCAGTAGGGGAAAGAAATACATATGTATATCATTAATTAATTATTTGGTAAGAAACCTTCATATGAAAATCATTGTTACCAATGAAAGTAACGAACGTCCTCATTAACTCTCCCCCTACATTCGTCTCCCGTCACAAGCTACGCTCACAGGATCGTAGTCATCATGGACAGATCGGGCTCTCGGTGAATGACATATCGACCATCTTCTGCATCATCTTCGCTTGGTCTCCACCCTCTCGTGGCCACGATCCCTCTCCCTCGACCCTCTCGAAGACCTCCCCTCGTCTTCTCGCTCCCTCTCTCTTTTTGAAGGCCTCCTCTTGAAATGGTAGTCTCCATCTTCGTCTTCCTCGCTCGACTCATGCTCATAGCTGCTCCTCCTGTGCACATTCGACGGACCAGAACCAGACCTGTGCCCGGCAGCCTCATCTCGATGGCTGCGATGATGGTGATGGTCCTTGATGACTCCATTGGTGGTAGAAGCGCCAGTAGCAGTGTCAGACGAGGTCCTCCTCTTCTTGGAATCCTTGTCTGCTTCTGGGAAGCTGATGCGAGAGAACACACTCCCCTTCAGCTTTCGGTCGGCTTTGCCTTGTTGCTCGGACGCTGCCGCCGATGCTGCTTCTGCTTCTGCTGCTCTGCCTTCCTCTTTCCTTCCTCTTTCTTCTTTTCTTTCCCTTCCACTTTCGCCTTCTTCGAGTTCGGATGATCTTCGCTTTGTGGATGGCCGTGGAAGAGGCGGCGGCGGAGAGTGGTGGCGGGATGGCTCCCGGTGGCAACGGTCACGATCCCTGTCCAGATCCGAGGGCCTATCTGAACGGTCGGACTTGGAAATCGGTCTCTGCAGACAAAAAACAAACAAATAGATGGTCGGCATTAGGTTTAATGATTAAATTTATATGCATATATAGCCCATGTCTTCGGCCAATTTTACTAGTCGGCCTACAGCCCAGTGTTACTAAGTGGGCCTCGACGTTTTGCGAGAGCCCGCGTTATAGCGGGCACCAAACTTTTGATAAAGACGAGGCATCATTAACAGGCTAACATTAGACCAATTGGACGTACGGGATGGCTCCCCGACGCCAAACATGGAACGTTTGCAGTTTTTTTTTAAATTTTTTTCCTTCTTAAATTTTGACCCCTTGGCAGACAGGATTACTTAATTCACTAACATTCAAGACAAACACACCCCCCTATTTGGGATGATGTTGCGGTTTGTGGTCGATGATCATGGCCGCCTCTGATTGCGAAGCAGCACCAAGTTGTCTGTCTTCCCATAACTCCACACAAATCCAAGAATAGGTTGGACTTGCAGCAACCCTAAGTTACAGCAGCAGCCACCTGACGATTAGCTCCCAAGTTACAGTAGTTTAACATACGCGGCCTTACGAAGCAGCATTTGGGCACCTACGTGACCTCAAACAAATCGAAAGCAACCGGTAATTTGCCCGTCCGCTCAGATCCAGGAGCGCAAATCAACCAGAGACGGCAACAAATCAAACCACCTCAAAAAAACTTGGAGATGTTGATCTCCAACGAGCCCACTTTGATAGACCCAGGCTGTGGTTGATTCTCTCGTCATTTCAACAGAAGCCATAGACCTAGCTTCTTAACAAAGCCCCAAAAAAAATGGCAATAACAAAAAGAGGGGGAAATGAAGTAAAAGGAAGTAATACGTATGCGATCAATTTCCTATACAAAGAAAAGCAGATAGGCCGAGCATAAATAATAATGAGACATACGGGCTTTGCCTTCATTGGAGCAACATCAGCACCATTGCCTCTAAGTTCCTTGCCAGCACCCCTACCATCCCTTGAGCGTTCCCTGTAACAAAATATACAATGAAGACATCATAAATAAAGAATAAACCTTGAAAAGCCAGGAGAGAGACAGAGTAAAGAGAGCTTGCGTGCGCGCATGTGAATAATGTGTATCATATAACATGGGCTAAGATCCCACATGCGGCCTCGACCCCCCCCCCCCCCCCCCCCCCCCCCCCCCCAAAAAAAAAAAAAAAAAAAAAAAAAAAAATCAAAAAAAATCACGCACGCACGCACGCACACCCCCCCAAAAAAAAATTCACACACACGCAACCACTTGATGCATGGGCAAAACATGTCTAAAGTAGTTGAAATTTTGTTTGGAGCTAGTTTAGACATGTTAGATGACATCCAACGGGTCGGATTTTCTATTTACATTGTCTAGCTTTGAATTCCACTTGGATGGATCCGCATGTTTGATCCATCCGAATGGATCCTAGTCAACATATATATATATATATATATATATATATATATATATATATATATATAGGGATTAATGGGTATCATACGCCATATGAGATAGGCTCTCATACGCCCTCTCACATAAAGCAACCAAGTACAACCAAGTACAAGCCCATGTGGGCTTGTACTTGGTTGCTTTATGTGAGAGGGCGTATGAGAGCCTATCTCATATGGCGTATGATAGCCATTATTCTCATATATATATATATATATATATATAATGGTGAGGTGGGGTTTTCGAGGCCACATACGAAGTGTTAGATATATATATATATATATATATATATATATATATATATATATATATATATATGGATTTAATGTAGAAAAGGTGGCACATGATCGAATAGATCAGGTGCCAAAACACAAAAAGATGGAAAGTACAAGACCCACATGGGCACGTACTCATTGTGGGGTCCACCTTTTTGTCATGGCACCTGATCTATTAGATCAGGTGCCACCTGATCTACATGAATCCATATATATATATATATATATTTTGGAGAATATGCTTTGCATCTTTATTGAATGTAATGAAAAAATACAAGGCTCTCACTGGGGTGGAAGAAGGAAGTTAGCAAGGGGAGATAAGGCACAGGCGTCATTACTTCCACCAAAGCATAACGCCTTCCGATACCCGTAGAGCCAAAGAAGAAAACAAAATACATGGGTATATCATCCTAGTCTAACAGCCCCCAATTTGAAGGGGGGCACCAGCCTCATCCTGCTCCCAAACCACATGCCGCAAAGCAATCCTGACGTCCTCAGCTATATCATCAAAGAGAACCGTCCGTATCTGACTGCAACCCTTAAAGATTCTCATGTTCCTCTCTCTCCAAATGTGCCAAGCCATCACTGCTAAGACTGTTTTGGCCAATCTTCCTGTGATGCCTTTGCTGTGAAAATGATTGAGAATAAGATCTCCAATACCAGCCAAAGAGGACGGCAAAGTAGAACTGAACCCCAGTTTCAGAAAACTCCTGCAAAGGAGGTAATTAGTATAACTGCACTCAAAAAATATATGATCCATATTTTCATGGGCATTATCAGAGCATAAAACACAGAAGGGTGAAGTGGGCACTCCACATTGTACGAGCTTGTCCCGGGTAAGAAGTTTCCCGTGGAAAGCTCGCAATAAAGTGATAGCCATCTTGGGGATATGCCCCTGAAACCAGACCACCTTGTGATAGGGAAATAGGGGTTTAACGACCCTAGACCCCGCCCAGGCGTCCCGTAAGGTGGGGGACTTGGAGACCCAAGCCCAAGAATCATCGCCAATAGTTAAGACAACCGAGTCAATTAAGTGCCGCACATTAATGAGAGCTACAATGAGCCCAGCCCGTGTCATTCCAATAGCTCCTGACCGTGTAGGCCTCCTCACCAACAGGGACGTCGTAGATATCATTAAGGGCTCCACAGGGAAGCCAGTTATCATACCAGAAGAGGGTGGAAGCCCCATCTCTAACAATGCGCCGAGTGAGCTTCTTAGTAAATTCACGGCAATGCAGAATGAATTTCCATGAACCAGATTGCATAGGATGAGATTTAGCCAGATATAGGCCCGTGTTGGACATATAATGCTTCCTCATATAATCAGCCCAATATCCCCCATGGGTAAGCATACGCCAAGTCAACTTAACACCATATGCATTATTCAGATCAGTAAAGCTTCTAAGCCCCACTCCCCCTTCTTGTTTCGGCACACAAATGTCCTCCCAAGCCCAGAGATGATTTTTCCCCCAAATGAAACTCTTGCATATGGAAGTAAGAGAGCGTAAGACAAACTTAGGAATACGGAAAGCCTGCATCCAGAAAACAACCATGCCGTAGATAACAGTTTTGACAAGCTCAATGCGCCCGGCAATAGATAATAAAGACGAAGACCATCCCTGCAACTTGTTCTTGCATCTATCAATCAAACGGCCATACATAGAGGCATTGGGATACTTGGCAGAGAGGGGAAGGCCCAAGTATGTGGATAGTGACTGCACCCTTCTAATGCCTAGGGGTGGGCATCCGAATATTCGGATCGGATTATACCTCAATCCACCATCCGATCTGATTGAATCGGATGATGAAAAATCTGATCCGCATCCACTAATAAAAAAAGTTAATCTGAAAATTCGGATGATTAGAATTTCGGATCGGATACGATTCGGATCGGATTAATATTAGCTTTATTGAAATTTTAAAGTTATTGATGCCACAATTTTTAACTTGTTTCATTAGATTCTGAAAGTTTAACTTTTAAACACTGAAGTCAATTCCAATGTCGAAACGAAATATCCTTACAAAATACAAATTGCTAGAATAACATAAAGAAGCTATCTCTGTTTGTAATATCTTCATACTAGTTTGGCATCAACTTCAAGGAGGATGAGCTTGACAACCAAGAGCCCTCCTTCCAGCAAAAATGATAGGGGACCGATAGGGGGATGCAATTGAGTCTGTTAGTCTTCTTAACCAATAGCCATGATGCATTGATTCATGGGCTTTTAGGTAGTAGTGAAAAAAAATCGGATCGGATTGAGAATCGGATATTCGGATGAACTTAGACAATAACACAATCCGCTCAAAACCTAATCGGATCGGATCACATTCTGTCGGATGAAAACTAAAATCCGAATCCGAATCAATTACAAATGGATCGGTCGGATCTGCTTATTAATAACAAGTCACTTTCATCGGATCGGATATCCGATCTACTTTTTCGGATCGGATCGGGTGGATTCAATCGTTTATTCGGATATTTGTCCACCCCTACTAATGCCTAGAATATCAGCGAGATTACCAGCACCCCTGACCCCTTTGCTAAATATGCCAGCACTTTTACTCCAGTTAACATCAAGCCCAGAGAAGTACTTGAACGTGGTAAGTAGGTCTCTCAACCCCTTAAAAGAGACCTCATTGGCTCGACAAAAAATAAGCAAGTCATCAGCAAAAAGTAGATGAGTAATTGCGCCAAATCTTTTCATACGCTGAATACTGCACGTGGCACTGGCCTTAGCCATAAGTAACGAGAAGGCTTCCATAACAATAACAAAGAGATAAGGGGAGAAGGGGTCACCCTGCCTCAGCCCTCTATTGGATTGAAACATACCAAAAGGAGATCCGTTAATCATGACAGAGAAGGATGGAGTAGAGATGCACTCACAAATCCAGCTAATGAACTTATGCTTAAACCTCATCTGATGCAACATAAAGTAGACAAATTCTCTGTTAACGCTATCAAAAGCTTTCCTCAAGTCAAGCTTGAGGCATGCCCTGGACCCCATAGGATTATTGAAATCCCTGATATGTTCATGTGCGAGCAAGGCACAATCAGCAAGTAACCGATCTTGCAGGAAGGCAGCTTGATTAGGAGATATGAGCTCAATGACTGCTTTTTTGAGCCGATTGCAAAGAATTTTGCTGATGATTTTATACAAAACATTGCAGCAGGCAATGGGCCTGTAATCACTGAGCCCAGAAGCGTTAGCATTTTTAGGTATAAGAGATAAGAAGGTATGATTGACTTGGCAATAGATCTTTCCAGACTTGAAAAAGTTAAGGATAGCCATGGTGACATCATTCCCAATAATATCCCAAGAGTTCTGATAAAAATAGCCATTGAAGCCATCAGGGCCAGGGGCCTTATCAGCCACAATCTGAAAGACAGCATTTTTAACCTCCTCAGGCAAAACCGGTCTCTCAACCCACACAGCATCCTCATTAGTGAGAACTCTTTTAACAGTAAGGCAAGGGAAGACTCTCCAATAATCATCTTGGTTATAGAGCTTAGAATAAAATTCGGGAGCTTCAATTTTCAGCTTATCAACAAAAATATTGCGAGAACCATCCAAGGAGATGAGATGGCCCAGATTGTTATGACTCTGTCTAGCCCTCATAGCAGTATAAAAGAAACGGGTATTACGATCCCCAAGGCTCAACCAATCTTGTCTACTTTTCTGCCTAAGATTGGATTCCTCAATGTCAATGGCCTCAGCAAGTTGATTAATTAAAAAGCGCTCTTTTTTTGAAGCTCAACACAGGAGTTCAGATCAAGATGATTGTGCTGGATAGCAGCAAGCTCGGAACGGATTTTGGAGACGTCATTAGCCTCTCTAAAGGACAAACTGAAATTCTTAAGACCCCTTTTCAGATTTTTAAGCTTAGCAACCAGACGAATCATGGGACAGCCATTGACCCTGATGTGCCAACCATCCTTTAACACATTAGAATACTCAGGGCTACGGTGCCAGGCATTAAAGAATTTAAACGGTTTAGAGTCGGAACCACCAGCCTGGTGTGTGTGTATAATGAGAGTGGAATGATCGCTAGAGCCTCCCTCAACATATTCGCAATAAGAGGCGGGAAGGATATTTATCCAATCGCTATTGCAGAAAGATCTATCCAGAGTGACGGAAATACGCCGCTGCCCGATATTACGATTGTTCCAACTCAGAGTGTTACCGACAGTTTTCAGCTCAATGAGGGCGCTGGTATTAATGCAATCATTAAACTCATCGACCATGCAACCCTTAACCGCTCTACCTCCAACGTTGTCTAAAGAGTATCTGACGCAATTGAAATCTCCACCAATGATCCAGGGGAGATTCTTAAATTTGCTGGCACTAGAAATAATATCATGCCAAAGGCTTCTGCGATCAAGATAGGAGTTGGAAGCGTAAACTATGGTAACCATCATAGCAAACCCAGCTACGTTATCCCCCTTCAAGGATATATGTTGAGCCGTCATATCTTCAACCACACAAGCCCAAACATCAGGGTCATATAGAATAACAATACGGCCATTGCGATGGTTGCTGCAATTATTGATTGATAACCATTTCTTGGGAAAGCATTTAGTAATTCTGTGGCCATTGTTCTCTGTGACCTTAGTCTCAATAAGACCGACCAGGGAGGGCTTGTACTTCAGAGAGCGCTCTTTAAGCTCCCGACGTCTAGCAACGCTATTAAGCCCCCTAGTATTCCAAATGAGGAAATTTTCTTCTTGTCTAGCTGATGCAACACCATTTCCCCCATTTTTCGACGATCAGATGTGTTCAATGTGTTATTCATGTTCTAAAACCCCAATATCAATTTTGGAGTGAATTCTAGGGGATTTTGATCGTTCATTTAATCGTTGCAAAAAGTTATATTACGACAACACCTTTAAACTTACGCCGAATAGATAAATGAGCAAAACTTCTTGGATTCACATGAAAATTGATGAATTGATGTTTTAGAACATGAAGATGAAAATGAATGGTTCGGATCAAAGGGAAAAATGTGAGAGTTGGAGTTTCATGCTACTACCTCCTTGGATAGCTGATACACATTTTTCAATATATATAAATATACTAGAAATAAGCTGTGCACACATTGCACAACGCAAAAAAACCACGAACAGGATGTGGTGCACGCACACAACCGAAAAGGAGTTATAACTGTGTGTGTGTCAGTATCGTCAGGGGTAAAAGGGGCCAAAGTAAAAAACGTGTGGGGACAGGAGAAAAAGCAGGGACCAAAGCGGGAAAAAAACCACCAAAAACCAACCCCAAAACAAAGACCAAAAACCCACCCCAAACCCCACCCCACCCATTGAAACCCACCTAGGTTTGCCATAGTCAGCTTGTCCCAATCAGCTTGTGACTGGGGCAATCCTAGCTGGACATCCCTCATTTGTATAATAGAAAATGTGTATCATATGACATGGGGTTAAGTCACATGTACGTCTCCAAAACTTCTTCATTTCCTGTTTTTTAAGGATCTAAACTATTCATTTTGATTTATATATCTTAAAACCCTAAAATACAAAATTTCGATGAACCCACGTTGTTTTGCATGTTTGTCTACCAGTCGTAAATTTAACGATTTTGCATGAATAGAACTTTTGCTACGGATGGATGAACATCTAAAACTCTTGTGTTCATCCCATTTTCAGTGTTTTGAGGCTTTAAAATATGAAGATCAAAGTGAACGGTTCTGATTCTTAAAAAAATAACGGTGGAGGAGTTTTTGAGGCCACATACGAGGCTTTTAACCACATATGTCATATGATACCTATTATTCACACACGCACACAAGCACATAAAATAAAGTAATAAATAATAGCATGAGATAAAAAGAAATCCAGCTCCACAAAATTCCAAGTCTGTGTGAACTATGGCTCAATATAAGAATTTACTGAGTTCATTCTATATATGAAACAGAATACAATGAGATTTTTACTTCACTACTTATTAACTGTATTTCGTAAGTTGTCAAAGTCTCCAAAACCCCAAGGGCAACAGAATCTGTACCGATGTTGTGTGTGTGCCAATGTAAAGTTTATGTATGAAGACACCTACCTTTAACATGAGCGAGTCAGAGAGCAAAAAGAAACGGATTATCCACTGAGCTATAGTACATGGAATAAGACAACCAATTTTAAAATCCACTTGTTTCAAGGTTATCTAAATCATTTAGAGTGCCAAAAAAGTCTTGCCCGTGAGTCAGGTAGCCACAAAATGAACAGCAAAGGTAGTGAGTTATTTAATTAAGTAATATTGGTATCAGCTACCACAGAATGGAATATGAGGACATTTCCTCCCGTAACGATCAAAACAGTTCATATTCCAAAACCCAAATGCGCCAGAAATATAAGAAACCCCAACTTCTTAGCTTATTGATCAAAGGGTAGAAAAATGCTATTACTATCAAATTGACACTTGATGCATGAATAAAAAAACATTATAGAACCATTTTAATCTTTTGTATTTTAGGCCCTTCGAACAATTTAGAGCATATTAAACGACTATGGTAGTCCATTTGAATTGATGGGACAGATGCTCAAATCCTATCGATATGATTTTTACAACCTATATGTTTATGTTTCCAAATAAAATATCTAGATCTAAGGAGGGAAGGTGTGGATGAGTGGTTATTCAACTTGGATTTGAGGGATGAATCCAAATTTGGATTTCAGTCCCAGTAGGATTTTATTTTGGATTTGGAAGCTCGATTTAATTGGATTGTTGGAGAACTTGCATTTGGATTTGGATCGGGATCTTGTAGTTGGATTTTTACTAAAGATGCGCACTATATATTGCTATCTGTATATTGTGTTTTAAATAGGTTTACACCATTTAAAAACTTCTATTTTATAAATTAATTATCTACACTCAATTTAACAATTCTTTTCACTAATTTGCTAATACATTCCCATTTATTATTTTACGGTATTTAAATATTTTTAACAGAACTTAAAATCCATTTAAATGTTATATGTACTAATTAATTAGTTTTGGTAATGTTAGATCATTAAAATGAAAAATATCATAAAATTAAACAATCCAGTCACAATTAGTATATAAGGTCATTTTAAAGCGAAAAATGCCCAATTTTTTTCTCCACAAATCAACTTCCAATTACCTAAAAAGTTAAAAACAACAACAACGATTATTATTATTATTATCATTAAACAAACTAAAGCAAAGACACAAAGAAGCAATGACCCCCCCCCCCCCCCCCCCAAAAAAAAAAAAAACACACACACACACACACTTTCCAGTTGAGCTCTTTGGCACAACTCCGGTCGTCCTCAATCTCAATCTCAGCTTTCATCATCCCTTTTTGCCCACTCCATCAAGAACCTATCGTTTATCCCATGTCATCCTCTTCAATCTTCAATCAATGCCCGCTCCATCAAGAAAACCAAACTATCCAATGGTCTTGAGATCGGTTGAAGAGCACTCAATGTCTTTTACCCCCATCAACTGCAACCCCAAATCATGGGGCGGTGGAAATCAACTCGGTGAATGGATGTCTAGAGGGCAATGGATTTGAAGACCACTTGGCAGATGATTATCGGGTTTGGGACAATTTTTGCAGAGAAATGAGAAGAGGTGGTCGACGGTAGAGGAACGGACATGGCGCAATTGGTGGCAGCCATTGTCGAAGGAGTAGAGCCTGTTGAGGTTGGGGAGAGAGAAGAGACAGTGGATGACTGATTTTTGTTGCGGTAGAATTGAAGGAGAAGATAGGAACGAGGAAGAGCGGGGTGGGAAAGAATCCAACTTGGATTGTTCAACCCAAGTGTTCTCACATGGACTCAAACCCTTAATTTGAACACTATCCTCGTAAATAGTCGGATTTCTCTGACTGAAAGTCAAATCAAAGTCCAAATGTCCAATAACACTAGATTTCAAAATCCAAATCAAACTCCAAATTGAGTAAGAGCAGATTTTGAAATCCAAGTAGAAATTCAAATTCAACCCGAAATCCAAGGTGAGTAACTCCAAGGTGACCTCCCCCCCCCAAAAAAAAAAAACCCAAAAAAAGAAAAAAAAGAAAGAAAAAGACTCTTCCTTTTTATTTTCCCAAATATTTCTACTGTCCTCGTTACCTCTTCTGCTCGGTTCATTGGGTGGAAATTAATTGTGAGGTCAAAGAGTCACACTCATCGTAATCAAAGGATTGCCAAGAAGGTCTAAAAAATTGTCAAAGATACAAAATATTGATGTCATCGTTCGAAAACACTAATGGTACCACAATTTGGAAGATCTGATTTTGATGTAGATCATGAGTGGTTTGGACTTTTTTATGTGGTTTAAGGTCCTAAATGAAACATTCAACTTATTAACCATGACACTTTCAGTTTGTACAAAGCCAACTTGGACATATACATGTTGGAAGCAGAACTATTGACTAGGTCCAACACATCAAATTGCAGGGCTGAAACATGCAATCTACACAACAAAATCAAGACCATCCCCGAGGATTGCACCTTTCCCTGTCCATATGGAAAATTTGCTCGAGAAGATGATGTTCATTCTCGTAAACAAATATAGGTCATGAGTTTAGTTTTTCAAACCAGAGAACATGCATTATTTAGGTTCAGCATGGATCCATCCAAAATCAGAGTCAAACTAAGGTGAGAAAAGAACGGAAAATAAGGGAACGAATAGAATATTTGAAGGACCTGTAAGGCTTCGAGAAAAACGTTGACGTGATGGAATCAACCAACGGTGGACAAAGGCACACTAAATGCACCCTTGAGAAAAACTTTTAGAAGATCACAGAATACTCTAATAGTGGTAAGAAGCTTCAAGGGGAAAGATTAACAAGAAATAGACCCATCACTGCACACTCTTGTTGGCCTTGGATAACAATATACATAATCCCCCCACCCCCAACAACAACAAAAACCAAGAAGTAACACAACTGAAAGCCTAACAGTGTTTTTGCAGCTCTCGTGTCCATTGAGACATGAAAGTCCATGCTGCTATAAATAGGTCTTGGTGAGTGACCTATTCCTACCAGTCGACCTGAGGCACAGGAAAAAAAAATAGCAGTGGGTCTCTCTCTCTCTCTCTCTCTCTCTCTCTCTCTCTCTCTCTCTCTCTCTCTCTCTCTCTCTCTTGTTTTTTGTTTTTTGGATTTTGTTTTGTTTTGTTTTTTTTTTTTTTTTTTTTTTTTTTTTTGGGGGGGGGGGGTGGGTGGGTTTGTGTGCGCGCGCGTTCCATGATAAAAGTACATAAGTTTGCTTCTTGTAAGGCATGTCCAAACTTAAAGACCAACCACATCACACGAGCAGTAAACAATTAGATACCCCGGCCCATATTAGACAATTAAACAACCTAACCTCGCACCACAGGTATGGATTCGGTATAACAAATTGGCAACTGCACTCTAGTTCTACACAAATGGACAATAAGGTTTTTCAAAAAATTGCATGTATATGGTAACTTTGCAAAAAGGATAAACTAGATATGACTGATTCACGAGAAATAAAGGTTTTCCCCTAATGTCAATAATGACACAACTGAACTACCCCAAATGACATTGACAAACTCTTTGTCCTCTGTTAATTTCATTTCATGAAAATCGCCCTTTTTAAAATTTGGTTCATATAATCTTAAGTGATGCTTGCTCCTGTACAGTCAAACGCTTCGTCAGATGATAATGCAATGTTAGTTCGTAAATCTTGTATTAATGTTTTGGTTCATAAAATCTAAAACATGAAATAATTTCAGGTTGTTTTCAAATTTGGTGTGCCTGATCAAAGACCACGTTCAAGCTCACACATGCCACGTGCTGACGTTCGTTTGAGAGCCAAGCAATCACTTGAACTAGCAAGAATGCATAGATTAATCAATTTTGTGTGCATGGAAAATTCAATAAAACCAATAAAAGGATTGAAAATTTTACAATATTTGGCAACCAACAGACCTAGGAGAGTTTACTACCTTTTGAAATGTGGAAGAAGTCCACATTTCAAAAAGACGGTAAAAACATTTTTATTCCTCTTGTAGTTGCCTAATACATTAAAATTCACTTGGTATAAACTTATAGCTCTGATATTCAAAAGCTCTCTTATACCCAAAATTGGGTACAAGCAATTTCCAATTATTCTAGAAGTGAGTTTATGTCCAATTTGTTTATATTCTTGTTCCCACTATTCCTCTATTATCCAAGCGTACATAACCAAACACTACCATGTAAAAATGTCGTGGTGACCTTTAAAGCCACTTAATATCGTGCCTAGGAGGCATAAAGTGTCACAAAGTGAGTATTATTCAAAATTCCAAGCTGGGCCTAAGGAGATGCTTCTGGGTTTCTTGGTATTCTGACATTGTAAATCAAAATGGCTACCGTAGCAAGTCATTTTCACATGAATCACAGAAGTAATTATCAGTTTCCACTGCATTAGGAAACCACAATGTTAAGAAAGATCTTATTCTTATACCTTTCATTAAGCCGTTCAAAATCACGCTTCCTTCTGATATCAGCTTTCATGGCCTCAAACTCCTGCCTGCTCATTGGAGGCGCTTTATTCATGTTCATACTGTTAAACCCTAATTCAGAGAGATCCCTGCATGCTCAAATTATAAGACTAATGCATGTAAAAAATGCACCAAAGAACAAAGCTAGAAAAGAAAATGCTAACAAGCCCCAAGGGATGCAGTACTGCAGAAACATAAATGTTCAAGGCGTTAACCTACTTTGCATAATTAAAAAGAACTACCAAATGATGTTGACATTTGGAGCTTTTATTGCATCATCAAAAAAAGAGCATGCCCCTAAGTATAGAAGTACTATTATATCACTATTACATCAAGCATACCTTGGAGGGAGAGGTGGCATCATATAACCCTGTGCTGCAAATGGATCTGCTGGCAGCATTCCACCAAAAGGAACATCAAAAGGACCCGGTGCATAACCCATGTATGGCATGGCACCACCGAAAGGTGCCATAAATCCATCAAGCCCTATTGGCATTCCCCCACCCCAGTAAGGGTTAAATGCTGAAGGTCCTAGAGGCATTCCAGCATAGTTTTCAGCTCCAAGATCTTGAAATCCTCTCCATTGCATGTCTGCAGCTGTAACTGAGAAAAAAAGGAAAGCAATAGGATTTATGTTCCGTCTTCATCTTCATAATGAAGTGGCAAACGTAATACAATAATTAGAACTCAACAACTAACCACTTCCAGACACTCGTGTCTTTTTCTTCTTTTTCTTCTTTCCTGCATTAAAGGATAAATATAACAAATGGCCGCACACATCCCAAAAAATAAAGAATATGCCACCAACAAATTGTGCATTCACCGAAGTTCCATGACTTAATAGCAGCTAAAAGAAGACAAATAACGGAAAACAGTGATATCAAAAAATACCATAAGAAGATAAACCACCTTGATCACCACCAAGAAACTTTTCCTGTCCCTCTTCAGGGACTGGAGCACTTTCAGGTGACATTGGCTCTTTGGTACTCATTGATTCAGGGTTTGCTTCAGATTGATCAGGGTTTTTAACAGCCTTCTTCTCCAAAGAAGGAACGGTATCATTGTCAGCCTTCCCTTGGCTCACCACCTCAGCTTCTTTTGTATTGCCTACCTTCACATCCAAAGAATGCTGGACAGAAGATGTATGATTAGGCTCATCTTTTGAAGCAGCCGAAAGAACTGGTGATGGAGTTTTGGGAGGCACGTGACGAGCAGATTCCATATCTAAAAGCAGAGACCAAATTTGAGGGGCTCATATAACACAAAATATTTGAAATGAATTAACCATGACACGCTTGGGCTTATATACCTTGAACCTGTACTATGCTTCCAGCATTCTCTGTGCTACTGGTTGTTGACTCCAATATACGATTAATGGTTTCTCGAAGTGTTTTGTTGGGAAGAAGGTCGTCTGCTAATATATTTGTTGCTCCACAAATGCACATTGACTTGCTAATTATGTAGTCTCGGATACCTAATGGAAAATTAACAATTCAATGCTTTTCACAATAACAATGCATCGTAAGAAATAAACTGGAATTACCAAGAACATTTGTTAAATTGAGAGAAAGGCGTGATAGAATGTTGCAGTGTATGTGCACGCACACAAAACTATCGAATTTGTACAAGTCACCAACTGACAATGACTTCATACTAGTTTCTCCGTGTGTTATTTGATGAGATCATCAACGACGCCTATTTGCTGAGATCATCACATATCAACAAAGGCGTCGCAAGAAGGATCGTGGGATGAAGAATTAGACCGAGAGCGTTTTTGTGATATTTTGGGGTATTTTTGCAATGTTTGGATTTGGATGGGGTTTTGTGTAATTTTGGCTTGGGCTGCCCTTATATGTGGGTGAGGGTTTTTGATGCGGACCCGCGTCCCTACACACCCGGCGGCCCACATGGGGGGACCCAGCCGTCTTTGGTGACTTACGTGCGACGTAGGAGGCGTGGTACCACGTAGGGTGGTTAGTTAGGGGTATTCTAGTCTTTTCCGACTAGATTAGTAAATCCACTATTTTCTATTTATTAGGGCTAGCCGTCTTTTATTTTCTTTTATGCTTATTTTGTGAAGAACAATTGTAGGCATCACTTGTGAATGTTTTAGGCTTGGTTCCGTGCAACAAAGCTAGGAGAGCGAGTCTCCTCTCGAAAGAGACTCATTTATCAATCTTTTTCTTAGTTCTTCGCAATCTAAAAGATCCAAAAATCCTCTTTTTATATTTTTCCACCTTTAAATTCTGAAATTAATTGATACGAAACCCTAATTCGTATCAAATTGGTATCAGAGCATTGAGATCCAATGGCGACAAGCACGAGGTCAAAGGCGGATGGCGTGGATGAGAAGGTGCAATGGCTTCGAGAAGAGTTCAACCGGGAGATCGAGGGATTGAAGAAAACCCTAGGTGAATCCATCAAGGATCACGCCCATTCGCAAGAGGACATCCAAATCGAGCTTCGGGGCATGCGAAAGGAAGCCGCGCAAACGGCACGGGACATCCAAGGGTTAAAGGAGGCAACTTCAGATCTGAAATTTTTGAGGGAGGCCACGTCGTCAATTCCGGAGATAAAAGCTATGCTCCAAGCCCTAACGATGGAGAGGGGAGGAGATCGGGGCAAGAGGATTCAAGGGGGAGAAAACCAAGGAGAATCGACACTTGAATCGGCAAATTGGGAGCAACCGGAGGGGGCGACGGCTACGGCAACAAATTTGGAGCAAAACACATCCACCACAAACCCTAGAGGGGCCGGCCTGCCCTGGAAAAGGCCGGCAGGCCCTCCTGGGCCTGCGGCTGGAACAGCAGGCCCTTTAGGGCCTGCGGAAACTTCAGCAGGCCCTGTCGGGCCTGCGCAGCAAGCAACAGACCCAACTGGGCCTGCCGCAGCTGCGGCAGGGCCCAGTGGGCCTACCGCTGCAGCTGCAGGCCCGGAGGGGCCTGCTGCGACTTCGGCAGGCCCGGAGGGGCCTGCCGCTGTCCCAGCAGGCCCAAACAGCCTGCAGTCCACTACTGGGGGCCTGCCGAGGTGCAGGCAGCCCCCTGGGGGCCCGCGTCAATGCCAACTACCTTCCGGGGGCCCACGGCAGCGCAGACAGCCACATGGGGGGCAAGATGGAGGCGGATGGGCCCAGTACACGACGATTGGGGCTCCAGTAGCCCAATTTTGGAGACCAGAGGCTCATCCACAGGTACTGAGGCCACATGTGGATCCCAGACAGGCCCTTGATGGCTTTCCGGAGCAGGGACAAGGCCCGGGGGACTATTTTGGAGGACGGACAGCACTGGTACAGCAGCCCAGAGGAGCAGGAGGACCCGTGATGGCACGACAGCAGGAGTTTCCGGGGTACCATTACCAGCCTGAGGCGTGGGAGCAACCCGGTTGGCCTGAGGAGTTGTACGGGGTTGACGGGGGAGGACCCGTTGAGACAGTCAGCGGAGGATTCGGCCGTGGGGGTGACCGCGGTAGAGATGGGGGACCACTGGGGGACATCCATGCAGATCGCCGCCTTATGAAGCTGAAGATGCCGATTTTTGACGGCACAGATCCGGACGGGTGGATCTATTGGGCGGAGCGTTACTTCCAGGTGATGAGGCTGACGGAGGAGGAGGTTCTGAGGGCCATCGGAATCTATTTCGAGGGCAAGGCGTTGGCCTGGTACATGTGGAAGGTGGCGCGGACCCCCTTTCGCACTTGGGAGGTGCTTTCCGCACTGATATTAGACCGGTTCCAGGAGACCCCAGTGGGAGATTTCTATGAGCAGTTATCTGCTTTGAGGCAGGAGGGGACGGTCAGGGATTATGTGGAGAGATTCGAGATGCTGAACAGTAGGGTGAAGGGGGTGACTGACGAGGTGATGATTGGGAATTTCATGAGGGGGTTGAAGCCCTCTATACGAGCGGAGCTGAGGATGCAGAGTCCAGGGACACTGGAGGATGTCCTTCGCCTGGCCCACAAGGCGGAGGAGAAGCATGCGAAGGAGAGTAGGATACGAGGAGCTTGGGGGGGCAGGGGTTCCGCCCCACCCCCGCAGCGGCAGCACCGAGAGCACCCACAGCTGCACCTGAGGCTAGAGGAGAGAGCCGTCCTGCGACCCTGGGGCGACGGATGACAGAGGCGGAGATGAGGGAGAAGCGTGCCAAGGGGTTGTGCTTTCGTTGCGATGAGAAGTTCACCCCTGGACACCGGTGTGCTAGCCGCTTACTGCAGATCACTATGGTACCAGACGAGGAGGGGTACGTTGGTGATGAGGAGTTCGAGGTGGAGCAGGAGGCGCCAGTGGAGGAGGAGAAGTCTCACCTAGACTTCGTAGAGGTGTCCCTAAACTCTGTGGTGGGGTTCACTCCGAACCACACCATGAAGTTATCGGGGCAGTTAGGAGACACGACGGTGACGGTGCTGATCGACAGTGCGGCCACCCACAATTTCATATCCAGCCGGATAATGGAGAGACATTGGCTGCAGTTGAGCACACAGGAGAAGTTTACCGTGCTACTGGGGACAGGGAAGATGGAGGAGAGCAAGGGGCTCTGCAAGGGTCTGTGCCTGACCTTGCAGGGGGTGCAGATCATGGAGGATTTCTTGCCACTGGAGTTGGGCAATGTTGGTATCATTCTGGGCGTACAGTGGCTGAAGAAGCTGGAGGACATGCGGGTGAACTGGAAGCGCCTCAGGATGGAGTTTGAGGAGGGGGACCAGACGGTGGTGCTCACAGGGGACCCGACCCTATGTTTATCGATGGTGGCCTTCAAGGCCATCACTCGGGCCTTACAGAGAGAGGGGGAGGGGTACTTGGTGGAGTGTCGTGTAGCAGGAGCAGAGCAGGAGCCGCACGCAGGGGTTCCTGAGGAGGTGGAGCAGGTGTTGGGACAATACCAGGATGTCTTTCAGGACCCACAGGGGCTACCACCAGTGAGAGGGCACGAGCATGCGATAGTCCTGCGGGATGGCGCAGCACCGGTGAGTGTGCGCCCTTACCGCTACCCCCACGTGCAGAAGGATGAGATAGAGCAGATGGTCGGGGAGATGTTGCAGGCTGGGGTGATCCAGCCCAGCGTTAGCCCGTTCTCGAGCCCGGTACTTTGGTGAAAAAGAAGGACGCGAGTTGACGATTTTGCGTAGACTATCGGGCACTGAACAAGGAGACAGTGGCCGACAGGTTCCCGATCCCAGTTATAGATGAGCTACTAGATGAGTTGCATGGAGCAGAGGTGTTCTCCAAGATTGCCCTGAAGGCGGGGTATCACCAGATCCTGATGAGGCCAGAGGACGTGCAGAAGACAGCATTTCGCACCCACGAGGGCCACTACGAGTTTCTCGTCATGCCGTTTGGCCTGACGAATGCTCCTTCTACATTACAGGTGTTGATGAACGATGTCTTTCAGCCGTTCCTGAGGAGGTTCATACTCGTCTTCTTTGACGACATTTTGGTCTACAGCAGGACCATGGGGGAGCACGTGGGCCACCTGGAGGTAGTGTTTCGAGAGCTACTGAGACACCAGCTGTATGCCAACAGAAAGAAGTGCAGTTTTGGCCAGAGGCAGATAGAGTATCTGGGACATGTGGTGTCGGCCGCAAGGGTAGCAGCGGACCGGACGAAGATTGAGGCGATGTTGGACTGGCCGGTACCCACCTCTCTGAGGGCACTTCGGGGATTTCTCGGGCTGACAGGCTACTACCGGAAATTCGTGAGGGGATACAGCACCATTGCCCGCCCATTGACAGATCAGCTGAAGAAGGATGGGTTCCAGTGGGGAGAGGAAGCGACCAAGGCCTTTGAGGCCTTAAAGGATGCGATGACTACAGCACCCGTCTTGGCGTTGCCCGACTTCAGCGTCACGTTCGTGGTGGAAACCGATGCGTCAGGCGTAGGGTTGGGGGCGGTCCTGATGCAACTAGGGCGGCCGATAGCCTACTTCAGCCAGGTGCTTTCAGCTAGAGCACGGCTGAAGTCTGTGTACGAGAGGGAGTTGATGGCGATCGTGCTAGCAGTCCAGAAGTGGCGGCCCTATCTGATGGGCAGGGAGTTCGCGGTTAGGACAGACCAGCGCAGCTTGAAGTATTTGTTGGAGCAGAGGCTGGTGACGGAGGAGCACCAGCGCTGGCTATCCAAGCTGGTGGGGTACCGGTTCGCCATTGAGTACAGACCAGGGTTGGAAAATAAGGCGGCAGACGCCTTATCGCGCAGAGAGGAGGGGTGCACTTGAGGGCACTCTCGTTGCCCGTGTGGATAGATGGGGAGCCCATGCTGCAGGAGGCCGAGGCTGATCCGGAGTTGCGACAGATTCGCGAGCAGTTGCAGGGAGGCGGGGAGACCCCGAGGGGATACTCCCTAGAGGGACGGAGACTGTTATACCAGGGGCGGTTAGTATTGCCACGGGCTTCCAGGTTCATACCCGCATTATTTCAGGAGTTCCACAGTTCGGTGGTTGGGGGACATTTCGGGGTGCAGCAGACATATATGAGGATGTCCCGGGAGGTTTATTGGCCGGGTATGCGGAGAGCGATAGCACATTTGGTTGCCGCTTGTGACGTGTGCCAGCGTCACAAGTACATGGCCATGGCGCCCGTCGGCCTTTTACAGCCTTTAGCACTACCTGAGCGGGTCTGGGAGAAGGTGACGATGGATTTCATCGACGGGCTACCCAGGTCAGAGGGGTACTCAGTGATTTTTGTGGTGGTGAACAGGTTGAGCAAGTACGCCCACTTCATACCACTGAAACATCCGTACACGGCTGTTTCAGTGGCGGCAGCCTTCACTCGAGAGATGATACGGTTACATGGAATCCCAGCTTCCATCGTCACAGACAGAGATCAGGTGTTCCTGAGTGGTTTCTGGCGGGAGATATTTCGTGTCCAGTGGACAGTGCTGAAGAGGAGTACCGCCTATCACCCTCAGACCGACGGGCAGACGGAGGTAGTGAACCGCAGCATAGAGACGTATCTGCGGTGCTTTGCGTCGGAGACACCACGACAGTGGTATCGGTGGTTGGCATGAGCGGAGTATTGGTACAATACTTCGTACCACTCAGCAGCAGGGACGACACCTTTTCGGGTGTTATACGGGAGGGACCCACCGGAGCTACTTCGATTTGGGGAGAGACAGACGCTGATCTCCCAGGTAGAGGACTATATGAGGGAGCGGGAGAGCATACTGGAAGAGCTAAAGAAGCACTTACTACGGGCGCAGCAGGTGATGAAGGCTAGAGCGGATGGGCATCAGTGGGATGTGCACTTCCAGGAGGGCGACATGGTCTATCTGAAGCTGAGGCCTTACAGACAGAGATCGCTAGCAAGGAGGCGGAACGAGAAGCTGTCAACGAGATTCTATGGGCCGTTTGAGATTGAGGCCAAGATTGGCCAGGTGGCTTACAGGCTGAGGCTACCATCGACTGCGACGATACACCCCGTCTTCCCTGTTTCGCAGCTTCGACGAGCCATTGGGGAGCAGACGGTGTCTTCTACCCTACCGCCCACACTTACTGAGGAGATGGAGGTGATGCTGGAGCCACTGGAGGTTCGAGCTGTTCGTCAGGGACCGCGCGGACAGAGGGAGGTGTTGATACACTGGGCGGGGTTGCCAGATTGTGATGCGACATGGGAGGCATATCAAGTGATCCAGGAGCAGTTCCCCGACTTCCACCTTGAGGACAAGGTGGCTCTTTTTAGGGGCGGGTATTGATGCGGACCCGCGTCCCTACACACCCGGCGGCCCACATGGGGGGACCCACCCGCCTTTGGTGACTTACGTGCGACGTAGGAGGCGTGGTACCACGTAGGGGGGTTAGTTAGGGGTATTCTAGTCTTTTCCGACTAGATTAGTAAATCCCCTATTTTCTATTTATTAGGGCTAGCCGTCTTTTATTTTCTTTTATGCTTATTTTGTGAAGAACAATTGTATGCATCTCTTGTGAAGGTTTTAGGCTTGGTTCCGTGCAACAAAGCTAGGAGAGCGACTCTCCTCTCGAAAGAGACTCTTTTATCAATCTTTTTCTTAGTTCTTCGCAATCTAAAAGATCCAAAAAAATCCTCTTTTTATATTTTTCCACCTTTAAATTCTGAAATTAATTGATACGAAACCCTAGTTCGTATCCGTTTTTCATTCTCTCTTATCCAAAACTTGAGTGTTTAGCCTTAGTTTAGAATAGTATAACCCTAAACCCAGTGTAATTTTGGCTTGGGATTCCTCTCAAAAGAAGTCTCTATCTTGTATTTCTCTTGAAGATCTATAAAATTCTCATCTTTTGTCTTTCCCAAACCGTAGCTTTCTCATCAAATTGGAATGAGAGCAAAGATCCACCATGACCAACACAAGATCCATGGAGAAGGAGGATGCCTTATATGAGAAAGTTGGAGAACTTGAAGCATCCCTAAAGGAATCCATCAAGGAGCTACAAAGAAATGACGAACGGATCTCATCTTTGGAGAACATGTTCAAATCGTTCATGGAGGCTCAAGCAAATCAGCAAAGTGAGAAGGAGAAGTCCAAAATGACTAGATCCCAGGTAATTTTTCAGATCTGAGCCGCAATGAGCCGCCTTTGGGCAAGGGAAAAGGGCAAATGGTGTTCGAGGAGGACGTGCCGCCTGAGGAGGACGAAGAAGAGTGCGAATGGGGGTATTTTCCCCCTCCAGCTAGGGGGATCGACAGCACATGGGAGAACAGCTCCCCATCTGAACCCTAATTGGAGCAGCGGCGGTGTTTCCACATGACGCGCAGGGCCTTCCTTTGGCCCGGCGCCCTAGCCGGAGACAGGCGAAGGTCCGGCGACCCATCCGTGGGTTCACCGGACCTCAGCGAGCAACTGGGGGCCCGAAGAGCCGCCAGGGACCAAAGGCGGGGCTTGCGAGCCCCGCTTTGAAGCCTGGGGGCCTCGAGAGCCCCTAGCGACCACCTGGGGACTTTGCGAGTCCACAGGAGCATCAATGGCCTCCGACGCCGCCGCCAAAGGGCGGCAGACCCCCCGCGCAGTTCCAGCTGGGAGGGGGCACTTCCCACAGTCGCAGGAGGGGGCTATTGGGGATTCTGCATGGCGACGACCTCCAGCTACCTTCCAAGGAGGAGTGGGACTATTTTTGGAACCTCCACGGTTCGATGTGTCTTACGGAGAAGACTTTGGGGGCCAACGACCTTCTGGAGTGGTCGATGAGCAGTTTCGGAATTTTAGGGGACATGAAGGGAACCCGTTTGGCGTGACAGGCTATGAAGGAGGGTTAGGGGGAGCCTGGGGAGCTGGAGGACCCCCACAATATTTTTCAACAATTTCACTACGGTCAACCTAGGGCGAGAGCGGAGCAAGAGATAAGTGGACCTGAGAACAAAGTGCAGAAGCTAAATATGCCGATTTTCGATAAGGAGGACCCTCACGGTTGGGTCTCACGTGCGGAGCGGTACTTTGAGGCTTATCAGATGGGAGAGAGGGAGAAGATGCAGGCTATAGGTGTATGTTTGGAAAGGAAGACGTTGTCTTGTTACTTGTGGAGGCAACAATGGAGGCCAGTGCAGTCATGAGGAGAATTCACATATTGTATACTGCATCATTTCAGAGACACCCAGGACGGCGACCTGCACGATCAGCTCTTGACACTACAACAGATGGGCACGATGAGAGACTAGCAGGAGAAGTTTGAGGCGCTCTCTGGCCGTATAAGAGGGATGATGACTGAGGAGACCTTAGTGGAAAGTTTTATGAAGGGGCTGAAAACTGAGATCCGATGGGAGCTATGGGAGCAGAGGCCGAGTGAACTACTGGAGACGATGGACCTTGCTTAGATAGTGGATGACAGATTGACGGATCGACAATCCAAGGGAGTTAGGGGCGGGTCCACTTTTTGGGGATCGGCAGCCCCAAGTGTGCAGCGGGCTCCTGCATGGGGAGCCAGGCAGGTGGTGCTCAGGTGAGCAAGGAAAAGAGTAATGTTCCACTGCCTAGTGGGCAATTTCGGCGCATGACAGAGGCTGAGATACAGAACAAGAGAGCGAATGGGCTGTGTTTTAGGTATGACGAGAAGTATGTCACAGGCCACCGCTGTCGAGATCGCACACTTCAGGTACTGTTAGTAGAGGATGAGGAGGAAGTGGAGGAGCCGGGTGAGGATGAGATGGAGCAGGAACCCTCTCATTTAGACGTAGCGGATGTGTCACTCAACTCCGTAGCAGGCTTCAGTTCGAACCACACTATGAAGTTGATCGGGAGGATTTTAGAGCAAGATGTTGTGGTGCTGATTGATAGTGAGGCCACCCACAATTTTATTTCCAACCGAGTTGTGGAGCAGCATGGGTTGCAATTGGTTGACACCAATGGTTTTGGAGTAATGATGGGGACTGGGCATGTGGAGCGGAGCAGGGGGGTTTTGCAGAGGTGTAGTTTTGACCCTCCAGGAGATACATGTGATGGAAGATTTCTTACCGCTCGACCTTGGCAACATGGACGTGATTCTAGGCATGAAGTGGCTGCAGTCTTTGGGGGAAACGAATACCAACTGCACGTTGCTGAGGATAGAGTTCAGACACGGAGGGAGGGTGGTGACCCTTCAGGGGGATCCCAGCTTGTGCAGATCCAATGTCTCCTTGAAAACCATGGCGAGGACTCGTCAGTCCGCCAGGGAGGATTTTTGGTGGAGCTACAGGGCCTGGCAGTGAATGAGGCTGAGCAGGGGTAAGGCATGCCATGGGAACTACAGCATGTCCTATCACAGTTTGAGGGAATTTTCCAGACACCTCACGGGCTTCTTCCCCAACAAGACCACGAGCATGCCATTGTGCTACGAGAGGGTGTTGCCCCTATTAGTGTTCATACTTACCGCTATCCACAAGTGCAGAAAGGGAAGAGTGAGAGGATGATGGATGAGATGATTCAGGCGGGGTGATACAGCCGAAGGTGAGTCCTTTCTCGAGCCCGGTGTTGCTAGTAAAGAAGGACGTCAGTTGAAGATTTTGTGTCGATTATCGGGCACTGAACAAGGAGATGGTGCCAGATAAATTACACATCTCCGTGATCGACGAGCTGTTAGATGAGTTGCATGGAACGGTAGTATTCTCGAAGATTAATTTAAAGTCCGGATATCATCAGATTCGGACGAGAGATGAGGATGTAGCGAAGACTGTCTTCAGGACACACGAGTGCCACTATGAGTTCCTGGTCACGCCATTCGGCTTGACCAATGCCCCTGCCACATTCCAGGCATTGATGAACAAGGTGTTTCGACCCTACCTGAGGAAGTTTGCTTTGGTGTTCTTCGATGACATCTAGTTTACAGCCGAATGATGGAGTCACATGTGGAGCATTTGGCGACTGTGTTGAGAGAGTTGCATGAGCATCAGCTGTTTCCCAGCCGAAAGAAGTGCTTGTTCGGCCAGTGGAGTGTGGAGTACTTGGGCCATATTGTATCCGTGGAAGGTGTGGCGGCGGATGGGTCGGAGATAGCAGCCATGGTGGATTGGCTTCTGCCCACTATCGTGCGAGCTTTGCAGGGATTCTTGGTATTGACGAGCTACTACAGAAAGTTCGTCAAGGGATACAACACCATTGTATGGCCGTTGACTGAAGGACAATTTCCATTGGAACGAGGAGGCCACTCAAGCTTTTGAGGCCCTTAAAAGGGCCATGACTAGCGTACAGGTTCTTGCGCTTCTAGACTTTTCACAGCCATTTGTGGTGGAGACGAATGCGTCGGGATATGGCTTGGGCGCTGTATTGATGCAGGAGGGTCGACCAATGGCTTATTTTAGCCATGTGTTATCGGCAAGGGCTCGGCTAAAATCAGTTTATGAGCGCGAGCTGATGACTATTGTATTGGCGGTGCAAAAATGGCGTCCATATCTTCTTGGCAGGCGATTCATAGTGAGGACAAACCAGAAAAGCCCCAAATACCTTTTGGAGCAGAGGATGGTCACAGAGGAGCATCAGAAGTGGTTGACCAAGCTGCTAGGTTACTATATTGAGATCCAGTACAGGCCGGTGATTGAGAACAAAGCGACAGTTGCACTATCACAGAGGGAGGAGGGAGGTTGATTCGCACTTGGTGGCCTTGTTAGCACCAGTTTTGCTAAATTGGGAGCCCATGTTGCAGGAGATTGAGGAGGATGAGGGGCTAGCCAAGATTAGAGCAGCACTGCTACATGACCCAGCAGCACACCCCGGATATTCGATAGAGGGACATCGTCTCTTATATAATGGGCGCTTGGTACGGTACCACGAGGGTCGGTTCATATTCCGAGTTGCAGGAATTTCATGGGTGCGCAATGGGTGGCCACTCTGGGGTCATGAAGACCTACGAGCGCTTGGCTATGGCGCTTTTCTGGGAGGGGATGAGGAAATATGTGGCAGACATGGTAGAGAAGTGTGACATATGCCAGAGGCACAAGTATTTATCGACAGCTCCTGAGGGTTTGATGCAGCCTCTTTCTTTGCCTGACCGAGTTTGGGAGGTCACCATGGATTTCATTGACGGCTTGCCGAAATCAGAGGGGTACTCAGTCATTATAGTGGTGGTGGATAGACTGAGCAAGTATGCACACTTTGTGGCACTACGACACCCATATACTGCGGTGACCGTGTTGACGACATTCATCAGAGAGATCGTGCGCCTTCATGGGATTCCTAGTTCTTCTATTGTGACGGATCGGGATAAGATCTTCCTTAGCACATTTCGGAAGGAGTTGTTCAAGACGATGGGGACAGGTTTGAAGAGCAGCACCGCTTACCATCCCCACACGGACGAACAGACAGAGGTTGTCAATCGGACCCTTGAGACATATCTGCGGTGTTTTATTTCGGAGTCACCGAAGCAGTGGGTGAGGTGGCTTGCATGGGCAGAGTATTGGTAGAACACATCATTCCACACCTCTACCCAGACTACTCCTTTCAGGGTCCTATATGGGCGGGATCCCCCGGATCTTATTTAATATGGTCACTGCTCTACCCAAGTTTCCCAATTGGACCAGTAGTATCTTGAGGAGAGGGACCGCACCTTGGAGGAGCTAGGACGACACTTGACGAGGGCGCAGCAGCTGATGAAGAGCCAAGCAGATGAACACAGGCGAGATGTGCAGTTCGAGCAACGGGACATGGTGTATTTGAAGCTGTGGCCTTACCGACAGTGATCCCTGGCACGGAGGCGAAACGAGAAGCTGACATCCTGCTACTTTAGGATGTACGAGGTTGAGGCCAGGGTTGGCCAGGTGGCTTATTGACTGAGGTTGCCACCAGATTCGGCTATCCATCCTGTTTTTCATGTGTCTCAGCTCCATCGGGCCATCGGGGATCATACAGTTTCTTCTTCGCTACCGCCGACACTCACGGAGGTCATGGAGGTGCTACTTGAGCCGGCAGAGCTGAAGGGCGTCGAGGGAGCACGGGGGCATGGGAGGTGCTGATTAGGTGGACAGACCTTCCAGAGTATGAGACAACTTGGGAGCCTTACGATGTGATTGCGCAGCCATTTCCAGACTTCCACCTTGAGGACAAGGTGGTTCTTTTGGGGAAGTAATGATGAGATCATCACATATCAACGAAGGCGTCACAAGAAGGATCGTGTGATGAAGAACTAGGCCGATTGGATTTTTGTGATATTTTGGGGTATTTTTGCAATGTTTAGGTTTGGAAGGGGTTTTGTAATTTTGGATTGGGCTACCCATATATGTGGTGTGAGGGTTTTTCCTTGTCTCTTATGTAAAACTTGAGTGTTTATCCTTAGTTTAGAAGAGTGAGAGTAAACTTGCCCTCTTATATTCAAGCTTGGAGAATAGGCTTACTCTCAAAAGAAGTCTCTATCTTGTATTTCTCTTGAAGATCTATAAAATTCTCATTTTTTGTCTTTTCCAAACCCTAGCTTTCTCATCAGTATTTTTAGAGACAAATTATACGCAATTCCAAATAAACCAGAATAAAGAGTAAAGTGGAGGGGGGAGTTAAGACAATAAAACATTGCAAAGTGCAATTTCAAGGTCCTAAAACTTCAATGTCTAATATTCCATTTCCAACAAAAATGGTACCATAATAGAACCAGGTCCCAAGCATCAGACTTACACTTGTCACAGAAGCTCCTGAAGCAGCATTTGCTAGTCAACACAGCATCTTTCATGACTTCTTTACATAGTGGGCACCGCAGTTCAGGCGGAAGATCACTGACTGATCGTGTAGAAGGCATTCCCTCAATTTCCTTCTCAAATGCAGCTCTGTGTAAATAGAAATGTGGTTAGCAAAATTACATCCTTCATTAAATTCATTAAGATATGTTCTATGAAGTCATCAGCTTACTCATTTGGCTTCAAAACAGCAACTGCACCACTAGGCAATGCATAAGAGCCATCGGGAGTAGCCATCAACATTGACTTTGGAATACCAGTAGGTGGTTTCACCTTTCTAATGTCATAATTTGGATCACCATTTGTGGGGCAATGCTGAATAAAATGTCCTGGAGACGATACATTCAAAGTTCAGAATTGTATTAACTATTAAGCATATATGTCTCAAGAGAACATTAACAAAGCAGATAAACCACAAAAGCCAACATCATGAACATACCGGGAACTTTGCACCTGTAACAGATGTATCCTGCAGGTGGTGTCTTCCCTATAAAACCGCCACGACCTTCATTTAAACATGGTTGCAAAGGGTCAAAATAATGGGGGAAAAGAATATCCCCCTAGAGAAATCTGGGTGCAAATAAGAAAGTAAATCCTTAAACATAAAAAGGCATCCTTAGGATAAAAGAGAAGTACAAAGGATATGTGGATCACAATTACCATATAACAGACTCTTTGGCCGGTTCTATAAATCACAGTGTTCATACCAAAAAATCGAGAAAATGCATGTCTGACAATAATATCAACTGCAATTACAACATGCTAGACTGCTAGTTACAGACAACTAACTAGTTCTAGACCCATTGACAAATTACAATACTATGGGTCTGATGTCCTAACCACCCTTTTGGATGCACACTGGAACCCAACAAAAGGGAATGAAAAAAAACCATCAACCACATAAACCGCTCTTTGAAAGCATCCGCTCATACGCAATACCCATGCATATCCGTAGAAAGCTGCAAATGACATTTCGGATACTGGCAAAATATGCAGTAAAAAATAAATTTGCTCTGAGAACACACAGGGACAAATGAAGTAAGATCAAGATGGGGAAAAAGCAAGGAAAATCAAAAAAGGTGAAAAGATATTGAAAAAATGAGGAATTTTTACAAAGACATTCCACATAAGTTTTGTCAAGAATCATGATCAGTGCACGCCTAAGATCAACTTCACGACTGGCATCAATATTATTTTGGTTGTTTCATCTTTCATATTTATTTTACTGCTTTTTGTTTTTTTTTATTGTATTAAATCATACTTCAGATAAGCCAGCCTAAGCATATCTCTCTAGTATCACCCTTTCCCAACAACTGCATTTGCAAACACTTGACATTAATGGAGATATTGCCTAGCTGCAACTACAGCAAACAAAGAATGTTTCAAATTATCTGGCTACGAAAATGAGGAAATAAGTAAACCAACTTCGATAAAGAACAAGCAAAGAGCATAAAGGAAATTACCAAAACCACGACCAGACATCATCCTTCCACCAACGCCTCTTCCAAACCCTCTCCCACTGCCAAAACCATCTTGTCCTTGACTGGAAAGGCCATTTGCTCCAATTAGAAGACAATACCCATCACGATGAGTTACAATGCCATAAAAACTCTAAGTGCTGTTTGCCACTGTCTCTCACCTTGTGTAGTATTCTAAACATTAAATAAACAAACAAATAGTAGTCAATCTGATAAAATGTCTCACCGACTCCAGTCAGGTGCAGCTTCAATTAAAGCCTTAAGCTTGTTTTCCTCATCAATCTTGCTAGCAGGAGAAACATCTACTACCAGATTACTCGACTGAGTAGATACCATTTCAGGGATAGCATACAAATCATTACCAAATTCGTCCCACTCTGATTCATCTGGCTGCAGAATTCCATTAACAATTATAACCCATTCCCTCAATGAAACACGTTACTGGATATGGAAATTCTTCAGAAAAGGTTCCTTAAACTTACATATTTCATGGCAGTAGATGAATCGCCAACTAACACACTAGCCTTATATGCAAGTTCCCCTGCCTTGTCCTCTACTATTTTTTGCCTGCAGATAGACGTACAATTTAAAAACGTGTGCCAAAGCAGCAAGGATTCCTTGCATTGTCTTAATATCTGTTACTAATCTGACACCAACAATCAAAATTTGCCCGCAGAACATTTAACTTCCAAAATCTTATAAAGAAAAGCCTAATGCCAAAAGCATCACAACAGAAAATCAGAATCAAAGTGTGAGATAATACTCGTCTGGTTCAGTAACAATGGGCTTCCGAGGACATCCTGGAACACGACGAATCAACACCGATGTGTTTTTAGGTATCATTGCAGCCTCATCAACATATTCTGAAATTTAAAAGTGATTATCACAAAATTCACAAAAACCCAAAATAATAACACTCAGTCCGTATTCCCCACAAGTCAGAAATAATCAATTGAAGTATCAATTCCAAGTTTAAAATATGGGCAGCTAACCCCAAGTCCAATTTCCATTTGCTTCTAGTAAAAGTTAAATTACTTAATAAAACAATCAAAAAAGATGACATCTTTCTCTAAAATAAAAACCAACCTTCATTAGACTGGGCATTGGAGACCATTAGGTCGAAATCAGTACCCCTTCCCAAATGCTTGGATTCAAAAATCCGTTCTTTCAGATTTCCAACAGAGATAAATTGCCCCTCAATTGGAATAGCGTCGTAATCTTTAGCACTTTTAAACTTATAGTACACAGCCATTTTTTTCTGTTTCTTTTTCCTTTTTTAAAAATTTCTTCTGATCTAAATCGCAGCAAACAGTATTAAACCACAAAATAATTTTTTTCCTTAAAATTGAGCAGAATAATCGAATAAAAGGCCTGAAATAAAAGCAGGCCTGATAATAAACTAGAACAAACAGCACATAGACATGTGTACAAGCAGTTATCTCCTTTATTCCTTGGGGAAGAAGACAACGCTAATCCTCAGGATATACTAGAGAATCCGACGACCCGGCGGTCAACAACAGAAGAAATCCAAGCCGATCTGATTGCACGAACCGAAGAATCAACACAAGAAATCCACCGATCTGAGAGGATATAGCAACGTATAGCAGCAAAGATCCGCCGATCCGATGAACTGAGCCGATATTGCTAACGAAATCCGCAACGATCGATGATTCACGAAAGAAATCCGCTTCAAATCAACAGGATATGATCATCAATAGCTTTCACGACCACCCCGTCGGCGAAATTAATTGCTCCCTGTCAACTCCGAGCGGAACCCTATGTCACGAACCGACAGCAGGAAGAACGTTCCGATCGCCCGCGCAGTCGATCAATCAGCGGATGAAGAGATGCCTCGCTCGACCGATGAAGATATTAAAAATCGCGAGAAGAGAAATGGATGAAGATAAGGCTAGTGTTTTTTTTTGCCTCTTTTTTCCCCCTATCTTTTCAAGATTTTTCTATTCGATGGAAATCACTGGCGTTTCGTGTGAGGGAAGAACGTGTCCTGCGAGTTGCTATACGCACAGACCTAATTGCTCATTACACAGACCATTTATTTACAAGTTTGCCAGTCAAAACTTACAGTTGTGCGATTGAAACTTTTTCCTCTTTTAACTCTTAACTGCATTCAAAATTTACAGCTGTGCCATTAAAAACTTTTTCTTCACCGTCGTCGCCACGATCAACGCCACCCCTCTGTCGTCTGCCCCTCCCTACCCCTCGTCCGCCACCCCCCTCCCCCGCTTCCCGTGTCCACCTCCTCCCAACCCCTTCCCTAGGCCACCAATCTATCCCTCCCATCCGCCCCATCGTCCGTCACCCCAAGCCCCTCATCACCACCCCCAACCCCTCCCCCTCCCCCCAGCCTGTCACGGTCGCTTTTCGATCGTACTTTTTCGTGCGCGTACTTTTATTCTTACACGTATTTATTTTAGACATTTCTTGTATCCGAACCCTATGATGTGATATGCCGTTGTGACCCTCTCGAAGAGTATTAACAGTGGCGTAACCAGAATTTTTTTTGTCCTGGGCGAAAATAAAGATGATTAAAGAATATTGTTTAAAAAAATACCAAAACTAATAAAATAAACGCTAACCTGCTTTAATTATTTACTGATAATAGATACAATTTAGTATTATACATATATTCAAAAGGGGATAAATAACATATAAAATGTTTATTTAATTTGACAAAATAGTATCGTACATTTAGACATGCATATCTATGAAAATAATATTTGATAATCAAAATAATAATTGAAGACTAATTTATTTTTCATTAATACATATACACAATCATATGGAAATAATAATTGATATAGAATTTTTTTGCATTAATTTAGAGAGAGAAGAATGAGAGTTAGATAGAAAAGAATTGGAAACGTGAGAGGTAATGAGAGATAATGAGACGTAATGAGAGACAGAGAGGAGAAAGCCATAGAGACAAGATGATTGTACATAATACTAAATTTTATTTGTTTCTTGTCCTGAGCAGGGCAAGTTGTACACAATTTCGTTTATGCATGCTATATTAGCATAGGAATTAAAATCAAATCTAATGAACGAAATTTTTTTTTTATGGTAAATTCGTAATTATTGTATGGAAAATGTATGTAATAAATAAAAAATTTCTTCAATTGAGATCAAACCCATAACCAGTGATTCCATACACCATTGCCTAAGGCACTGGGCTATAAAAAAATTGTGATAGCATAAGAGATTTTTTTATAAATAAATGGTTATTGTTTGTAAATATTTACTAAATGTAAAATGTATTCAGTGGCGCCTTGGACACAAGACCGTTTTCTAAATAAATGATTACTGTATGTTAAAATATGTAAGAAATTAAAAAAGCCTTTCACAAGGAATCGAACCAAGAACCCGCTCTCCAACGCACGAACGCTTTAACCGCTGGGGTTTAATGAAATGTTACAGGTATATATTAATAATGTTATGAATAGGCCCATTGGGCCAATTGGGTATCCAACCCACTATTGAAATTTATAAATACACGGGTAGGGGGCTCTTAACCCTCTACACCTATTCTCCCTAAATTTCCCTTCACAACACGTTATCAGCACGATCACGCTCGTTGGAGGAGACGGCGGCTCGCGGGAAAGGAGATCCACAAATCGCTCAGATTCAAGAAGATCGTAATCTTCTCAACGGGGAGCGAAAAGGGCATCCTTCACCAACCGTCGCCTAGATTCCTCGTCGAATCTAGAGGTAAAAATCCAAACTTTTTAGATCTAAACTTGCTTTTCTCATTAGATCTGCATGTTTTAGGATCAAAAAGTTTATAAACTCGGTGAAATTCAACCTTTTTAAATAGATCTGCATGTTTAAAACAATAAAAACTTGTTTTTTAGCGATCAAAATTGTTGAAAAATCCGATTTTTACCCCCCCCCCCCGCCTTTGATCCAAAAATCCGCACGCCCGTAGGGCGGAACGGTGGCGCGCCCATTGCGCCGCCGGCGGAAAACAAACGCCGCGGCCTCAGGCCGCGGACTGCCGCCGCGGCCTGAAGCCGCGGCCCTGTGCCGCGGCCTGAGTTGCCGCGGCCTGCAGGCCGCGGCCCGTCACCGCCACGGCGGACGCGCCCTACGCGGACAGCCGTCGCGGCGACACGCCGCGGGCCCCCCTAGGGTTTCCTGAAACCCTAACCCTAACGGGCTATTTTTCGGGGGAGGCCCAATATTAACCCTAATGGGTTGTTTTCATGGCCCAAAAGGCCAGAAAATTAGCTCATTCACATAAATTATTTTTCCTTTTATTTATTTTTGGCCCTAAAAAGCCCAAAATAGTTAAAAGAAATTTTGAAAGGGTTTAAAGCGGTAAAATAAAACATTAAAATATGGATCAAAAGGCAAAAAGTTTTCAAAAAAAAAGTTTTTGCACGTCGCACACAAATTTGAATTATTTTAAATGCCTGTGTTTTTGATTATCTGCGTGGTTGTATGTCTCGAATATATTATCTGCGTGGATGTGCAAATTTTAGGCTATGTTTTTAGAGATCAGCCAGGTTTCCGACACCGTTTTAAAAATTCCTGCAATTTTTCTTTTCTTTGAGAGAAATTTTGTATGTGATGGTGAAAATGTAAAAAGAAGACCGAAGGACACCAAAAAAGAAGCTGAAGGCATTCGCTCAATGAAGATAGGGGCGTCTCTCTGAAGTTCCCGAGTTGTACTTTAATTTTCATGCTTTTTATTTTTGATGTAACTTCGGACTGGACTTTCTTTTTATTTTTCGGTGTCGGCTGGCTGATCTCCATAGCCCTAAATTATTTTTCTGTTTCATTGCTTATACATTAACTGCGTGGTTGTTACTTAGTTTAAATACCATGTTTAATGTCACAATGAAACCACTTAACAGCATGCGTGATTGTTAATCTTTAGTAATTAATTATTCACATTATCTGAAAAAAGAGCATGTATGTTAAAATCACATTAAATTCATGCTATGAAAATGTTTACATTACATGCGTGGATGTCTATCTTACTCAGTTAAATGATACATGCTATTTTTCTTTACATTGCTAGATCATAAAATGGCCAGACTCGCGAATGTCGACTTCTCGGTCCTGAAGGCCGATGGGTCAAACTACCTGAGTTGGCAGTTGGACCTGAAGTTCCATCTGCGCTCTCATGGTTTCAGTCTCACACAGACTGAAAAGGCAACAACTAATACTGCCCCTGCTAACAAGGAGGCTTCAGTGGAAGCACCTCATACAGAGGAAGTTTCCGATATATTAAAGGCGAAAGCCATTATATATATATCAGGAAACACTTAGACTCGACCTTAAAGGACGAGTACCTCACTGTAGAGGACCCTTACGAGCTATGGGATGCACTCGAGGAGAGGTACAGACAACAGAGGGATGTCATACTCCCCCGTGCACAGTACGAGTGGACTCACCTCCGCATACAGGATTTCAAATCCGTAGCGGAGTACAACTCAGCTCTCTTCCGCATCACCTCACGCCTGAAGTTGTGTGGTGAACCAGTGACGGAGAAGATGTTGCTGGAAAAGACGTTCACGTCTTTCCACGAAAAGGACATGATCCTTATGCAACAATATAGAGAGAGGAAGTTCACAAAGTACTCTGACCTGCTTTCATGCCTGCTTATGGCTGAACAGAACAGAGACCTGTTGGTTGCCACCCACAACCTGCGCCCTCCTGGCTCCGCTCCATTGCCACCTCCTGCAGAGGCTCACTTCCAGTCTTCCCTGAAGAAGAAGACGGACAAAAAGGCAAAATTCCAGAAATGGAAAGAACAGAAGCAGCGGAAGAAGGCCACTCCCCCAGCTCCTCCCCAGAACCAGAAGTTCGTGGATAAGAAGCAGAAGAGGATTCCCAACAAAGGAGGCACTCCCAAGAAAGACTGGGAGGACAAATGCTCCAAATGCGGGATGACGGGCCACTGGTCCAGAATCTGCCGCACAGCAAAACACCTCCAGGACCTCTACCAGGCAAGCCTCGAGCCTCGAGCTGAGACAAACCTGATTGAGAGCGCAGCGTTGGCAGAGACCTCATGGACTCCTGAAGATTTCATGGGAGATGACACTCTCTAGATCTGGACCACTTTTATGCAATTAGCAATGTATCTTCAATTTTATGCATCGTATCTAGTTCTATTTTCCATGTCAAACAATATCTTTTTGAGCATTTATTTATGAAAGTGAATCTTTTATCTATATTTATTGCTTGAATGTCTTTCCCCCCTTTTTAGATATGGAACTTATCTGCCTAGTGGACAGTGCATCGACGCACTCGATCCTTCAAAACTTAGACTACTTCACGAGCATAAGTAGTTATTCTGGCCCACTGAGAACAATCTCGGGACCAGCAAACATAATCGAAGGATCAGGGGAAGCAATTATATTGCTCCCCGGCAACACACAAATAACACTTAAAAATGCGTTATACTCCCCTAAATCCATCCGAAACCTCCTAAGTTTTAAAGACATCCGTTTAAACGGATATCACTTAGAGACGGTCGAGGAAGATAAAAGGGAATACTTGCTTGTAACGGCTCTTACAAATGGTTCAAAAACCATTGTGGAACGTTTCAAGGGACTCCCCTCGGGACTCTACCAAACAAGTATACAAACTCCAGAAACATCCATGGTGGAGCACCTGCAGTGCCCCCAAACACCAGAATTCCAACTCTGGCACAGTCGACTGGGACACCCTGGTTCGGTTATGATGTACCGCATCATAAAGAACTCCAGGGGCATTGACCTGAAGAACCTGAAAATTCTTCAAAAAGGCAAATTCCCATGTCCACCCTGTTACAAGGGTAAACTGATCACGAGACCCTCTCCACTGAAAGTGGATGTGGAGTCTCCCAGTTTTCTGGAAAGAATCCACGGAGACATTTGTGGGCCGATTCACCCATCAAGTGGTCCGTTCAGGTACTTTATGGTCCTGATAGACGCATCTACTAAGTGGTCACATGTGTGCCTACTGTCCACCCGTAACCTAGCACTATCTAAGCTTTTAGCTCAGATAATAAAGTTACGGGCCCACTTCCCCGACCACCAGATAAAGAAACTTCGTCTGGACAATGCGGGGGAGTTTACGTCACAAGTCTTTCTAGACTATTGCCAAGCTCAGGGAATTGAAGTCGAACATCCTGTAGTGCATGTTCACACCCAAAATGGGTTAGCAGAATCTCTAATTAAGAGACTGCAATGGATCGCTCGTCCATTATTACTTCAATCCCAGATGCCAGTGAATGCGTGGGGTCATGCAATTTTGCATGCTGCATCTTTAATAAAATTAAGACCCTCTGGAGGTCAGTCATCTTCTCCAATGCAACTAGCACTTGGAGCCCCACCAATTGTCTCACATTTGAGAATATTTGGTTGTGCAGTATACGTCCCCATAGCACCACCACAAAGGACAAAGATGGGTCCACAACGTCGCCTAGGCATTTATGTTGGGTTTTGACACCCCCTCCATAATTAGATTCCTAGAACCCCTTACGGGGGACGTCTTTAAGGCACGTCTAGAAGACTGTGAATTCGATGAAACATCGTTTCCAAGACTAGGCTCACAGACAAAGAAGCCCGAAGCTTCAGAAAGTATCACTTGGGATACAAAAACTTTATGTCACTTTGATCCGCCAACAAGCCAGTGTGAGGAGGAGGTCCTGAAGATTCTCCACATCCAAAACATTGTCCATCTCTTGCCGGACAAATTTACTGACAACCAGAAGATTGTCAAATCACACGTCCCTGCTGCTAACACTCCAGCTAGGATTGACATACCGCAAAATGGATGCAATCCGCCTGCAGCAGAAATGGTTGGACCTCTCAAAAAGAGAGGACGACCACCGGGATCCAAGGACCAAGTCCCTCGAAAGAGCAGGACCCTTGGCAATGGTAAACAAATACCACCACAGGATGCTAATTTAAGCCCTGCTACCCCATTTCTCCCAAACTCTCATGAAGTGAAAAAACCGGGAGAAAATGAAGTATCGATACACTATGTACGAACTGGGGAGTATTGGGACAGAAAAAGCACAACAATAGATGACACATTTGCGTGTAATATTGCCATCAACGTCGCGTACTGCGACGATGATATTGAACCACGCTCTCTGACAGAATGTCAAAGCAGAGATGATTGGCCAAAGTGGAAAGCGGCAATAGGAGTGGAGTTGGATTCACTCACCAAACGCAAGGTCTTCGGACCAATAGTCCAGACACCAAAAGGTGTAAAACCTGTGGGTTATAAATGGGTATTTGTTAGAAAACGAAATGAACAGAATGAGATCGTACGCTACAAAGCAAGGCTTGTAGCGCAGGGTTTTACCCAACGTCCTGGGGTGGATTTTGAAGCCACATACTCCTCGGTCATGGACGCGATCACCTTCCGATTCCTCATTGGCATAACAGCACAAGAGGGTTTAGATATGCAACTCATGGACGTGGTTACTGCATACCTATATGGCAACCTAGACCGAGACATCTATATGAGATTGCCTGACGGTTATTCTTTGCCTGCAGCACTAAAAGAGAGAGAACGTGACATCTACTCAGTGAAACTGCAAAGATCATTATATGGTCTAAAACAATCTGGAAGGATGTGGTATAACAGACTGAGCGACTTCCTTGCACAGCAAGGATTTAAAAACGACCCAGTCTGTCCTTGCATCTTTATAAGAGCAAAGGCAACAGGATTTGTAATTATAGCCGTCTATGTAGACGACTTAAACCTCATCGGATCTCCTGAAGAGATTGCAAAGATTTCTAGAAGCCTGACAGAAACTTTCGAGATGAAAGACCTCGGAAAATCAAAATTCTGTTTAGGCCTTCAGATAGAGCATCTTAAAGATGGGGTCCTGTTACACCAGTCAACTTACACATCGAACTTATTGAAAAAGTTTCAGATGGATAAGTGCCACCCCCTCAGCACTCCGATGGTCGTCAGATCATTGGATGTACACAAAGACCCCTTCCGGCCGCTGGAAGAGGGGGAGGAAGTACTAGGCCCCGAAGTGCCTTATTTAAGTGCTATCGGTGCACTCCTTTACCTGGCTAACTGCACTCACCCTGACATAGCGTTTGCAGTAAACTTACTAGCCAGATATAGTGCTGCACCTACACAGCGGCACTGGGCCGGAGTTAAGCATCTTCTGCGCTACCTCCAAGGGTCCATAGACTTAGGTCTATTCTACAGGAAAGGGGCATCAACTGGTTTAGTTGGTTATGCTGACGCAGGTTACAGGTCCGATCCTCATACAGAGAAGTCTCAGACCGGATACATGTTCACATATGGCGGCACTGCCATATCCTGGAGATCTGTGAAGCAGACCATGACGACCGTCTCATCCACCCACTCAGAGCTACTAGCGATCTTCGAAGCAAGCAAGGAATGCTTCTGGCTACGCTCGGTGATCCAGCACATACTCACCTCCACCGGCCTGACGACCGGCGTTCTTGCACCCACTACACTCCATGAAGACAATGCAGCATGTATAGCCCAGCTACATGACGGCTACATCAAAGGTGACAAGACGAAGCATATCTCCCCCAAGTTCTTCTGGACGCACGACCTTCAGAAGAAAAAGCAGATTGAGGTACATAAGATCCAATCATGTAATAACTTGGCGGATTTGCTTACCAAATCCCTGCCTACTAGTATCTTTGAGAAACTTGTATATGGGATTGGGATGAGGAGAGTGAGTAAATGTAAACTGGGTCAGGATGAGAGAACTATGAACTCATAGATACATAGGAGACTGATGTATAGATTCATAGGAAATCTGCAAGCTTGAAGCTTGGTCAGATAAGGGGGAGTCAACTGCAGAGTTGTACTCTTTTCCCTTGGCTACAGGTTTTTTTCCCACTGGGTTTTCCGTAGTCAAGGTTTTGACGAGGCAACCTCGTTGACTCTGGATCCTGAAGTATCCACCCTTAGACACATCCCCAAAACAGGGGAAGTTATGGGTTAACTGTTCTTTCTTTAACAAGACAGTTACCCTAACTCGGATCCTGAAGAATCCACCTCTTATTTCAATGTTGATTGGATAAGGGGAAGTGTTATGGATAGGCCCATTGGGCCAATTGGGTATCCAACCCACTATTGAAAGTTATAAATACACGGGTATGGGGCTCTTAACCCTCTACACCTATTCTCCCTAAATTTCCCTTCACAACAAATAAATTATTTTTAAAGTTTTTGCCCTGGGCAGCTGCACAGGGCAACTCGCACGTAGTTACACCACTGAGTATTAATTTGTGGAAATATTTTGGAACGACATTTCACGGGTTTAACTTTGTTTGATGAGGCGTCATGACTTTCACTTTTGTCGTGAGACCTTTTTATTTTTAGTTTCGTTTCTCGTCGCCTTAGCCGTGATCAACCCCCTTAGTTTCGTTTCTCTTGTCGACACGGACGGCCCAGTATTTATCTCATAATTTTCGGGCTCCGTTTGACCCACTTTCACTATTTTTCCCAATCTATTATATTTAACCCTAAGTTTTATATTATTCTAACCCTCTAATTATTACTTATTATAGTGCTATTTACTTCTTATTAAACCCTAGCCCACTTGTTTGACCATGGCCGAACCCAGTTAGTGGACTAACGCACGCACCCAACTTTTTGAACCCCACAGAGCACATATGATTGGGTTTTTAAAACATTTTTAATTTAAAAAAACAAGGAGGAAAAAACATCTAAGACCTAACCTGAGGCATGCTCACGTGCCACTTTTTGAACCCCACCTACTATTATATATATCTAACCCTATAGGCTACAGCACCCTACTGTTATTTATTATTTTAAACCCTGAGTCTAAGCCCAGCAGCCCTAGGGCATAGTTTCATCGCGTGCTCCTTGCACCGTCACGCAACCGCCCTCCCATCAGCGTATCTCCGATCTCCTCCCCCTCACCGGCCCTCTCCCCGTTTTCTCGACCTCCGGCGGCCTTACCCCCATCCTCCGGCCTATCCCCGCCCTAGCCGCCCAGGCGCAACGACGCAGCGCCCCGTCGAACTTTTTTGCGCGACGCCCATGCGCAGACAGCGCCTCTCCCCCGCCTGCAACGCACGCAACCGCCTGCATCGCGCACAGCTCAGCCCCGCGCGGCCTGCTCCTCCGCGACGCGCCCAGGACCGCCCATCCCTTGCCGATGTCCATCATGCGGCAAGCTCCGGTAGCCGTAGGGAATCTCTCCTCTTCGCAACGGTTAGTTGTTTGCTACAACTTTTCATTTCTGTTTGCTATATATTGTTGGACAGCGATGATACACAATCTTGGACCTAGAATATCGATGTTGGCATGTTAAAAGTTAGGTTGATAACTTGTACACGTAATTTCCTAGCTTCGGTTAGTTTCCGTTGCTAGGATAATAACATTGCTAATCTTTTAAATCCGATAACAAGTTAGAATCATTAATAATGTGTTAACGAACGGCGGTAACCTAATAATCTGATGTTAGCATGCTAATCGTTATGGTCGATAACTTGTATGTGATATGCCTAACAGTTGTTAATCTAGGTTGATATGATAGAATGTTGTAAACTTACATGAACCAGTAAGTTAACTTGGTTGGCTGCAGTAATATTTTGAACCCCGTTACGAGATGGAGAACCTAATTAAAATTGGATTACTAGACGTTAACAGGATTGTTAAAAAGCTATTTCTGTTTTACAGACTTAATTGAACACGTGATTTTATCAACAGAAATCGTTCGTTCCGAAACATACACGCTACAAGAATTCAACCCCTGACGTCGCTACCCGACGTCAGAGTAGCTCTCGCGTCGTGTTCAGGTAAGATCTGCCCCGTAGGAATCACCACTTGCCTGTTAATCAACTAAAATTGGTAATTTCTGATGGTTGTGATTCACTAATCAAGATTAATAAATTGGAATGTAGGCTGGACTACGATCTGAACACATAGGTAGTTTGGACTCTGATTGATCGTGACTTGAGCTTGGTCGTTCAGGCAAGTGATACTTGCCAGTAAATGTTTTAGGCCGCGTTTTTAGGCCAATTTGTATGTTAGCGTAAAAGAGACTAGGTAGTGAAATGGTAGCTGCCTAGACGACCCCTTTGATCTAGTTGGACAACGAAACTAGATCCGACACCACTCTTGATCTAGCTTGACAACGAAGCTAGATCCGACACTTTTACTTGCTCCATTCATGCTGCCATGTCATGTTTAATTTTCAATTAACGGTACGCACTTTAACTGCTCATCCCATGTCATGTCCTGCATCATATGTTTCTCCGTGATTGAGTATCACATGGTACAAATATTGTTGCTATTGAGGCTAGGCACCTGCTTTTGCGGGCACAACCCGATGCCAAAACCAAATACACTTCCTGGCCTGTGATCCAGAAGAGAGCACAATGTTATTGGGAATCCAACGCTCGATACACGTAGAGGGTGTAGGGTTAAGCGACCACTCAGCGTAGAAGTGTGCCCGTATAGCCACTTCAGCTGTAAGGCGTAAACCCTGTGCACATCATGAAATGATAATGTTCGTGAAATGATAATGTTCGTGACTCGTGAAACAGGGTTTTTCATAGCTCCTGCTACGACGTGCATGCATGTCATCATGTCATCTTAAATTGTCGCATTCTTTAAATGTCATTTCATTTCATTATATTTAGAACTGCTAGTCGCCTTATTTTATTTGTATCCTTGCACAAAAGTTCTCCGCTTTCTTTTGGGAGACTTTTGCTGACATGTGCCCTTTTTTCTTTGGGTGTCACATGTCAGGTTTTGAGACAGAGCAGGTAACAGAGGACAAGCAGTTCGTTGACGCTGAGTTTGGGGTCCCTGTAAAGACTGAGTCGAGGACACTGGTGACCAGTCCTAGACTCACTTGGAGTCTCTTTTGGTAGTTGTTTTCCAGTAGTTGCTGATTAGGTTTCGGTGCGTAGCACCCATCTCCTTGTTTTGTTTGGCCATGCTTTAGGCCTTTTATTCAGACTTGTACTTTTTGTGACTTTTCTGTGATGTTGAAATAATTGTTGGATGTTTTGTTGGTGGATGTTCTTTTATCTGCTTCATTATTATTGTTGTTGTTTCGTCGCAATGCAAGGACCTGCTACTATTTGAAATTTTTACAGACGCTTATCAGACTGCAGCTTCACAGCTCCACGTCTGAGCGGACCTCCTCACGTCTCGCCTTCCATATTAGGGAAGCGGGGCGTGACATCCCCCCCAAACATTCGCCCTCTCATCTTCTACCTACCCCCTCCCATGCTCCCCTGCCTCCCCCAGCACCCTCTCCTCATTTGTCGCATCCCCATTCCCATTCCCCCGTCTGTTGCCCCCTCCCATCCATCGCTCCCCTCGTCTGTCTCTTCCCCAGGCCCTCCCCTCGTCCGCCGCTCTTCAGCTCATCCCCTCTCCATCACCCTCCTTCCACACTCCCCATGTTCGTATGATAGATGGATGAAGTGGATTTGTACACACAAACCTAAGGCCTTTTTTGGAAGTTGGTACAAGCATGTATTTGTGCAAAGTAAAAATAGGTCAGTGCAAATTTTTAGTCTGTGTGTAAAGTAGGTCCGTGTAATGAGCAATTAGTTATATGTGCAAAGTAGGAATAGGTAGTATGCAAAATAGAAATATGGCGTGGTAAATGCATGCATGTGTGCAAGGTAGAAATAGGTATGTGTGCAAATTTTTAGGTCGGTGTGCAAAGTAGGTCCCCCGCTCCCCTCATCTGCCTCTTCTCCAGCCTCTTCCCCATCCTCTTCCTCCTCCCCCTCCCCAACCCCCCTCCACAAAACTCCTCCCCAGCCCTTACCCTCGTTCGACCCTCTTCAACCCAGCCCCTCTCTGTTAGGGGTGGCAAACGGGTCTGGTCGGGTCGGGTTTGACCCGACCCGAATTAAATTCGGATCAAGGTTCGGATACCCGTACCCGACCCGGCTGTAACCCGGGTGACCTGTACCCGACCCGGTTTGTCTTACGGGGCGGGTACGGGGCGGGTTTGGGGCGGGTTTGGGGCGGGTTCGGTGTGAAAGAGTGATTATTTTGCAAAAAATGTCGGGTCCGGGTCGGGTTCGGGGTGAAAAGAGTGAAATACAGATCGAATTCGGGTCAACCGGGTCGAGGGGTCAAACCCGTACCCGACCGGATTTTTATCCGGTCGGTCGGGTTGACCCGAATTCGACCCGACCCGGATTGGCCTCTACCCATACCCGACCCAAGAGGCCGGGTTCGGGTCGGGTTGGGTCGGGTCTATTTTGCCACCCCTACTCTCTGTCACCCCCTACCCCGCGCCACATGTCCGTTTGATGGATGGATGAAGATGGACTGTACACACAGACATAAGGGCATTTAAGAAAATTGGGTAAATGCAGGTATGTGTGCAAAGTAGAAATAGGTCGGTGTATTTTTTAGGTCTGTATGCAGAGTAACGAGCAATTAGGTTTGTGCGCATATCAACTGGGGTTGCAATACATACATACCTAATTACTTCGGGAGTTGCTATGCACACTGACCTAATCGTTGATTACACAGACCACTTATTTACAAGTTGCCCTTCAAAATTTACTGATGTGTCATTGAAATTTTTCCTATTTAACTTTTAACTCTATTCAAAATTTACAGATGTGCCACTGAAAACTTTTCTTCTTTGCCACCAGTACGATTACCAAAACTACTCCCTCGCACGCAGACACCCCTCCCTCATCTGCCTCCTCTTCTTTACGATATTGAGTCACCCAAGTATATTTTGCTGATGAGCAAACAAATTATGCTGTGATAATAAAGTTGTGAGTGTAGATTCACAAGAATAATTATAACTAGTTTAAGCCAATCTGTACGAAGTCAACAAAGTCAACAAGAAAAAGAAATCTACTCACATCAACAAAAGCTAAAGAAAAAGGATCTTAATCAAAAAAGAAGAAGAGTCAAAAAGAAAGAGATCAAAGACAAAGAGAAGAAGCTCAGTATAGAAGAAGAAACTTCAATTAAGACTCAATGATGACATGAAATCAAAAAGAATATGGTTCCTACAATGATAGATAGTTACCCCCATAAAATACCACTAGATCGATGACGGACAAATGGACTACATCAAAAGCTCCAAGAATGTATGAGTTTGATGTAATTTTTGTATGTGTCTTTAAAATTGTTAAAGCCTTCTTTGTCGCTTACACCCACTAATAAATTCTCTTAAATTGTTTTAAAAATATTTTAAGGTGTTTTCAAAATCATTTCATAAATTTTTAAGTTCAAAATCGTAGCTTCGTATGTGGCCTAATCGACTAGACTGACATCAAGTCGGCTAGCTACAAACTGAAACTAAGCTAACATCATGTCAGAAAGTAGTCGACTATAGTACTAGAGATAGTCGACTAACTTATGAGATAGTCGACCACTAAAAGAACTATAGTCGACTAGTATTTACAAAGAGTCATATCTATTTTGACATGACTGGCCTAGTCGACTAGAGTACAATGAGTAGTCAACTAGGTGATGCATAGTCGACTAGAAGATGTACTCTAGTCGACTGAACTAATCGCTGGGCTTTTGCTGAAAATCTACAACTAACCATTATTAACCATTTTAGGGGCTATTTTGGGATTTCACGTAACCAGTTTCATTGGTATAGATTGGGGGGTTTACCTGAGATTTTTAAAATGAAGAAATCAAGTTGAATTAAATAAGAAAAATCAAGTATTAAAGCTCTCTTGCTCAAAAGTCTTGCAAAGCTAAAAACCTCTCTCTTGGCCAATTGTTCTCAAAGCTTTCTCTTAATTCTCTTCGCCATATTTTGTCTATCTCATAAGGCGTAAATCCTTACTTATTTTGATATAAAAGAAATCATCTTTTAGCCTCATTATCATAGTTAAGCTTCAATTCAAAGGCTGTATGAATTTGTACTCCAACAACAACAAAAATTTGTAAGTATTTTCTCACTTGATTTTTGTGAGATTAGTTTAAAAATCCTCTTGATAATCGGTGGTAAGTGATTGTAAAATCATCTATTTAAAGAGGTGGTGATTGTTTGTAAATCCCCAAGTGTTTGAGGTGTGTTGAGTACATCCTTTTGTTGAATATGTGATTGTAATTCTCTTATTTGAGAGTGTTACTGTGAATTTAATCCCAATGGAGTTTGGGACTTAGCTGTAACCATGGTAGGATGAACCCAAATAAACTTGTGTATTTGCATTGCTCTCTATTATGCTCTCTATTAGTCTTGAAAATACTTGTAATTGCTTAATTTCCATTGCCACTCTGCCTTCATACTTGAAAATTATTAGTATTGTTGATTAATTAAGACCAAAGTGAGGTAACTCTCTGTCTCGGGGTTTTTTCTCACCGCTGGTTGGCTGTTTGGGGGTCCGGGGGTCGTCGCTGTCACGTGAGACGGTGCGGCCTCCGGGGTCGGTAAACCGAGCGTTCGGATCCGGTCGGTGGACCGTCGAAGGGTTGCCTTAACGAGTTAGTGTCTTCTTGATCTGCACAGACGAGAGAGCTCGTCAGGAGGTCAGACCTTGGTTCCGACCAAGTCCCTTCCGATGCTTAAGTCAGAAGATGACTGAGAAGTGCTCGGTGGAGTCGAACTTGGTTCACGGATAGACCAAGTGCGAGTTCTCGAACTGAGCTATGGAGGTGAAATATCAAAGGTGAAATACAAGGTTTTGAGAGGTAGAATATCAGAGTTATGAGTATCCGGGATTCGATCCCTTGGCATTTCATCCTCTCCGCCCTTTTTAGGAGTTTGCATGTCAACGTTTTTATGACGTCCTGCCATCTCGCCCTTTGATCCTGCTCGCTTTGATGGCCCCTTCAATGGCGATCAAGGCATGCAAGATCTGGGGAGGTGTTCCCTCGAAGGGCAGTCGGCCAACGGTGTACCGGGCAGCGGTGCTCGGCCACGTTGCCCCGGACCCGCATATGGGGCCTTTAAGGCTTGGGCCCAGTCCATATTCTTGGTCGTGGGTTCGAACCGTCTTTCTTCGGCCCATTCGGGGGGTCGTATCAATTGCCCCCATTACTCGGGCCGTTCGATTTTGTCGGTTCGGTCTGAGGGATGTGATACGCTGGGATTTGACTGTCGCGGTAGTCGAGGCGAAGCATTAAATGAAAGTCATCATGGCGTCGGTCGCTGGGGATCCTCCTGCCTCTCTAGCGCAGGACTCGGTGGGCCGCCTCTGCTGGGATGTTGACGCGTGTATGCACATGAACGGTCGGTGATGATGCAAAGGGTTTCGGAGGGAACAATATAAGGGGGATTGTTACCTTTTAAGTGAAGGTCCTGCCCCTCCAATGTTATTCTCTCTTACCTTGCTTTTCCATTCACCGTCGACATTCGCAGCGCTCTGCCATAACTTCATCGTCGTCCTCTTCCTCTGCTTTCGGGGCGAGCCAACCGACGGCCGCTGTCGGTGGTGCTGGGGGATCATTGGTGGGCTCTTCCACCATGGCTGCCACTCGTACTGACGTGGACCACGAGATCCATATGACCGGGGGACCCTTCTGGTGTGCCCCGAGCAGTGATCGAGCAGCCATCGGTGTTTAGTGCCACCTCCACTGGATCGCTCTGGGCCAGGTTCCTCCTTTCCCCTCATCGTGACAGGGCCCCTCAGATGAACAAGAGGATTTCCTTCCCCAGCGACTGTGAGGTTGGGGTGTACGCGAAGAATTTCGCGTTCGGGCTTCGGTTCCCCCTCCATCCCTTCGTGGCAGTGTTTTTGAAGGCCTTTGGGCTTGCCTTGTGCCAGTTTAGCCCCAACACAGTCGGGTCTCTGGTTGGGTTCCTCGTGCTGTGCTCGCTCCATGGGGTGGAGACAACTCTTCCCCTTTTCTGTGAGTTCTATCGCATGTGCCATCACAAGTCAGGCGCGTAGCTTTACATTACCGCTCGGATTGGGAAGAATTTGGTGTCGGGGCTGCCGTCCTCCTTAAAGAATTGGAAGTGGGAATATGTATTTGTGACCCTCCCTAAGGAGGCAAACTTTCCAGTGCGCTAGGGTAGCCCGCATTCGCTGACCCTTACATTGGAGAGTCTCATCGATGCGGAGCTCGATGCGGTCAGCAAGCTGTTTGTGGTTCCCCTTGTTGAGCAACATATCAAGTTCCTCTTCCAGGATCATGTCCTGAGGAAGACCGTGTGGCCCCTCAGTGAGTCTTCACTTATCTGGTTTGTATATTCCACCATTCCTTTTTTGCTCTCTCATCCCGTATTGCTAGGTGGGTTTACCTCCGGTTCTTCCCCGCGTGCTATGGTGGTCGCCCCTCCTATGCCCAGCCTGATGAGGGGGGATCACGTTTTGGAGGTTCGGCCGAAGTAGTGAGTCGGGGTTCCCAGGCCCGCAACGGCCCATCTGGGGAGAGCGTGAAGAGGACAACGGATCGCTTGTCACCGGGGCAAGGGGAAGAAAGCTCAGGTCTTAGCCTCTGGTGGAGAGGCCACTGCTCACAAGATCCATGCATCCCCCATTCGTCCCTAGCGGGTCGAGGATAAGTGGCCCTGGGGCGGTCTCTCCTCGACCTGCTCGGGCTCGCTCCCCGTGGACTATGAGAGGTCCTTGGGCATCTTCCGGTCGACCGAGGCTAACCTCCCGCAATCGAGCGATGGGTTGCTCAGCTCCAGGTTTCCTGTGTGGCTGAAGGAGTCTGTCTTCACAAATTGTAGGGTCGCGGCCTGGTTGGCTGAAAACTCTTGCTTGCCCCAAGATCGATCTGTACTGAAAAGGCTCGCAACCTTCGTAGTGCTCACAGGGCAGCAGGTAAGCATACTCGTAGTCCCACGCATTATTTTTGGTGGGCGGTCCCGATCTGTAGTTGTTTCTTGGGGCAGCTGTCCTCGGTCGGCCTGTCGATGAGGTAGCAATTTGTGATGCTCGCCGAGGCGGAGGCGAGTCTTGCCCGAAAATCGGCATCAGAGTGTATCGCCGAGGAGGAGGCCCAGGAGGTCGAGGCATGCGTGAGGTCAATGGAGCCCAGGATCACCGAGCTTGCTACAGACGTCGAGAGACTGGACGTCGCGAGGGCCTTGGTGCTGGCCGACAAGTCCCAGGCCGAGGAGAGGGCTGCCAAAATGGCATCCGGGGGGCAAAGGACGAGGCCAGGATCCAGGAGCTTGAGGAGAAGCTGGGCTCGGTGAAGGAGAAAGAGGGTGCCCTCGTAGCCAAGCTTGCCGAGGCCTGTCCCACAAGCGAGGCAGAGAAGTTGGAGAAGTCGAGGTTCGAGGGTCAAGTGGCCGTGCTCGAGGCCTGGGTCAGGGAGCTGGAGAAGGTGGACCCTGCCCGAATAGCACAGTAGGCATGGAAGGAATATTTTGAGACTTTTGTCGCCATCGGGATGTTCAGGACGTTTGAGGAGGGGTTCCTCCAGTGCCGATGTAAGGTCGAGCACAAATTCCCAAGCTCGGGGGTTGTGTTCGAGAAGCTCGAGATGGTTCCCGACGAGGGTGAAGAGGACGTCGACGTCATTCATCTAGAAGATGCTCCTAAGATGGTGACAGTCGCCCTGCCGAAGCGGGAGCTTTGGCCTTTTGTGATGCTTTTCTTTGTTTGTGAACGATCTCTTTCTGTAATGAGAATCCTCTTTTTATAATGGGAATTTGTGATCGTCTCGCGCTTGTTGTTGTGTTTGTTGTTTGGGTGTTACTGTGCCCCCATTTCTCGATCCTGGTTGCGCTCTAGCTGTCGTACTGCCAGGTTTGGGGAAGATTGATAATCGACGGCTGACCTTTTTTCTCGAGGTTCATCGAACGATCGACACGTCAGGGGAGTTGGCCTCGGTCTGGAGGTCAAGCATGGTAGGCCTGCTGGTAGAGTTGACCCCAATCTTGCGGTTGAATGAATGATCGGCCTACTGGAGGAGTTACCCCCAGCCTTACGATCGATGCGGGGTCAGCCTGCTAGGGGAGTTGCCACCAGCCTTACGGTGACAGGTCAGTCGTCCTGCTTGGAGAGACATCCCCAGGCCAACGGTCGATCGAATGATTGGCCTGTAGGGGGAGCTGTCCCCAGCCTTACGATCGATGTGCGGTCGGCCCGCTTGGGGAGTTGCCACCAGCCTTACGGCGACAGGTCAGTCGGCCGGCTGGGGGAGCTACCCCCATTCTTACGGTCGATCGAATGATCGGCCGACTTGGGGAACTGCTCCTAGACTTCCGATCGATGTGTGGTCGGCTTGCTGGGGGAGTTTCCCCTAGCCTTACAGTGACAGGTCGGTCGGCCAGCTGGGGAGCTGTAGTGTTTTCTGGGACCCTTAGGGCACAAAACTCTATGCCCGTCCTAAGTCGGACGGAACATAGACAGAAAAAGCAGCGGAAAAATAACATGTTAATCTAATTAACATTTACCCTAAGGTCCAAGACCCTAATCCAAGATCTATGCCGACTTGGGATGGGTCTGACCATCCCAAGAAGGATCTAGCCTACTGTGATTTAATTAAACTAATGCTAATAAACACATACCCGAAATCTCAACCCTGGGGCAGGCGAGATGTTCCGCACCGTCTTCCGAGCCGCTCCCGTCCCACGCTGAGCCGCTCCTTGAACCGCTCACCGAGCCGCTCCTCGAGCCGCTCCCCGAGCCGCTCCTCGAGCCGCTCCCCGAGCCGCTCCGCATCCCAAGGCGATCAATCCCGTGTCGCCGAGCCAACCACGCGCCGAAGAAAATTTCACGCGAGTGAAACCTCCGCCTAGATTTCGGATCTGAATCCGAACCCCTTCGCGGCTTTGCTAGAGCCCTTAGGAGCAAGGCAGAAATATAGGGAGAGGAGAAATATTAACTTAAGCCTAGATCCGAGCGTGCTCCAATATTTACGAGAGCCGCTCAGATCTAGAGCTTGGGATGAGTTATGAGGAAGGGGGAGGGCCTCTATTTATAGAGGCGGCTGACTCTCCCCTTTTCTCCACAACCGAGGTGGGACTATTAATTTGGGATTAATTAAATCAAGTTAGTTTGCCTTTCACAAAGGGCAAACTTCCTCGAATTTTAACTCCCTCACCATTGAGTTTCAATGTTGGTACAACCTACCAAATCGAAGAGGGTTCAACGGTGAACGCGTAAGAAAAAACGGCCCGTCAATCCGAGTCCGTTTGACCCTTCAAACAATTGTCCAAAGTTAGACAAAAGTCATGCTTCTCTTAGAAACGTAGCCGTCAAGAAAATCCCAGGTTTCAAAAAACCCTAACCAGAAAATTCGGGCTTGGTGGTCCTCCATTTTCGCTGGTTTCAGCCCAACAGTTTGGGCTGACTTGTTTTGGCTATAACTTGTGCATTTGGACTCCGTTTTTGACGCGGTTTGAACCTGCGTTTAGAGCGGGACGATCCCGTCATCTAAGTAACCTTTTCAACGCGTTTATTTAATTAAATATAGTCTTAAACAATTTAAGACACATTTAATCTCTTTTGCATCATATGCAAAATAATCCCTATCTAAGCTTAAATTATCATTTGCATCAAATACAAATGATCCGAGGGCATATTCCTCTACATCTCCCACTTGCACTCAGGATCATTTATCCCGAATGCAGGAGATGATTGCAAACATCTTTTGCAATATTTTATCCCTTGCATCAAATGCAAATTATTCTCCCTAACTAATTTCTACCTATTACTAGACGAAGATCACACTCTGTGTGAGACCCTACAGCCTGAGCCTTACAACAGGTTGGGCTCGAAGCCCTATACGGCAGTGACCACGAGCAGTGGTTGCCGTCCCTGCTTCAGGAATCATCATTATGTGGTTGACTCATTGACATGAGTATTGACGGGACCACCCTGACTGTTTCCATGATGAATTCTGCAGTTATAGTCTCTTCGTCTAAACTATGTCGTATAGATCAAGTCTAGGGTACGGTCAAACTGTCAACCCCAATAACTTGACTCAGGTTAGTTTCTATCGATCTTTTAGTCAAAAATGTTGGACTTCTTCCAACATACTCTGGCCAGAGTTTTTACTAAAGACCAAACTAACCCTACAACACTAACTCCCATTGACCGGGAGAGACGAATCCTCTCTTGGTCATTACTCTCCTCATACGCTTCAAGTGTCACCCAATCAAAGACCTTTCGACAGGCCTTGCCTCGAAGCTAGGTCATTTGATCTAAGTGGCACCGTTCACGCACATGTTCGTCAAAATGACCTCAAGTCAAAAGACCAACTAGCCTATCATCACTCAGAGTCATCATTGACAGATTGGGCAATATAACCATATGATAACTCTTGTGGATCATTCAGTGAACTCATTCTCTAATGAGCACCTGTGTCTCGTCTTCGACTTCGCCAAGTCAAGCGATCATGAGATCATCACCACAGCTAAACGGTGAAGACTAAGACACAATGGTTTATCCGATGTTTCGATATCCTTGTCTCGAAACATCTACGACCACGAACCTTGTTAGACTTATGCTACAGACGGTCAAACATTTCTCCATGATCGAGATACTCATCTCGATACCTGTTTGACCTCGCATAAAGTCTCAGGACTTTACCTAAGTTAATATCTAATGTTTAACTACATTATAACATAACTTAGATAAATTATTACCAAACAGCTTACTGTTATTTAGAACAAGATGTTTGTGCTATTCACACATGAAGATAGATAGCCTCGAGGGTATTGATCACTCCATATTTTACACCTTTTTCCCGCATGTTTGCATGCCATTCAGATCGCCCAAATCATGTTTTTCATGATATATCGACGATATTGCGATGCTTTTTCACGATTTCTTGTTTTTGTCGAATTTCAGGTGATTTGGAGCGATTTGGAGTGATCTCGAGATACACCTACTCCAGAGTGTCACCGACGACCTCCCCGAGGGGTATTTCGCCATTGGAGAGGAGCGGAAGAAGAAAGAACGTCGCAGGAGCGACGAGGAGGCCAAAACAAGCTGTTTGGGCATTTTTGGTGTCTTACTCGGCCGAGTGAAGGAGTCACTCGGCCGACCAGCGAGACACCGCTCAGCCGACCAGATTGGACACGTTTTATATGTGCACTCGGCCGAGCATCGGAAGCCACATCGGCCGAGTGACGAGACCCCGTCCGCCCGAGTGGCACTCAGACGAAGCCCATCAAAAATCGCCAACTTACTGTTTTCGTCTGCCTGAGCTTCAGAAGACCCACTCGGCCGAGTGGCAAATGCCGACCGCCCGAGTACATAGAAGCCATCGGCCGAGTGACGACAACTCACTCGGCCGAGCGACCCCCCGAAGTGAAGACCCCCGAAGACCCAGACTTACTGGAAATGTACAGGGTTTCTTACTCGGCCGAGCGACTTTTGTCCCTCTGCCGAGTGCGACGCGCTGCCTGTAGCGAAAAATGCGGTTTTCAGGCTGCGCAGGGGCATTTTGTCACAGTTTTTTGGACGATTTTGGGGGGTATTTAACCCCTTTTTTGACCTAGGTTGGAGAGCTTTTTCTCTTAACTTTTTGCAGCTTTTTAGATTAACTTTTAGCTTTTAATTCTTGGGATTGGAGAGGAGAGAAAAGTTGATATTTGTTGGATTATTGGAAGAACTCTATTGGTTTGCATCTCTCCCCTCTAAAAATACCATTTTTATTGCATATCTCAATATTGTGATGAATTCTTTTGTTATTTCCATTGATTATTCTTGTATTTGTGCTATGAATTGTGAGTAGTCTACACGTCTCGGGGCGTGGGGATGAACCCTACGAGCCCAATTTCAGATTTGTGATGAATTGGTAGAAAAATTGCTAGAATCGCTATTAGGATTAGTTTGGGATCGATTTATTACGGATAACTAGGTATTCATATCGATTGGGATTTACAAGAGATTGGATCCCAATTCGATAGGAAACCCTAGAAATCCGAATTGGGTTGGAATCGAATTTCCGAAGTATCGGTTTGCAAGAGATTGGACCGATACTATGGTTCTCGGTTGCAATTCCGCGCCGATACCCGTTTGCAAGAGATTGGATGGGTAGGAACTATCCCAACCTAGGTCATGGCCCGAGTTTGCACGAGAGTGGGCTCGGGGCGCGATTGAACGATGATGTTGATCCTAATGCTAGCTTGCCTAGGCTAGGGTTTGCAAGAGATTGGACCCAACCCTAGGTTAGCTATAGACCGGCAACAGCGCGAGAGCGTGAGCTAGGTTCTACATTCAGTTGCAACTAGTTCATCCGAATTTCTACCCTAGCAATGTTGACACCAATGAACCACATTGACGAGATACTGTGAGTAGCGGGAATTCCCCATTCCCTAGGCGTCTTTTATTTGATTTGATATCTTCGTACTTTGTCTGACGATTGTGACAGGATCGCCAAAGGCAAATTTCTCTCTTTTCCGTTCTTAATAGCCAGGTTGATTGGAGCAAGCACTTTCATTCGTCCTCCTTGTGTTCGATAACCCGCTCGCCGCTACACCGTGCGCTTGCGGTAAAGCTACACACCCGTGGCCCTCTTTTCTGGGTACACGGCCGGGCGCGATCAAGTTTTTGGCCCCGTTGCCGGGGAGGTGTTTCCCGTTGGGTGCCAATTTGTCACAATTAGGTTGATTAGACTACGAAAAATTTTTTTTTTAACAAAAATAATTTTCACCCCCGCCACCATTATTATCATTTCTATATTCTTTTGTGTCACTGATATTTTTCTCCAGGTATTTATCTTTGTTTATCAGGTGTTATGGATGGTATTATGTGGACCGCAGATTTTGAGGAGAAAGCATTTCAGAACTTATTGGAGGGCCTCTTGGAGTCAGTGAGATTCACCGGTTCAGAGAGCATTACAGGAGGTGATGCATTTGAGCTACGATTTACAGATTTTGTTATGAACCGTGTTTCAGCTGCAGGAACAATTGAGGATGACATCCATGTCAGTCTTGATGGGGATAGACTATATTTTCGGATTGCTTGCGGGCATTCCCCTCCACATGATACATCCCCACGAGTTGACACACATGAGCAGCCAGCATCACCATTCCAGAGAGAGCCTACATTGATAGTTGATGAGAAGGCAAAGGAGCACTCTGTCGAGCCAGAGCATATTGACGAGGAGGCCTCACATGCGGATCCAGAGCATGCTTTTGAGGAGGCCTTACATACAGAGCCAGAGCTTATCATCGAGGAGGTCGTACATCGGGACGAGGACATAGCCATTCATGAGGATCCCGAGCACTATTCTCCTCCATTAGAGCTCTCGCAGCCACCTCATCCTTCCACTGACATCGAGGACTATCCCACAGAGCTTACTGCTCCCACTCAGGGAGATATTTTTACCCATTCCATTTCTGAATCATGTATTCCATTTGATATTTATTTTGATTCAGATATTTTTGACACGTCGTACCTCTTGCAGTACACATACGATTATGGACCGGAGGTATGCTTGGACGTGTCACAGTTTGACGAGCCTATCGAGGAGGTCCACACCCATGATCCAGATACACATGAGCAGCTTAGAGAGGACACCATGGAGACAGCTATCACAGCACATGAGGATATTGAATTATTTCCAGGGAAGTATCGTCCACCATTATTTATTCCATATATTTCTATAGACGATCCTCTTTGGGATACTTTTATTATGAGGGTGAATTTTTTGCAGCGAACTGATGCATCCTATTCTCTGCAAGGTACATGTGGAGTCCTTGTGGGAATGCTGGAGGATGCATTGCTGGAGTTCGTTGGAGTCCGTGGACACACGCGTCTGGCGGAGCCACGGAAGGAGCAGTTGGAGCAGTTGCCTGCACCGGCAAAGATACTGGATCCGCCTTTTGCTATAGGTGATATCAATCCAGTAGTGTAGAAATTTTTATGCTTTAAATAAACACGAATCCTCTCGACAGCGAGAGGACCGTATAGATTTGCTTGAATAAATATTACCTCTTATGACGGCAACAAAATTTTTACTCCCCAAACCCATTATATATATTAATTGCCCCCTTCAAATTTTGATGTGTCACATCCTTTTGCTCACTACCATCGAGCATTTCTTTCAAATGAAACCTCACTTTCTTATTTGTTTGACTTGATCACGCTTAGCAAAATCGTGATTTTATTGATTGAGTCATTTGAATAGGATTGTTTGGTATAAGCTTGGGGGAAAGCGCTCTCATGCATCATTGCATGTGCATGTAGTTGCATTAGGATTTCATGTCATTCATTTCATCATTTTTCATTCACCCCCTATTATTCCTCATATTCTTCCATTATGATCACATTGAGGACAATGTGAAGTTTAAGCTTGGGGGAGTGCATTTCCATGCCATTTAGATGCATTAGTTGCATTTTTACTTTATTTTAGGTTTTTTTAAAAAATTTCAAAATTTTTCCATCATCTTTTTGAATTTTCCATCTTATTTTCCTTTTATGTGTGGTCATGCATCATGTTGTGTGCTTGTTTTTCATTTCTTTCCTCTCTTTTATATTTTTATTTCTTTATTTTCTTTTCCTCCTTTTGTTAGATTTGCTCCTTATGATGATATCTCTTATTGCTTTAGCAGCCATCACGATGCTTATTATTCCTTGCCATGCTACTTAGAGTATTTCAGTATCATGCTTTCCATGTGCTTGCTTATATATTCTTTTGATGATTTCTCTATATGAATGCATGATATTAGTTGAAACTGAATGTATGGATTAATGTTTAGTATGCTTTTGTTGGAAGTGCACCAAGATTCACGCATCAATTGTATAACGGGAGCATCTGCCTTATCATCTTATTCACCTTCTGTTGCATGCTTGATATGAAAGTACTCTTTACCGCTTGACTTCACTTTTTATTGAGATGATTGAGAATATCCATGCTTACATATGAGTTTTAGTTGAAGTATTATTTTATTGAACCGTTCGTGCACATCTTAGAGTGAACCGAGTGTTACATTATTTCTTTCTCCACATATATCTTTTTATTCTCTACATGTCACTTGAGCTCACCTCCTAAAGCTACTTATATCGCATCTATTTCCCAAAAATCCCTACAAAAGAAAAGGTTGCTCCAAAAAGTCCAAAAAGCCAAAAAGGAGCCAAAAACCAAAAATACAAATCAAATAGCTCCTACAAAAATCCAAAAAGAAAAGTGAGAAACAAAAAAGAAAAAAAAAGAAAAAAAGAAGAAAAAAAATGTTTCTCTATCTCATTATTGGAGCCACAAAACACTTGGGAAAACCAAGGCAAAAATCCCATTTTCCACTATCATATTCCTTTAGATGCGATGCCTCAAGCTAAGCTTGGGGGGTGAACTCATTTGACCATATAAGTGAGTGCGACATTAGAGTGGAGAGGTGCACGAATGGGGAAGTTTGATAATGCTGAAACTTAGCACAATACCTTAGTTATGGAGAATTCTTATGAATCGATATAAATATGTGAATGCCATGATTTATTCTATTCTCCATTGCATGTTTGGTGTGATTCTTATATGCTTCTGTTATAACTCTTGATTGAAAAGTACATTGCCAACAATTGTATATTAAATTCTATGAAATGCATGATGTGGATATGAATTGATTGTATGAATTTAGAGAATCCCTTTTGTTGATCTGAAAAGCTTGCAAGTGCCATGTTTAAGTAAGATATGAAATCTTTATAGCATGTGATTCATATTTCCCAAGTTATCGTGATGTGTAGCTTATGGCTTGAGATCTGAGAGAATAATCTAGCGACCCCTTCCACTTCGTATTCTTTTTCTTTTTTCCCTTATTTTTACCCTTCGGGTTCGCCTTCTACTTGTCTTCTTTTTTTTTTCCTTATTTTTACCCTTCGGGTTCGCCTTCTACTTGTCTTCCTCGAGGACGAGTAAGAGGGAAGTTTTTGGCGCCGTTCTTCGGGTTTCTTTTTTCTACTTTCATCTATATCTTGTTCTAACTCTGTTTGCAGCCCAATTTGCATACTCTCCCCATATTTTGCATAAGATCTTAACAGGGAGAATGGAGAATGCAATATCGACAATAGAACTCAGTCAGGAAGATTATGACTCCTTCACAGACCTCCTTAAGGAGCTTGTCGACGAGGTCCACGCCACAGGAGCATTTGCTATCGATATCAAGGACCCCGACGAACAAATATTTGCTAGTTTTGTGATGGACCAAGTCTCCCCGGATGGGACTATCGGGGGCAATGTCAGGGTTGATGTGATAGACGACAAGTTATACTTCGAAGATGGCAGAGCAAGTGTCGAAGAGCACTATACCCCCGAAGAATCTTTCGAGCAAACCGACGATCAGGGAGTTACACTCTATGACACTCACTCCTGCTTTTATGAATCGTCTGATGTGTTTCTTGACTCCAGGAATGAACCGGAGCAGAGTGAAGGTCTCGACGATGCTAGCACAGAATCGGAGAGCGCCTATTTCGATGAATCGTCCTCACTAAGTAGTGAGTCTGAGTCTTCGCATGAGAGCACGCCGCCTGAACATGAGCTAAACTCGGATGACAAGGAAGAAGCCACGCTCATGCGAGCTGACGAAGAAGAAAGAGCGGCACCTCTTGAGGTTGAACTTAAACAATTACCACCGAATCTAAGGAGAGGAGATAGGTAAATCAATCATGAGGAGGATGAACGAGGAGACAAGGGGCGCCCCAGGAAGGCGCTCGATGCTTAGGAGGAAGATGAAATCGACTGGAGGAAGAAAAACGGAGTTTAGAGCCCTAACGAAGACAAACAGCAGAAAGCAAAGCTTACTCGGCCGAGTATACTAGTCACTCGGCCGAGCACACAAGTTCGTCCGGCCGATCCGCCCACGAACGAGGGAAGTCTTCTGTACCCAACTCTCTGTTTATTTTTCCGATTTCAGTACAATTGCCACTCGGCCGAGTATATATATTCACTCGGCCGAGTAAAACTGATACACTCCTAGGGCGAGTCTTGCCGAGTAGCTTGAGTCACTCGGCCGAATGGACTTACTCCACTCGGCCGAGGATGGCAAGGCCACTCGGCCGAGTCATTAGCGGGGGAAAATTTTCCCAACATTTTTCGTTGAGTTCACTCGGCCGAGTGACCTAGTCACTCGGCCGAGTCGTAACTTCTGCTATATAAAGGGCCGGGGGCGCGTTTTTCGAAACAAAATAATCCGAACGACTCGCCCGACCCTTCGCATTCCCCTCGCCCGCTCGTCTCGCTCGCGCCCCCACTCGCCCGACCGTCGACCCTCGCGCCGCCGCTCGGCCAGCCACCGCCGGCCGAGCCCCGCCGCGCCTCGCCCGAGTCGCCGCCGGCGGCCACCACTCCGGCCACCTCCGGTAACCCCAATTTAGCCTATTTTTCTCCTCTTTTGTGTGTTTTTCGAGGATCCATGTGCTTAACGAACCCCAAACCCAAATTAATTTCTATTTCTATCTATTATACCCCTAATGCCCCATACGTTTTGAATATTACCCGCTGATATCTCCATTTCATGCGCAGGTCATTATTGGGAGCTTAGGGGAGCCCAGGGGAGCTTCCAGGGACTGTTTTGGGCTTCGTGGAGGCGTCGTCTTCGTACGCTTCCATCGCTTTGCTCTCACGGCGTGTCGTGGTATATTCTTTCCTTTATTTAACGCACGCCGTGTTTTTATTGATTTTGGTGAGCGCTCGGGGCCCATATGCCGCCCCGGACACGGCCGCGGTCGACGAGAGCTTCCGCCAAGCGGAAGCGGTCGGATGATGCCGGCCCCGCGCACGAGGTGGAGGACTCTCCTCCTTCTTCTCCACCATACCCCGCACACCCAACACAGCTTGCAGGCCCCGCACACCCCGCACAGCCTGCAGCGCCCGCACAGCCCGCACAGCCACTCCCTGCCATCCCACAGCCCGTACCACCGCCACCGGCTCCACTTGTCGGGCCACTCGGGATTACGTTTTGAGACGACGCACACCGCGCCGTCTTCGAGCGTATCTCCCAGCGCTTGATCGTACCCTCCAGGTTCGCACACCTTGCCGACCTAGGACGCCTGGGGGTACTCGAGGGGATGCTCACGTTGTACGACAACGTGGGCTGGCGAGATTTATTCCAGGTGTCGGCGGACATGTTTGTCCGTCCGACACTTGAGGTTCTTAGTTCGATCACCCGGATCGACGAGGGATGCTCGTTTCGGTTCATGGACCGAGAGTGCCAGGTCACTCTCGGTATGATGAGAGCCTTTTTCTCGTGGCCCGACGTCCCCGGGGCCGACCGTGGCTACGCCCCCACCCATATCCCCCCACCTTCCTTCGACGTCGGCGCCTTCTGGGCCCGGATTACGGGTCTTCACGCTGCCTTTGACCCTAGCAGGGCCAAGGCCTTGGCCATCGTCCACCCTTGCCTCCGTATAGCTCAGCGCCTTATGGCGACGACCTTTTTGGCGAGATATGAGCCGGGTACGATGTCCATGCCGGAGCTTTACATGCCCTACGCGATGACACGGCCCAGAGCTCTATCTAGGGAGGGCGATGCGTTGGTCCCCGCCGTCGTGATTGACGTTGCGGCCTGGTTTTTGGACCGCATCATCGTATCGGTGGGCGCCCGCTCACCGATATGCTGCGGCGGTCTGATCACCTTGCTCACCATGATGACTGGCGAGTACCCACCGGCCGATTTGCGACGAGCACCGGGCCCCACTTCATTGTCCATTGATGTTATGGCCCGGATGAAGATGCTTCGTCCGCACGGTGAGCGCCACTGGGTCTGGCTGCACGGCCCCTACGGTGCCGATTACATGATTCTTCCGAGCCCAGCTCGGACTCAGATTGCACCAGCCCAGGTAGATTGGCTCCTGGCGATGGATCTTCTGATCCCTGCCGCTTACGTGCTCGAGGCCGAGGAGGCCGAGCAGGCCCACGCTGCCCACGCTGCACCCGCAGACCCTGTCGCCCCTGCCGAGCCCACTGCCCCTGTTGACCCCGTGGCCCCTCAGCCGATCCCTGATACTTCTGCTGCTCCCGACACCTCTGTCCACACTTCTGTCGGTGTCGGGGGTACCCTCGCTGAGCCCACCTCCACTGCTTTCACGCCTACGGCCACTTCCACTACCTCCACGCCCACTACCACTGCTGGCCCTCTGTCTGTCGAGCCCGTTTCTTCTGCCCCACCCGAGCGCCCGTCGACTATAGTTGAGTGCGGAGAGCCCTCTTTTGCTGCCGCAACGGAGACCGTGGTCTCCACCTCTGTCTCCACAGCTGCTGTATTTTCTGAGAGTGTCGTGGCGTCTGTCCACACGTCTGTGCCACCGACCTCTCTGGCCGCCTCGTTGCCACTTTTGTACTCCTCTTTCGTTGCCGCTGCCTCCACTTCCACCCAGCCGGTGCCCCGGCCTCACACTGAGGCCAGGCCCACTTTTGCGAGCGCAGCACCTTTCGTTCCACTACCTGCTGAGCCCGTCACCTACGCCACCCGAGTACGCCAGCCCCGACCTGCACAGCACAGACCGGTGCGTCCCTCTGCACCACCTCCCCCCGACACTGTACTTCTGAGCATTCGTGCTCTCGAGGGGGCGGTGAGTGGCCTCAGATGCGACCTTAGGACCATGTCCTCCACCGTCTCCGCGATGGCTGGCCGCTTCGACCTGCTTCCGCAGATTCACTACTGCCTTACCCAGGTCCTAGAGCGACTCCCCCGCTTACCCACGACCACCCAGCAGGTCCCCACCCCCACTCCTACACACACTCAGCCTGCTGCCACTCCCACACCCGCACCTGCTCAGCATCCTGTCCCACCACCACCTCCGCCTCAGGACAGAGCCGGTGCAGCCCCACCTTCTTAGGCACTCTTGATGCCTTCGATTCTTTTTACCGTTGTGCTGCCCGACTCTGCTGGGTCCTGATGCATTTTTGCCCACCCCCCCTCCCCACACTGTTCTGGATTCACGTTTTGATCTTATATTTACATACCATTTTTGGGAGCGGGGAAAGTTTTTGGTGTCACACCTTTATATCTGTATCACTCATATATCTGCATGCATCATGTCCGCATCATATTTTTATTTTTCTTTTGTTCTTTTCCTTTTTTTCATGCATTCATCCTCACTTCCCCTCCCACTCCACGTCTCTCGGTGTGCCACACTTCGCACATTGAGGACACTGTGCCATTTAGCTTGGGGGAGTGAGTTCTCACGTTCTTTTTGATTTACCACCTTTATTTTTAGTTTTTTTTTCACGCCATTTTCCGCATTTGCACTTATTTTCATCATGTTTTTCTTTTATTTTACCATGCATCACGTTTTTCTTATTTGCTTTGTGTGTTGCATTGTAATTAGTTCTATTTTTCCCTTTATCTTTATTTTCTTTTTCATCTCATGCTAGAGATGACTTTTCTATGATGATGATTACGTGGAGTTAGCTTCCTTAATATGCATGCTATATTTGTCATGTCTTAGATTTTATTTCTGATATCATATGCTGTGATTCGCCTTGCATTTAGAGATAGTAACCCACACTTTTTCCGCATGAAAATGGATGAAATCTTATTATTAGCTGAGTCTGAATATTCATATGTATGCTATCGCAGAAAACACACCAAGATTCACGCATTGAATGCTTATATCTGGAGTACCGATTTCTTTTCCTATATCACTTCTATATGCATGATTTGTACATTTCACTTCAGGATGATTGAATGATGTTAGCTATGATAAATCTGGATTAGTTAGCTTTTTTGTGATCGAAACTGAGTAGATTAGATTACCCTGCTGAAGTTGTCGTGCACGTCTTATAGAGTGAACTGAGAGACATATTAATTTCTTTCTCCACAAATCTTGAACATCATTTCTCTATTTTAAAATCATTGGTGAATCTCCCCTTAGCGATTCTATTATATGGCATTTACCCCGCCTTTAATTCCTAGCTCCAAATTTCCCGAAACCAAAGAAAGAAAAAGAAAAATTCTTGTATATCCTTATTTCTCTTTGAGTTGGGATCATTGTGTATATATGCCATTTGAAAAAAAAAGAGAGAAAAGAAAAGAAAAAGAAAAGAAAAAAGAAAAAGAAAAGAGGAAAGAACCTTAATAAAAGATCCCATCTCATGTTCTCTCTTTCTTTCCCTCTTTTTGTATTTATTTTCATTACTTTTGGAGCTTTATAGAAATGGGGATGTAAATATTTTTTTATATGCCACCACGCTTATAGATAAGCTTGGGGGAGAGAATCCATTGATGTGTGAGAGAGTGACTACTTGACGTTGCACGACAACCTAGGCTAAGTAATATTCTATACTCGGTGAGATTATTTTTAGCTTCACGAAGTCCAGAAATCTATGCCTAGCACTCATTTCATGAAATCCACACTTTTCTATTCTTTCTATTCTACGGTGTGATATTCTTATACTCCTCTTAGAAAGCGTCCAATTGAAAAGTGTGTGATCTGCGATATTGTATACCGCTTTAAATGATTCAGACAATGTTAATTCTAAAACTATTCCGTTTTTCATGATTATATCGTTGTTCGTGGGTTATCTATTTCTATTTGCGCCAATATACTATGATGTCTAAATAAAATTCTTTGACATGTGTTTTTCATTCGGTGCATGCTATATGAGTAAGCAAAACCCACGTCCTGAGAAAACGACCTAGCAGCTTCCCTCCTTCTTTCTTCTTCTTTTTCGTTTTTCTTCGTTTCTCATTTTTCGTTTTTCGCCGTTTTCATTTTCGAAATCCACCGGGTTCGCCTTTTACTTATCTTCCTCGAGGACGAGTAAGAGGTAAGCTTGGGGGATTTTGATCACTCTATATTTTACACCTTTTTCCCGCATGTTTGCATGCCATTCAGATCGCCCAAATCATGTTTTTCACGATATATCGACGATATTGCGATGCTTTTCACGATTTCTTGTTTTTGTCGAATTTCAGGTGATTTGGAGCGATTTGGAGTGATATCGAGATACGCCTACTCCAGAGTGTCACCGACGACTTCCCCGAGGGGTATTTCGCCATTGGAGAGGAGCGGAAGAAGAAAGAACGTCGCAGGAGCGACGAGGAGGCCAAAACAAGCTGTTTGGGCATTTTTGGTGTCTCACTCGGCCGAGTGAAGGAGTCACTCGACCGACCAGCGAGACACCGCTCGGCCGACCAGATCGGACACGTTTTATATGTGCACTCGGCCGAGCATCGGAAGCCACATCGGCCGAGTGACGAGACCCCGTCCGCCCGAGTGGCACTCAGACGAAGCCCATCAAAAATCGCCAACTTACTGTTTTCGTCTGCCTGGGCTTCAGAAGACCCACTCGGCCGAGTGGCAAATGCCGACCGCCCGAGTACATAGAAGCCATCGGCCGAGTGACGACAACTCACTCGGCCGAGCGACCCCCGAAGTGAAGACCCCCGAAGACCCAGACTTACTGGAAATGTACAGGGTTTCTTACTCGGCCGAGCGACTTTTGTCCCTCGGCCGAGTGCGACGCGCTGCCTGTAGCGAAAAATGCGGTTTTCAGGCTACGCAGGGGCATTTTTGTCACAGTTTTTTGGACGATTTTGGGGGGTATTTAACCCCTGTTTTTGACCTAGGTTGGAGAGCTTTTTCTCTTAACTTTTTGCAGCTTTTTAGATTAACTTTTAGCTTTTAATTCTTGGGATTGGAGAGGAGAGAAAAGTTGATATTTGTTGGATTATTGGAAGAACTCTATTGGTTTGCATCTCTCCCCTCTAAAAATACCATTTTTATTGCATATCTCAATATTGTGATGAATTCTTTTGTTATTTCCATTGATTATTCTTGTATTTGTGCTATGAATTGTGAGTAGTCTACACGTCTCGGGGCGTGGGGATGAACCCTACGAGCCCAATTTCAGATTTGTGATGAATTGGTAGAAAAATTGCTAGAATCGCTATTAGGATTAGTTTGGGATCGATTTATTACGGATAGCTAGGTATTCATATCGATTGGGATTTGCAAGAGATTGGATCCCAATTCGATAGGAAACCCTAGAAATCCGAATTGGGTTGGAATCGAATTTCCGAAGTATCGGTTTGCAAGAGATTGGACCGATACTAGGGTTCTCGGTTGCAATTCCGCGCCGATACCCGTTTGCAAGAGATTGGACGGGTAGGAACTATCCCAACCTAGGTCGTGGCCCGAGTTTGCACGAGAGTGGGCTCGGGGCGTGATTGAACGATGATGTTGATCCTAATGCTAGCTTGCCTAGGCTAGGGTTTGCAAGAGATTGGACCCAACCCTAGGTTAGCTATAGACCGACAACAGCGAGAGAGCGTGAGCTAGGTTCTACATTCAGTTGCAACTAGTTCATCCGAATTTCTACCCTAGCAATGTTGACACCAATGAACCACATTGACGAGATACGGTGAGTAGCGGGAATTCCCCATTCCCTAGGCGTCTTTTATTTGATTTGATATCTTCGTACTTTGTCTGACGATTGTGACGGGATCGCCAAAGGCAAATTTCTCTCTTTTCCGTTCTTAATAGCCAGGTTGATTGGAGCAAGCACTTTCATTCGTCCTCCCTGTGTTCGATAACCCGCTCGCCGCTACACCGTGCGCTTGCGGTAAAGCTACACGCCCGGGGCCCTCTTTTCTGGGTACACGCCCGGGCGCGATCAGGTATCATCTCTCAACATCTCCCACTTGCACTCAGGCCCATTTATCACGGTATCTAATACCGTTTTTACACATAAGTTTTCCCGACTTCATGTGGTAGAGCCTTCGTGAGTGGATCTGCTAAAACCGTCTACACTATAGACTTAAGGAGTTTCTATGTTCATATTAGACCAACCATTTGAATCTCATTCAAATAATTCATTTAGTCTGTCGGAATCCATAACATTTTATTTATTTGGATCTTATCCAGTTCATCGTACCTTACGATAATAATCTTAAATTAGTTAATGGTCATAAATGGCTCATATCTATTTCTGATAAAGTATCAAACTCTTTTGATCACTTCATCAAAATATATATGTTCCATCCCTTTGATGCCTCACATGTAATTTACATGCTCCCACTGACCTTGAAAACTATCTGGCTAATTCATATAAGTTGGTCCGTCTAAATCATATTTAGAAAAACGAACTTGTAAGTGAATGCTCCAATTTTCATGGCCAACTTAAGCGTTTACATCGAGTTTGGTCCGAGTAGTTCTGTACACATCTGTTGGTGGAAAAACGGTTTCATTATAATCCATTTTATAGGAATTAGTATGGAAAAACCGTTCTCGACCAACATGATTGCACTTCACTATATTCCTTTCTGCACCAATCTTTCAACTTAAAGATTTACTTGTAGAAAGTGAGGAAACATTTTCCTTGTGCACGTAAATTAAATTCCAAAATTTATTTACACACACGGACCTATTCTGATTGCATCAAGTTTTTAAATCGGAGTTACTACTCCGAATTTCATCCCGGAAGTTGACTAAGTCATCATCAGTTATGATGTTTAACTCGACTCTTCGTCTCACGAAATTCGAGTAATTATACAACTTCCTAATGATTGATTTAATGAATATCTTATTGATAATGTCCTCACAGAACATTATCAAAACCTAGGCATTACTATCTGGGACTTAAACCAGAAAGAGGACTTAACTCAGAGTCACTTACAATGGATCACACCAAGTCTAACTAAGTGTGATTCATACCTTTTGACACACGGATGTGTTAACAGACTTGACCTGAGAGAAAATCACATTTTCTTTTAATTACGCAAGATTTAATGTAGCTAAGTATTTGACCATGCGATCTAATCGAATCTGTTTAAATACTTTAGTCATTTCGTTCTTTATTTTATCAGACTTGTGTTTCATCAAGAACACGTGTCTTAATAAAATATACGAATAACTTAATTTTGGTTAATCTAGACTCGAGTACATCAGTATGTACTTGACTGAGTTCGACAACTCATTCTCCCACTGTCTTACAGATGGGTATTGACCATTGTATCTAAGAGGGTAAGATTCACAAGTGTCCGCAGACTTCATAATACGAGAGGTCAGACCCCTCTTTATGTGACTTGTGAAGCTTACTTTCTCGATACGGCCTAGTCTATTTTGCCATATAAGTTTGCTACTATCCTGTGTATTTATATATTAACATTTAATACATATATTATCGTTATACATATTATTCATTGCTTCAGAAGCAATGTGACGACATTCGTCAAAATGTGTTAACCTTTTGTATAACAATAATTATGAAATCGTGACATCAAAATATGTCACATTTCCGTTCCCCCCTCCTTATGCCTTTACTAATGATAAATTAAACTAACTAACTCGACTGACTTTCCGGAGTGCCTTCTTCCTTTTCTAAATCACATTTAGATATTAAATAGCCCAACATAAATAAATAGCTATGCAAGCATCTCATGTATCCAAACGCCTAAGAGTTGCAATCTTGAGTGTAGCTCAAGAAGTTGCTTGTCTCAAGATCCAGTTGGGATACATAGTCTTGCACCGTTCATGCACTCGTATTCGACTCAAACAGTTTGATCGAATTCTCGAACTTTGCGGATCAAAATTGTTTGTCCATACAACCTTGAGGGTAGCTCGACAAGTTGTAGGGAGAAACATATTTCGAATATCATATATGTTCAAGCTGCCTCATATAGAGACGTGTGACATGTAGCGTGAATTTATTTGTTGGACCCAGAACTTAATGAAATCGTATTTCTTAAGTCTGTTCTTTAGAAGGTCATTTTAATGTCAACGAGAATATAGTTTAATCCTATCAATTAGAATTTAACTTGATATTCAATTAATCAACCTATTTGACCAGTTAACTTATTCCATTAAAATATTATATTTCTATTCCTTCGGTAAACATAGTCTTTGCCCAAGTTTAGCATATGTTCAATATTAAATATAGGTAGATTGGCATTCATCTATCTATATCCTCCCACTATTTTTACGATCGTTTCAAAGCTTAATAACGAACGATTTAATCGAATTAAAATATTTAAAATTTAGTGAAAGAGGGATCCAATCATCCTGAACCTCACAACCTTGAGGAGACTCAACAAGTTGATTGGTTCCATGATTGGTAGACTAACTCTTAGTCAATCACATCACATGTGACTCCCTATCGTTTTTTACCCACAGTCACTTATGATCTTGAGGAGACTCAACAAATCATAATGACTGGTCTAGTCAGACCCTTGATTTCGTGTCCAGATTTGACTTAGATCGATGCTCGAGGAGACCCGACGTATCGATTTGGGTCAAGTCTAGACTACATCACATGTATGTTGGAGTTTGTTCCTTAAAGATAAACATGTCATAGCTTGAGGAGACTCAACAACTATAATTGTCTTCTTTGAGTTACCAAGCTCCAAAATCAAGGAGGGATACGGATTAATCTTTAATAAGATTTATAACGCATTGACTAGATATAGTCCAGGGTGTCATACAATCATGATTCGCGACATTGCGGTCCAGTGGAACACAGCCAGGGAATTGACTAAGCCAGGATCACTACCCCTTAGACTAGTAAGGTTGATCCAGAACGCTTAGCCAAGCACATTGACTGGATCATGGTCCATTGAATGAAGCTTGTCATTTTTGTATGTGTGCCATAGACTAAACAGTTTTTATTAACAACTAATTAATCCTATCAACTAGTTGCATCCTTAAATTCAAAATTTTAGGATTTGTTTAATAACTTTTATTAAGACCTTATCAACTATAAGGTTCACGTGCTATCCTAATCGTTATCAGGATTTTAATAAACTTTATTAACAACGCCAAAAGCGAAGTCCTTTAATGAGAATTAATAATAACAATTAGAATTAAGATTCATTAAAAGGACTACCCTAATCATGAATTAGGTCTTAAAGGGTTGTTAAAAGTTTTATTAAAACATAGCATGTCATTAAAATTCAAGTAATAAATTTTAATCATTTTTAATGGCTAACCTAAAGGGTTGTCTTGTGTTATCAAATAAGGGACAAGAAGAACTAGCCATTAAAATAAAGCTACACTAATTTATCGCATAAAGATAGTGCACAACTATTTAACAATTAAATAGATTAAGTTTATCGCATAAACAATTTTAGCATGCATACATAAATTTAACATTTAAATTTAAAATATGATTTTAAAATCTTTTATTTTTATCTCATAAAAACTTGTTTTTAAAATCACAAATTTGCATGCTACTTTAAAAAATTTATCGCATAAAAATTTTAACCTTTAAAATCAGTTTTAAAATATCTCATAAAATTAGAACATCATTTTAAAAAACTTTCATGCTTAAAATTTATCACATAAAATTTTAGGCACTTTAAACTTATCACATAAATTTTAAAAGATTTAAATTTAGTTTTAAAAAATTATCACATAAACTTTAAAACGTCATTTAAACATTTCCATGTTCAAAATTTATCAAATAGAATATTTGAACATCTAAAACATTTTTGAAAATTATCTCATAACTTTAAAAACATTTTTAAAAGCATTTAAAAGCATTTCATAGTTTAATATAAATCGCAGGCTAGATCGTTACGCAGACCTACGCTCTGATACCACTGTAGTGTTTTCTGGGACCATTAGGGCACAAAACTCTATGCTCGTCCTAAGTCGGACGGAACATAGACAGAAAAAGCAGCGGAAAAATAACATGTTAATCTAATTAACATTTACACTAAGGTCCAAGACCCTAATCCAAGATCTATGCCGACTTGGGATGTGTCTGACCATCCCAAGAAGGATCTAGCCTACTGCGATTTAATTAAACTAATGCTAATAAACACATACCCGGAATCTCAACCCTGGGGCAGGCGAGATGTTCCACACCGTCTTCCGAGCCGCTCCCGTCCCACACCGAGCCGCTCCTTGAACCGATCCCCGAGCCGCTCCTCGAACCGCTCCCCGAGCCGCTCCGCATCCCGAGGCGATCAATCCCGTGTCGCCGAGCCAACCACGTGCCGAAGAAAGTTTCACGCGAGTGAAACCTCCGCTTAGATTTCGGATCTGAATCCGAACCCCTTCGCGGCTTTGCTAGAGCCCTTAGGAGCAAGGCAGAAATATAGGGAGAGGAGAAATATTAACTTAAGCCTAGATCCGAGCGTGCTCCAACATTTACGAGAGCCGCTCAGATCTAGAGCTTGGGATGAGTTATGAGGAAGGGGGAGGGCCTCTATTTATAGAGGCGGCTGACTCTCCCCTTTTCTCCACAACCGAGGTGGGACTATTAATTTGGGATTAATTAAATCAAGTTAGTTTGCCTTTCACAAAGGGCAAACTTCCTCGAATTTTAACTCCCTCATCGTTGAGCTTCAATGTTGGTACAACCTACCAAATCGAAGAGGGTTCAACGGTGAACGCGTAGGAAAAAACGGCTCGTCAATCCGAGTCCGTTTGACCCTTCAAACAATTGTCCAAAGTTAGCCAAAAGTCATGCTTCTCTTAGAAACGTAGCCGTCAAGAAAATCCCAGGTTTCAAAAAACCCTAACCAGAAAATTCGGGCTTGGTGGGCCTCCATTTTCGCTGGTTTCAACCCAACAGTTTGGGCTGACTTGTTTTGGCTATAACTTGTGTATTTGGACTCCGTTTTTGACGCGGTTTGAACCTGCGTTTAGAGCGGGACGATCCCATCATCTAGGTAACCTTTTCAACATGTTTATTTAATTAAATATAGTCTTAAACAATTTAAGACACATTTAATCTCTTTTGCATCATATGCAAAATAGTCCCTATCTAAGCTTAAATTATCATTTGCATCAAATACAAATGATCTGAGGGCATATTCCTCTACAGGAGCTACCTCCAGTCTCACGGTCGATTGAATGATCGGCCTGCTGGGGGAGCTGCCCCCAGCCTTTCAATCAATGTGTGGTCGACCTAATGGAGGAGTTGCCCCAGCCTTATGGTGAGAGGTCGGTCGGCCAGCTAGGGGAGCTACTCCCAGGCTTACGGTCGACCGAACGCTTGGCTTGCTGGGGTTTGCCCCCAGCCTTTTGGCCGATCGGGTGATCGGCCTGTTGGGGGAGTTGCCCCAGCCTTACAATTGACCGAACACTCGGCCTTGCTAGAGGAGTTGCCCCCAGCCTTATTGTCGAATCCTTTTCACCATTTTTATTTGGCTCTGAAAACACTTAACAAACACTTCAAAAATATTTATGAAGGGTTGTTATCATCAAACAAGAAATCATTGATCGTTGTATCTAACTATGTTGTATCTAACTATCTCCCCCTTTTGATGATGACAAATCGCACTAAGATTTGATCAATTTGCTCAATATGATGTTATCGTGATATGCGTTTGTGAAGTGTGATGATGCATGTCAATGCGATATAAATCATATGCAAGTGTTGCTCCCCCTATCTACAAGCTGTCCCTATCGATATGCTCCCCCTATCGATATGCTCAACATGAATATTTTTCAATCAAACCTTCTCACTTTCTCTCCTTTTGTTATCATCAAAAGAACACTTATGAAATCCATGTCATATACAATGTAAAAATAAATCATTATCAATCACGACATATGATCACATTAATACATTTAAAAATAACCACTTGATATTCAATTAACTTCATAACAATGATTAAAACATCTTCATGCTCGTGTGATGATTAAAAAGTTAAAGTGCATATGAAGTGTTTTATGAATAGAAATATGTTAAATCATTGGGCCGACACTCGAGGGAAAGGAAATTAAGGCTGCCAAGAAGCCTACTAAGAAATCATCTGAGCTCGCCAAGCCCTTGGGGCCCATGAAGGAGGCCAAGTATCAACTCAGTCAAAGCCTATATGCCATTTGCCCGTCGAGCTTTCGTTGCTTAAGGAGGCAGTTGATAATGACACATAAATGGCGGGAGGCGTGGGCGATGGTTACCCCTATTAATGAGGGGGGATCGTGCCACCATAATTGGTGACCGATAAATCCACTAACGTTACTGAAGAAACTCTGGTCTATAAATACGAGAACACCAATCTGAATGAGGCAGACTCCCAAGATACGAAAGACCTGATACTCTGAACTATTATTCTTCCACATTTATATTTCTTCCTCCAAATAGCTTGAGGTGACTGACTTAAGACGAACCTCCGTGGCTCAATCTAGACAGCCCCAAGCCTTCACTTAAGTCCAATTCTAACTTAAGCATCAGAGGGAATTTGGGTCGGAATCCAAATCCGACCCCTTTGACTTTTCTTTGTGGTGCATGAAATCAATGCTCGACCTAGCAGAAAGGTAGAAAAACATCTCCCATCGACCATTGTTTGAGGTTCGACCCAACTCGAAGGTCGAACGAGTCTCTGCACTATGCTCTCATCTCAACAACTATCGACTCCGGTTTTGCCAACCGAGGGTCCCACCTCCTCAGCTAACGAGGCTCTACTTCAATTGAAGAGTCCACTTCAGCCCTATTACTGTTGACGCTAATTTTGGTCTTAACATAACCATATTAACCCAACTTTCTAATGAACATAAACTCTTTAGGATTGAATTTTCCACCTTATGAAGCATGAGTTCAAGTTACCAATACCCATACATAGCCAATAAGGACTCTAAGACGCATAATGGCATTGCTTGACGGATATAACAGCTACAATAAAGATTTATCATAAAGCATAAGTTGGATATCCTAGGTTGTATCATTGCTATGTAATGTATCCATTTTTCATACGAAGCTCTTTTTTTTCATAATATGCATCATTTTTCTTGTTCAACAAAATTTTGTTATGAGCTTTATTTTTAATCCAAGGCATGACACTTCATATCCCGTAGAGTAACATGTTTTCCTAATAATTCATCCACATACAGTCACTTTCCCACATTCATGAAAACAATTCCATATGTGCAATAACAATTAATCTTGTGAAAGTGTAGGGTCAAGATGTAGAAATCAAGTTATTTGGTTAATCGAAAATGCCATGATTATTTAAAAAGCGTAAGATGCAATTATCATGACAATAATGCAAGATTTCTACATAGATATGAATGACATACAAAAATGCAATTTCGATAATAAAAAAGAGAGATACAATAAGCTCAATCTTTATAAATTTTGCACTTTTTCAATTTTAATGGTTTTTCATATTTTTCTATCACACAAAAAACAAAAACACAAAAAAAAATCCAAAACAAATCACACACAAAGAAACACAAAAAATCAAACAAAAAGTGAAAACACACCAAAAATCCTATGAATGTATACAGTGAGATCAAACAAGAAATCATATCTTCGCGTTGGCGTTTGACCAACGAACTTCAATGTAATGAAACATCAAATCCATAGTTCCTTGCACATCCATTTTACTTACACGGAAGATGTTATGTGTGACTTGAATCTAATAAGGTCCACTAGTGTTAGTCATCATACTTTTAGGAACCCATATTTGTTTAAACTTTATGTTTTTGTTCCTATATGAGCAATGATGAGAAGTACGAATAACACATCCACAAGTAAAGCACTTTGCATGAATATTTTTAACTTTCGTTGGCTCAGTGTGAACTTTCTTATATTTGGGCTTTTCAACGTGTTTCAAATCATATCCAAGTCCTCGCATATTGTTGCCATATATTTGGTTTCCAAGAATTATATCCAGTGATTGTTTTACAATATCAAATTTCTTTATGGTCAATTTTGGGTCCGTGACTTTGGATTTCAAATAGAGATTTTCGTTCACAAGCAAGGTGCATTTACTAATGAAAGCTTTTTTATTTTCCTCTTTGTTCTTTTTCAAATATTCAGCCTTCTTCCCTATTTCAGTATATTTTCTCGTAAGATCTTTATTTTCAGTCTCAATCTTGATCAATTTTTATTTAAGCTCTTTGTTTTCTGATTCTAATATAATCATGTTTTCTTTGCATGCTTTGTTTTCGGTCTCTAGCTTAGGACATACATCACACTTTAAGGTCTCATGCATAATGGGTGGTTGCTTTTTAATCTTTGCAACAATAGCCTTAAGTGTTTTATTTCTAATTTTTAATTTTTCATCGTTTAGAGACATGTGATAATTTTCCTGTTGTACTTCATAATTTATTTCTTTGAGAGACTCAACAATGGATTCTAGCTTAACAATTTCTGTATGCATATTCTCACATATATTTACAAGCGTAGAATATCTGTGTACCTCAGTTTCCTCCTTATCAATTTTAAAGGAGGAATGAGCAAACTTATCTTGATGTTCATTGATCACTCCGTATTTTACACCTTTTTTCTGCATGATTGCATGCCATTTAGATCGCTCAAATCATGCTTTTCACGTTTATTCGACGATATTGCGATGCTTTTCACGATTTGTTGTTTTTGTCGTATTTCAGGAGATTTGGAGCGATTTGGAGTGATTCTGAGATGCACCCACTCCGGAGTGTCACCGACGACTCTCTTGAGGGGTATTTTGCTATTGGAGAGGAGTGGAAGGAGAAAGAACGTCGTAGGAGCGACGAGGGAGCGAAAATATGAAGTTTGGGCATTTTGAGCATTTCACTCGACCGAGTGAAGTAGTCACTTGGCCGACCATCGGAAGCCCGCTCGGCCGGCCAGATCGGACACGCAACAGAGCCAATATCAGCGTGCACTCGGCCGAGCATCGCCATACCACTCGGCCGAGCACCGAGTCACCCCTCGCCCGAGTGGAGCCAAGACGACGGCATCAAAAATGTCCAACTCTCTGGAATCCGTCAGTCAGCCCCGATGACCGACTCGGCCGAGTGACGAACGACCGTCCGCCCGAGTGAAGAACGCCCATCGGCCGAGTGAAGAAAAGTCACTCGGCCGAGTGACTCCCGAGGAGACGACCCCCAAGACCCCCAACTCTCTGGAAACCGTCAGGGTCTCTCACTCGGCCGAGTGACATTTGTCACTCGGTCGAGTGAGCCGCGCTGCCTGTAGCGAAAACTGCGATTTTGAGGCTGCGCAGGGGCATTTTCGTCAGGGTTTTTTGGGTGATTTTGGGGAGTATTTAACCCCAGTTTTTAACCTAGTTTAGAAGGCTTTTTCAGAACTTTTGGCAGCCCCTTTTTTGATTGACTTTTTAGGGATTAGATTTAGCTTTTAGGGAGGAGAGAAAAGGGATTTTTGTTGGATGCTATCTTGTTCTTCATTGGTTTGTCTCTCTCTCTCTCTCTCAAAAACTCCATTTTTATTGATTTATTGAATATTGCTATGAATTCCATTCATTTTACTTGTGAATCTCCATTGCATTCTATTATGGATTGTGAGTAGTTTCATCGTCTTAGGGCGTAGGGATGAACCCTACGAGCCCAATTTCAAATTTATGATGAATTGGTGAAACTATTGCTAGGATTGAGTAGGGTTAGTTTGGGATTGCTATAATACGAATAGCTAGGGATTCATACCGATTGGGATTTGCAAGAGATTGGATCCCAATTTGATAGGAAGCCCTAGAAATTCGATTTGGGTTGCAATTGAATTTCTCCGGAATCGGCTTGCAAGAGATTGGACCGAAACTAGGGTTTTCGATTGCAATTCTATACCAATACCCGTTTGCAAGAGATTGGACGGGTAGGAACTATCCCAACCTAGGTCGTAGCTCGAGTTTGCACGAGAGTGGGCTCGAGATACGATTGAACGATGATGTTGTTCTTCACGCTAGTTTGCCTAGGTTAGGGTTTGCAAGAGATTGGACCCTACCCTAGGTTGGCTATAGACCGGCAATAGCGCGAGAGCGTGAGCTTGGTTCTACATTTAATTGCAACTAGTTCACCCGAGTTTCAAGTCTAGCAATTGTTAAACCTACGAATCACAATGATGAGATACGGCGAGTAGCAAGGATTCCCTATCCCTAGGCGTCTTTATTAATCTGTTATTTCTTTTATACATTTGAACGAATGTGACCGCATATTTGCGAACATTTCTCGACTATTCTTATAGCCAGGTGATTGAAGAAGACACTGTTATTAGGCCTCCCTGTGTTCGATACCCGCTCGCCGCTACACCGTGCGCTTGCGATAAGACTACAGTGTCGCCGCTCCGGGACGTGTATCCGGGGCGCGATCAAGCTTTTGGCGCCGTTGCCGGGGAGGAAATAGTGTTTGATTCTACCTACCTAGCTATTTTTCTTTTTTTGTTCTATTATTTCTTTTTTATTTTGCCCTTCCGTTGTGCTAACTATTTCTTTGAAACTCTGTTTTTCCTTGCATGTACACGAGATCCTCGGCGAACCCCGAAGAGATACTATACGATCCGGAGATCGAGCGTACATTGAGGAGGATCCGAGCAGAGAGGAGACCCGTTACGGAAGAAAATTTTATGACCCATCCTGAGACACCCGAAGAATTGGCGGCGCGAATGGCGAGGATCATTTCCATTAGAGATAGGCTTCGGCCTAAGACTTCTTCCACGACCTCGTCCATAGCCATGCCGGAGTTGGCGGCCGACAAAAATTTCGAGTTGAAGACCGGATTGGTGGTTCTTATGCAACAAGACCCTTTTCATGGGAACTCCCATGAAAACCCTCATTACCACATCCAGCTCTTCCTATCAAAATGTGCCACCTTCCAAATGCCGGGCGTCTCGGTAGATGCTATCAGACTGCGCCTCTTCCCTTTCACACTCAAGGACAAAGCATTATATTGGTTGAGGACGCAAGCTGAAGGAATCTTCACCACTTGGGATGAATTGGCGAGTGCCTTCATCGACAAATTTTACTCGCCCTCCAAGACGGTGAAGATAAGAAGTGCTCTCATGTCCTTCAAGCAAGGACCACAAGAGACTCTCTATGAGGCATGGGAGCGCTTCAAGGACTTGCAACACCAATGCCCCCATCATAGCATTGAGGATTGGGAGCTTGTCCACAGTTTCTACAATGGACTCCAACCGGGCATGAAGCAGATTATTGATGCCACCGCAAATGGAGCCATTTTGTCAAAGACTCCCGATGAAGCTACGGCCTTGCTTGAGGAGATGGCCTCGAACAACCAACAGTGGGGCGACGAGCGAGGACACTCTTCGTCCTCCTTGAAGCCGTCTAGCATTTATGAGGCCAAGGCCGTCGCGGAGCTAGCCAACAAATTTGATTCTCTCCACAAGGTAGTGGAGAGATTGGAGAAGTACATTACGGAGCCTCAAGGAGCCCCTACTACATCCACGCCGACAAATCATATGAGTGATTGGCAAGACCAATCCCAAGTCATGTATGTAGGAGGAGAGCATGGAGAAGGAGCGTTGGAGCAAATTCAATACGTCGCGGGGAATTCTGGATATTGGGCCAATCCGGCCGCTAGAAACCATCCGGGTTTCTCATATGCTAATAATGATGGTGCATTGAACCCCCCGCAACAACAACCTCCTCAAGCTCGGGCTCCACCACCACCACAACCTAATTATCCACCGAGGGGGCCACCGCAACAAAACTTCCCACCGAGGCAACAAGTGGGACCTTATAGGCCACCCGGGTACAATCAAGGGTGGATAAATCCCAACCCTCTGCAAGCTCAACCACGTCCGGATTTTGAAGCTAAGGTGGAGGAGTTTATGGCGGAACAAAGAAAGATCAATGCCATGTTGAAGGCGGGACAATATTCTCTCGCCACCGTCGTCGCTCAAATTGGGGAGCAACTTGCGTTGCTCAATAAAAACAATCAACAATTGCCGGCTCAACCCGAGCCGAATCCACGGGGCAACACCGGCCATATCAATGCGTTCGTTGCGATTACAACAAGAGGAGGGAAGGATACCACTCCCCCCATGACTCAAGACGAGGAGCCCGTGGTGGAGAATCTAGAAGAAAGCGAGCCGGTAATTGAAGTGGCAAAGGAGAAGGAGCCGCAAGAAGGAGAAAAATCTAGAATGGAGGAGCTTATTGATGAGCGCCGATTTATGCCACCGGTGCCCTTTCCTCAACGGCTAGCTAGAGCCAAGATGGAGAAACGGCTAGCCAAGTTTCTCGAGTATTTGAGAGGGGTGAGCCTCAATATCCCCTTCCTCGACGCTATAGTGGAAATCCCATCTTACGCCAAGTTCTTAAAGGACTTGATCACGGGAAGGAAGAGGAAGGAGAAGATAATGCTCGCGGAGGAAGGGACTTGGTTCACAAAGAGGGAAAAGGAGCCCGCCAAATTCAAAGATCCAGGGAGTTTCCGGATTCCTTGCACTCTAGGCGGCGTCCCCCTACAAAAAGCATTGGTAGATTTGGGGGCTAGTGTTAGCCTCATGCCTCTCTCCATGTTCCGGAAGTTGAATACTGGCACGGATTTAAAGCCGACCGATATGCGGATTCAACTAGCGGACGTGCAGATTACAAGGCCGGTTGGGATTGCAGAGGACATCCCACTCCAAGTTCAGGGGGGCATATGTTTGCTATGCGATTTCTTGATAATGGACATCAAGGAGGAGTGTGATACATCGCTCATACTTGGACGCCCATTCCTCGCCACCGCCGGTGTCATCGTCGACGTGCGGGAGGGGACTCTTACCTTGAACGTCGGCAACATCGAAGTGGAGCTCCATATACCGAAGGCGATGAAGCACATGCCGTATCATGAGGAGCTAGATTACATGGACCTCCTTGATAAGGTCATCGAAGAGGCGATCCCTCACTCCATCGGCGCACCCCACGAAGATAGCTCCGAAGAAGGCCTAGATTTGGCCGAGGAAGAGAAGATGGAGCACTCCCCCGATATCTCCATGGCGATTGATGATGGCGATACTGATGTCGCAAGAATACGGGAGCTCTGCAAGCTCTCGAAGTTGAGGACTCAGAAGAAAGCTCCACCGATACGACGATCGGTGTCACCGGCAAAGTCGAAGACCGAAGCAAGCTCTAGCTTGGGGGAGCCACCCTCCAACATTTCCCATGACGAAGGGGCGCTGGGGAAGACCACACACCATCATGATCCAAATCCGAGCGGTCTTCCCGGGAAATTCGACGGGTGCATCTCATATGCACCCAACATACCGCGCTAAATTGAAAATTTAAAGGGGTCGAGCTCAAGACCTTAACCGAGCGCTTGTCGGGAGGCAACCCGACGGTTATCGCATTATTTCTATTTTAGTTTTTATTTTTGTTTTAGACTTTATTAGTGTTTTTGAGTCGTTTGCCCGAAATTGTTTGACAACGGGTCCTATTTTCTTTGACAGGAGGAGGAGAAAAGGATATCTATTATATGGAGGATGACCGAGGCGAAGAAGAGCGCTCCAGGAATGCGCTTGAGGCCTAGGAGGAAGAAGAACCCACCTGGAGGAAGAAAAACAGAGAGTAGAGCCAAAACGGAGCCCCGAAGTAAAAAACAGAGCCCCACTCGGTCGAGTACCATAGTCACTCGGCCGAGCAAAGAAAGCCGTTCGCCCGAGTGGCGCACCAACGAGGGAAGTCTGCTGTACCCAACTCTCTGTCTTTTTTATGATTTCAGTATAAACTGCCACTTGGCCGAGTATATTTCTTCACTCGGCCGAGTGAAACTGATACCCTCCTAGGGCGAAAATTTCCGAGTAGCTTGTGCCACTCGGCCGAATGGACTTTTTTCTACTCGGCCGAGGGTGGCAAAGCCACTCGACCGAGTCATAAGCGGAGGGAGAAAATTTAAAAAACTTATTCGTTACGATCACTCGGCCGAGTCGTAACTTCACTTATATAAGGCGAACGGGCTCGGCGCGACTTTCGAAACGCCCAAATCAGTTCTCGCCCGAATCGCCCGCGACCCTTCGTCTCCCCGCCCGCTGCGATCACCACTCGCTCGCCCGAACGCCCTCGCCGCCGCCCTCGACCGCCCGACCGCCGGCGGCCGAGCGCCGACCATCGACCGCCGACCCCCCCACCGCCGACGACCCTCCTCGTCGCCGGCCAAGCTCCGGTAACCCCTATTTCGCGTTAAATCCTATTTTCTCCCCATTTTTGACGATCCGAGTACCCATTGAGCCCCTAACTCAAATCGATTTCTCTATTTATCTGTTATACCCCATCTCCCCCATGTATTTTGAATTTTATACGCTGATATCATTGTTTGATGCGCAGGCTATCTTGGGGGAGCTTAGGGGAGCCTTCGGACGCGCTATTGGCTTCGTGGAGGCGTCGTCTTCGCACCTACCCGCTATTTTTGCTCTCGCGGCGTGTTCAGGTACCTTCGTTCCATTCTTTTAGCACGCCGCATTTTTCATTTAGTTGGGTGAGCACTCGGGGCACACATGCCGCCCTGTACACGGCCACACACTCGGGGAGCTTCCGCCAAGAGGAAGCGGACGGATGAGCCCGGCCCCTCCCACGCTAGGGAGGACTCCCCTCCGCCTTCACCACCTCACCCCACACAGCCATTACCAGCCGACCCCATCCACCCACAGCCACTTCCAGCCGATCCCGTTCACGCACAGCCACCACCGGCTCCCGTTGTCGGGCCGCTGGGGATTACGTTCAGAGACGACGCACAGCGCGTCTGATTTGAGCGTATCGCCCAGCGCCCGATAGTACCCTCCAGGTTCGCTCACTTAGCAGACCTAGACCGCCTGGGGGTACTCGAGGGGATGCTCACGTTGTACGACAACGTGGGTTGGCGAGATTTTCTTTCTGTGTCGGCGGACACCTACGTCCGTCCGACGCTCGAGGTACTCAGCTCGATCGCCCGGACCGCTGAGGGATGCTCCTTTAGACTTATGGATCGAGAGTGTCAGATCACTCTCGATATGCTTAGAGCATTCTTTCAGTGGCCCGCAGTCCCCGCGCCCGACCGATCCTACACCCACACACACATCCATCCCCCATCTTTCGATTCACATGCCTTTTGGGCCAGGATCACGGGTTTACCACAGGCCTTTGACCCTACTAGGGCCAAGGCCTTGGCCATAGTCCACCCTTGCCTCCGCATAGCACAGCGCCTTATGGCGACCACTTTTCTAGCGAGGTACGAGCCTGTGACGATGTCTACGCCTGAGCTCTATATGCTCTACGCGATGACTCGCCCCAGAGTTCTCGATAGGGATGGTGTTACGATGGTCCCCGCCGTCGAGATTGACGTCGCTAGCTGGTTTTTGGACCGCATCATCGTATCGGTGGGCGCTCGCTCCCCGATATGTTGTGGTGGCCTGATCACCCTGCTAGCCCTGATGATCGGCGAGGACCTTCCGGCCGACCTGCGTCGACATTCGGGCCCCACTTCACTTTCGATAGACGTCATGGCCCGGATGAAGATGCTTCGTCCCCACGGCCAGCGGCACTGGGTATGGTTGCACGGTCCCTTCGGTGCTGACTACATGATCCTTCCGAGCCCCGCTCGGACACACATAGGACCAGCACACGAGGACTGGCTTCCGGCGATGGATCTCCTGATCCCCGCTGCCTACGTGCTCGAGGTCGAGGACGCTGAGCAGGCACACCCTGCACCTGTTGACCCTGTGATTCCTCAGCCAGAGCCTGCACTTTCTGCCGCTCCAGACACCTCTGTTCACACTTCTGCCAGTGTCGGGAGTACACTTGCTGAGCCGTCCTCCACGCCCACCACGTCTACCACCACCCCCACCACTGCTGTGCCCCTGTCGGTTGAGCCACTCACCTCTCTGCTACCCGAACGTCCACCCACCATACTTGAGAGCGGCGAGTCTTCCTTTGCTTCCGTCGTGGAGACCATATCCACTTTGATCTCCGCTGGGGTTTCACCTTATGGACCCCACACTTCCTCCCCAGCGGTCGACCCTTCTGTCTCCACCGTAGCTGTCCTATCTGAGAGCGTCGTGACATCTGTTCCCACGTCTGTGTCACTGACCTCTCTTGCCGCCTCGTCACCGATTTTGTCTTCCACTCCCACTGCTGCTGCTTCCACCTCACACCAGCCTGCGTCCCAGCCTCGCACTGAGGCTGGGCATCCACTAGTGAGCACAGACCCCATTCCACCCATGCCTGCTGTCCCGATCACCTACACTGCCCATGTCAGACAGCCCCGACCTGCTCAGCCTAGACCTGTCCGTCCCTCCGCTCCACCACCCCTGACGCCTTAGCTCAGAGCGTTCGCGCTTTTGAGGGGGCGATGAGTGGACTCAGGGGCGATTTTAGGGCTCTGTCTTCCACAGTCACCGCCATGCAGCACCGCCTCGAGCTACTTCCCGGCATTCACTTTTGCCTGACCCAGATTCTCGAGCGACTGCCACGACCACCACCCACCCAGCAGACTGTTCCACGACCACCACCCCCACCACCACCCACCCAGCAGACTGTTACCCAGCCACCACCACCCCCACCTCCGCCTCAGGACGGAGATGGCGCAGCACCACCAGCTTAGGCACACCCTTGATGCCATCGATATTTTTTGTCGTTATGCTGCCCATTCTCTGCTTGGTCCTGATGATTTTTGCCCACCCCCTCCTCCCATCACTATTGTTGTCCACATTTTGATCATATCATTCTATATCCTTTTTCGGGAGTGAGGGAGAGTATTTTTGGTGACACACACATATCTGCATCACTTTTATCCTTGCATGCATCACATTCGCATCATATTTTTCATTTTTTTATTTTTATTTCTTTTTACCATGCATGCATACCCACACCCCCACCCATTCCCGTCTCTCAGTGTGCCACACTTCGCACATTGAGGACACTGTGCACTTTAGCTTGGGGGAGTGAGTTCTCACGCTTTTTGCTTTTATCACCTTTTATTTTTAGTTTTTTCACGGTTTTCCACTTTTGCACCCATTTTCATCACGTTTTTCTTTTTTACCATGCATCACGTTTTTTTTCTTATTTTCCTAGTGTGCTGCATTGTAAATATCCTTGTTTTTCGTTTATCTTTATTTCTTTCATCTTTTGCTAGAGATGGCTTTTCTGTGATGACGACGACGTGGTGTTAGCTTTTCTATATATGCATGCTATATTTGTCGTGTCATAGCTTTTTATTTCTGATATCATATGCTATGTTCTGCTTCGCATTTAGAAATAGTAACCCACTCTCTTTTGGTGTATGAAAATGGATGAAACTCTATTATTAGCTGATGTCTGATGATCCATATGTATGCTATCGTAGAAAACACACCAAGATTCACGCATTGATGCTTATATCTGGAGTACTGCTTTCCTTTCTCACATCACTTCTATATGCATGATTTGTACGTTTCACTTCGGGTTGATTGAATGTTTGCTAGCTTTGATAAATCTGGATTAGTTTACTTTTTGAGATTAAACTGAGTAGATTATATTACCCTGCTGAAGTTGTCATGCACGTCCTATAGAGTGAACTGAGAGATACATTTATTTCTTTCTCCACATATCTTGAACATTATTTCTCTATTTTAAATTCGTTAGTAAATCTCCCCTTAGCGACTCTATTATTGGCATTCCCCCGTTATTAAAATCACATGCTCCAAATTCCCCAGAACCCAAAGAAAAAATACTTGTATATCCTTCTCTTTGATTTGGGATCATTTGTGTATATATGCTATAAAAAAAGAGAAAAAGAGAGAAAAAAGAAAAAGAAAAAGAAAAAGATTTGAGAATAAGCGAAGAAAAAGAGAAAAGTAGCTCGAAAACGATCCCATCTCATACCCTTTCTCTCTTTCTTCCTTCTTTTGCTTTTATTTTTGTTTTCTTTGACTTTTGGAGCTTCGTAAAAAAGGGGGATGTAAATATTGTTTTGTATATGCCACCACACTTATAGATAAGCTTGGGGGAGGGAATCCAATGATGTGTGAGAGCGTGACTACTTGACGGTGCATGACAACCTAGGCTAAGTAATATTTTATACTCGGTGAGATTGCTAAAGTTTCACGAAATCCAGAAATCTACGCTTAGCATTCATTTCATGAAAACCACACTTTTTCTATTCTTACTACTCTATCGTGTGATACCTCTTATACTCCTTATAGAAAGAATTCAATTGAAAAGTGTGTGATCTATGATATTGTATACCGCTTTAGATGCTTCAGACGATGTTAATCTTAGAATTATTCCATTTTTCATGCTATATTGATATTCTTGGGTTTTCTATTTCAAATGCACCATTATACTATGATATCAAAATAAAAGCCTTTGACATGTGGTTTATATTCGATGCATGCTATATGAGTAAGCAAAACCCACGTCCTGAGAAAAATGATATAGCAACTCCCCTCTTCGTTTTCTATTTTGTTTTTCGTTTTCCGTTTTCCGTTTTCCGCCTTTCTGCCGTTTTCTTTATCTTTCTCCGCCGGGTTCGCTTTTTACACATCTTCCTCGAGGACGAGTAAGAGGTAAGCTTGGGGGATTTTGCGCACTCCGTATTTTACACCTTTTTTCTGCATGATTGCATGCCATTTAGATCGCTCAAATCGTGTTTTTCACGTTTATTCGACGATATTGCGATGCTTTTCACGATTTGTTGTTTTTGTCGTATTTAAGGAGATTTGGAGCGATTTGGAGTGATTCTGAGATGCACCCACTCCGGAGTGTCACCGACGACTCTCTTGAGGGGTATTTTGCTATTGGAGAGGAGTGGAAGGAGAAAGAACGTCGTAGGAGCGATGATGGAGCGAAAATATGAAGTTTGGGCATTTTGAGCATTTCACTCGGCCGAGTGAAGGAGTCACTTGGCCGACCATCGGAAGCCCGCTCGGCTGGCCAGATCGGACACGCAACAGAGCCAATATCAGCGTGCACTCGACCGAGCATCGCCATACCACTCGGCCGAGCACCGAGTCACCCCTCGCCCGAGTGAAGCCAAGACGACGGCATCAAAAATGTCCAACTCTCTGGAATCCGTCAGTCAGCCCCGATGATCGACTCGGCCGAGTGACGAACGACCGTCCGCCCGAGTGAAGAACGCCCATCGGCCGAGTGAAGAAAAGTCACTCGGCCGAGTGACTCCCGAGGAGACGACCCCCAAGACCCCCAACTCTCTGGAAACCGTCAGGGTCTCTCACTCGGCCGAGTGACATTTGTCACTCGGCCGAGTGAGCCGCGCTGCCTGTAGCGAAAACTGCGATTTTGAGGCTGCACAGGGGCATTTTCGTCAGGGTTTTTTGGGCGATTTTGTGGGGTATTTAACCCCAGTTTTTAACCTAGTTTAGAAGGCTTTTTCAGAACTTTTGGCAGCCCCTTTTTTTGATTAACTTTTTAGGGATTAGATTTAGGTTTTAGGGAGGAGAGAAAAGGGATTTTTGTTGGATGCTATCTTGTTCTTCATTGGTTTGTCTCTCTCTCTCTCTCCCTCTCTCAAAAACTCCATTTTTATTGATTTATTGAATATTGCTATGAATTCCATTCATTTTACTTGTGAATCTCCATTGCATTCTATTATGGATTGTGAGTAGTTTCATCATCTTAGGGCGTAGGGATGAACCCTACGAGCCCAATTTCAAATTTATGATGAATTGGTGAAACTATTGCCAGGATTGAGTAGGGTTAGTTTGGGATTGCTATAATACGAATAGCTAGGGATTCATACCGATTGGGATTTGCAAGATATTGGATCCCAATTTGATAGGAAGCCCTAGAAATTCGATTTGGGTTGCAATTGAATTTCTCCGGAATCGGCTTGCAAGAGATTGGACCAAAACTAGGGTTTTCGATTGCAATTCTATACCAATACCCGTTTGCAAGAGATTGGACGGGTAGGAACTATCCCAACCTAGGTCGTAGCTCGAGTTTGCACGAGAGTGGGCTCGAGATACGATTGAACGATGATGTTGTTCTTCACGCTAGTTTGCCTAGGTTAGGGTTTGCAAGAGATTAGACCCTACCCTAGGTTGGCTATAGACCGACAATAGCACGAGAGCGTGAGCTTGGTTCTACATTTAATTGCAACTAGTTCACCCGAGTTTCAAGTCTAGCAATTGTTAAACCTACGAATCACAATGATGAGATACGGCGAGTAGCGGGGATTCCCTATCCCTAGGCGTCTTTATTAATTTGTTATTTCTTTTATACATTTGAACGACTGTGACCGCATATTTGCGAACATTTCTCGACTATTCTTATAGCCAGGTGATTGAAGAAGACACTGTTATTAGGCCTCCCTATGTTCGATACCCGCTCGCCGCTACACCGTGCGCTTGCGGTAAGACTACAGTGTCGCCGCTCCGGGACGTGTATCCGGGGCGCGATCATTCATCCTCGATGTCATCATACCATGTAGCCACCAAAGATTTATTCTTTTCATTTGCTTTTTCTTTCTTCAACGATGGACAATCCCATTTGGTGTGTCTAGATTCCCTGCAATTTTGGGAAATAATTTCATCATTAATATTGTCAAAAATATTCTTAGACATACGAGCAACATGTTTATTTAAAAGAACTTTTCTTCCCTTTCAGTTCTTCTTATTTTGTGGCCTCTTTCTATCACTTGAGATGTGATCGCCGAAAGATTGCTCATTTCCATTTATCATCTCCAAAGTTCTCCATATATCCTGTGCAGAAGAACAATGATAAATATGATTAAATATTTTTCTATGTAAGCCACAAAACAAAATATTCATTGCTTTAGCATTCAGAGCACACACATTTCTAGCATCCAAATTCTAATCACTTTCATTCTTAGAAAACTTTGTATATCCGTTTTCAATAATGTGCCAAATATCAAAATCCATAGATAACAAATAAACTTTCATCCTAGCCTTCCAGTAAATATAATCATGCCCACTAAACATAGGGGGTCGATCTACAAACATGCCTTCGAAAAAAACTAATTCTAAGGTATTCATGATTTCTAGACTAGATCCTCTAACCTGTTCTGATACCACTTGTTGGATTGTGATCTAAGTCTATAGTGGGGTGAATAGGTTTATAAAAAACTTTTAACTAATATAAAAATTATGCCTACTCAATCAGACAGTCACAGAGCAAATATGGTGCAAAGAAAATAAAGCGGAAGCAAATACATAATGCACACAGTATTTACACTGGTTCGGTCGTCCCAACGACCTACGTCTAGCCCCAAAGTAATCATTAGAATAATAATGTCAAGATACAAACACCCGGAACTTCGTGCCCCAACACTTAGCTTACCAAGTTTATATCTTACTCTCCAGAGTATCGAACACTACTATCCTAGCAAATACTTTACTCTTGACTAGCCCCAACCAATCAAGAGTCTCTAAAGAGCCCCAAAAACGAAAACTAAAACCTAATACAAAGATCTACTAAAACAATCACAAATAATAATAAGATAAAAAGTTTAGAGTACTCAATTTGTGATGTTTGGTTATTCATTGTCGATTAGCATGTTGTCATCTTCGTGCTGGCGCAAATGGTGTCTCAATCTGATCTCTGAATCAAAAGAGATAGCCCTTCGAAGTTGGCTACAAAAATCTACCTGAATCCGGTCTATGCGTAAAGCAGCTCTCTGTTGTCTTGTGAATCTCTGTGACTTGTTGTGGTATGTGCGCAAAGAAATTTTCTGCTTCGTCTTCCAAAAATTGTAGTAAATAGATCCAATCTCAGAAAAATTCAGAAAAATATTCGTTGGAATCCAGAGCTTGTCCTCTTCGACAAAAAAAATGTGAGAGAGTAGATATGATTACTCTTGAGAAGAAAATTTTAAGGATCTTTGAAGCTTGTTCATAGAGCTTGGAATTTGTTCCTTGCGGCAAGATGGTGGTTGAAGCTTGAACCAATGAAGAAGGAGCTTGATGTATATATGTTTGGCTCGACAAAGAAGGATGAAACTAAAGCCTAGGGCCGGCCTTGCCTTGTGCTCTCTCGTGGGGAATTCCTATGAGGGGTAGGAATCATATATAATAGCTTGGACTAAGAGTTTTAGTCCAATACAAACTCATTTGCTCTCATCCAATCAATTTATCTCCATCTTTAAATTGATTTGAAATTGATTATTCTAGATCATTTTTAGTCCAAAACAAACTCGTTTGATCTCATAATATCAATTTATCTCCTCATTGAATTGGTTTGAAATTGATTCTCCTAGATTCACTAGGACTCTTTCAAAATTGATAAATCAATCAATTTGTCTCCTTGATGCAATAAACTTGATCAATCTTAGGATAAGTAGGACTCCTCAAATTGATTTGAATCTTCAATCAAATATTATCGTATCTCCTTGATGCAATGAACTTGATCAATCCTAGGATAAGTAGGACTCTTTTGAATTCAAATTAGATCTTCAAATTTGCACACCAAATCTCCTTATCCCTCCATGGAATTTGTAGAAAATGTTGACCAAGTCAAATGCCATTAATCACAAGATTGCCATTGCTCCTTTTCTTGCACATAAATTACAAGATTGTCATTGACCATATTAGCAAGTTTGCCATTGCTCATTCTCTTGCACATAAATTACAAGCTTGCCATTATGCTTTCTCCCATTATGCTTTCCATGTTTATTTGGCCCTTAAAACTCTTAACAAACATATCAAAAATATTCATGAAGTCTTGTTATCATCAAACAAGAAATTATAGATCGTTGTATCCAGCTACGTTGTATCCAGCACTTGCCACTTTCTAGTAAATTCCCTTGTGTCTTGATTTTCCAAGAAACAAAACTCGGTATTTCTTTCTACGACTGAAATGTAATATTGTCACGCCGCGCTTCCCATTCTACCGGGAGCGAGGACGCGAGCAGGTCCGCGATGTGCTTAAAACAAAGAGGAGTACTTTTTTTTCTTTTTCTTTTTGGAATCCTTTTCCTTTTTCTTCCTCCTTGGCTTAAACACACTAAGCGTCTGTATAAAAATTGCAGATCCTTGCATGCAAATTTAAGAAGCAGCTCAAACAACATTATTACATATCCAGTGTACAATAATTAAGATACATCTCGGCCTAGTATGTCCAATACAAACAAAGTACACAATTACATTATTTTAAATGTAAATAAACAGTCGCGAAGGGGATTGTCTAATCTTCTGTGGGTGGGTACTCCACGTGCTCGTCAAGCACTAGCTCGATTCCTGTGATAGTGTCTTCAAAGAACTCACTATCGATACCTTACGGACATTTCGTAAAACAACAAAATGAAATGTCCGTCAGCGAGATTTACTCGGCAAGATATTCTCAAAACCAAAATATTGAACATTTTAAAATTAAACAACGATGAACTTTAAAGACAAGCAATAAGCTTAATTTACAAATAAGCAATAAAAGAGATAAATCGGTTTAAAGCAGTTAAAACGGTTAAAGCAGTTAAAGCAGTTAAACATTTGCAACCTGCAGCAATTTAATCATTGATAGCCATTTGCAACCTGTAGCAATTTCAATAACAATTTGCAATACTATCAGCAACCTGTGACAATTTAGCATTCAATAACCAAACTGTAGCAATCCTGTAGAAAAGAGGTTATAATAATAATCAATAACCAGTCTATCCTAGTGATAAGTCCATGTCCAAGAGTACTAGAGATAACCAACATGCAGCCTGCGACGGGAGCAACTCCGAGGCTTACCCACCGTTCCGATATGGCAACGGTCAAGGATCTAACCCCCGTAATGTGTTGGAGGTAATTTAGTATGGCGCATCCAGTCATTCTGTGACACTTGTGATCATAGACTACCCCAATCCCAGGTCAAGTCTAGTGCCGGTCAAAAGAAACGTGTACTATCTGTTTATTATTGAAATTCCATCTTACATTCAATATTGTTGAAGTTCCATCTTCCATTCAGTCAATTCAGTCTCGGTGTTTCAATAGTCTGTACAACAGTCTCGTGAAAGTTCACAACTTCACGACTCGATGAAAACATCAGGATTACTTAAATAAATAAAAGAACGAGTAAGATATGATTTTAACCAAGCAAAAGAGTTTAAATTAGCTTAAAACACTTTATAAGACTAGTAGTTATTTTTCAAGATTTTTAAACAATTTTTAAACAATTTTAAATAGCCAAAAAGCAAATTTTAAATCAAGAAATGATTTTTAAAACATATGTTCAAGGAATTGTTTAGAGCAAACCGTACATCAGAATTCTTCAAACAAGGTGTCAAAATGATCGTATTCACTAGTACTATGACATATATTTTTTATCGTACATAAGTGTACGTAAAAATCACAGGTTATGAATTTTAAAAGGATTTTTAAAACAAGAATTTATCATTTCAACATATCTTCAAAGATTTATTCCGGGCAAACCGTACGTCGGAATTTTGTAAACAAGATGTCAAAACGATCGTATTTACAAGTACTGTAACATATATTTTTATCGTAAAGCAGTGTATGTAAAAACTGCAAGTTACGAATTTTTAAAGGATTTTAACCTATTTAAGTTTTGCCTTTAAAAATTTACTGTGAGAAATATACTTGCCTTATGACGATGAAACTAGCGCCAATGGATTCGTTTCGATGTTTCTAATTTTCTGAGACTAGTCTCGCAATTTTCTGAGGCCTGTAGAGATTATTAGGACTTTAAAACCAATAATAGCATTTAATAAATATAATTAAATACGTAAATACGCTTTAAGATACGTATTAAATACGTATTATTTTTTTTAAAAAACCAAACCCAGCACTCTTCACCTTCGAACGAAGCAGCGGGGTTCGTGCTTCGTCGCCGGCGGAGTGGGGTGCGGCGTCGGCGGCTTGCGGCGGTGAGCGGGGATGCACGGCGGGGGTTGCAGGCGGCGATGAGCGACAGGAGCGGCGACGAGCTCATCGTGCAGTGGTTGGAGCTCCGGGAACAGGGGAGCTCACGGCGGTCGGGAGCGGACGAGGGGAGGAGCTCCGGCGGGTTGCGGGTCTTCGCGGCGGTCGGCGGCGAATGTCGGGCGACGGCGGTGGGGCGCTCGGCCTGGGCGAACGGCGAGCTGCGGGGAGCAGACGTCGACGGGAGCAGGTGGGCGTGCGGTGGTCGAGCTCGGAGCTCGGAGGGCGGCGTCGGGCTGCTGTACGGCGTGCGGGGGACGCTGCGGGGAGGGGCGGAGAGCTCGGAGGCGGAGACGAGGCCGGGGAGCGGGTCTCGGTCGTCGATCGGAGAGGAGGAGCGGCGCTGGGCGGTGTCTGCGGAGTCGGGGGACGCCGTGAGCGGGTGGTGGTGCCGTTGTGCGGCGGCGAGCTTGCCGTGGAGGATGCGAGGGGAAGTCGGACGAGAGTTGGGAAGATGGGGAGCGGGTGTCTGTGTTTTGTTTGAAAGAAGAACGTTTCGAAAGAGAGAGAGAACGCCTGTGGATTATTGTTTGCCTGGGAATGGTGTGTGAAGAGAAGGGTTTAGTGAGGGGTTTATATAGGTTATAAGAATTAATAAAATAGTTAAGCAATTAATAATTAGTCAAAATTGTAATTAATACAAAGTTAGCTTTTGACTAACTTTAGAGATTACAAAACACATGGGCTGCCATGTATCTTGTTTTGGAGTTTTCTGCCGACTAGAATTGGGTGATTAGGATGGTAATTAGGGAAAAGTAAAAACGGTAATTAGTGAATGTAATTAGGGAAATTACAATTTTGCCCCTAGGGTAAAATGACTCCGAAAAATTACGAAAACATACCCACGGGATCGTATCGTCACGAGGATCGTGACAACGAGATCCATTTCGTAGTTTGGACTACGGAAATACGAGTTTTGGGCCAAAACGTTTAGGAAGCGGGTTTGCGGGTTCTCTATTGATCCGACTTCGGAAAATTACAAAATTAATGTGGGAAGCACAAAATGATTATAGAATGTCACTGTAGAAGTTTGAAATCATTTTGAAAACGTTTACTTAGAAAAATAATTGTTAAGGCTGAAATGTTAAAATTAGGTTTAAATAATTATAAAAATCATTTAGGAATTTAGGATGGTACTCGTATACCCTAAAATAGGCTATAACTATATTGGTACTACAAAACATTTTTTTATAAATGATTTTAGAAACTATTTTGATGTTCAACTCCTAACAAACCATTATAAAATATTATTATTAAGAAAATACGTAGAAAATTAGTATTGCTGAATACGGGTCATCACAAATATATTGCCATGAGTCTAGTTAGTGCGCAAGTAATTTGGATGAAATAAACACGTAAGGATTTCGGTATCGATTGTGGTACATGTGCTATTATGGTTGACAACCAAAGTGCATTGTATATCCAAGATCCAGGTACACCACTCTCGTACCAAACACATTGATATTAGACATCATTTCATTAATGATCATGCCTATAAGAAGGATATAAAACTAGAGTTCATAGACACCCAAAAACAAATTACTGACATTTTCACTAAACCACTCAAGGAGGATTCCTTCGTGAGGATTAGGAGAGAATTAGGGATTATGTGTGAATCTGAACTCTAGGAGACAATCATTTTACATGTCATACCATGTTTCATCTTCATTCCGTTTACTATGCCATGTTTCTTGATTTATTGAATTGTTTTGGTTATATATATCTCTCTCACTTTTCATACTTGAGTATTTCATTTGTGAGATATATATGTGATTTTTGTACTATGGTTAAGAAAATTTTCTATTCTGAGTTAAATATTTTCATATTTTGATTTTTGGTTATGGTTATAGATTTTATCATGCTTAGATAATGTGATTATATCTTCTTAACTCGAGAGATCCTTTAGATTTAATCATAGGTTCATACTAAGCTTTTTGGATTGGGCCAAATGCTCGGTAGAGTTGAATCAGACGTCTGGGGTATCAGAAATTCATGTATCTCAGAAACTTTCATTTGACCAGACTTCTGCAGTTCTCTAACCAGATGCCTATACAGTAGTCCAGGCGCCTGACTGTTGAACTCTAGTCACCTAATTAGTGGAATATATATTATGTCAAATTTTCCCGAGAGAAGCTCTTTTCTGTCATTCGATAATCTAGTCGTCTGATGTGTTTTGACTAGACACCTACACAGTTGGTCAAGCGTCTAATATATATTCATCAGACATCTAGTACTTAGAGATGTTTTTTATTTTAAACTCTCCAGACTCCCGGTCATTCTACACACGACGCCTGTCGAAAGTTTAATCGCCAGATCAGTTTTGATCCAACGACTGAGAATTATTCACTCGATCGCTCTTAAACTCGATTAGGGCTTGGAGTTTATCATTTCCAACGTCTACTTTCTGTCTACCCCTTCATTTTCCCATGTTTCGATTCGACATTTTCCCACGATCTTTCGTTCTTCTAACCATCTTTCGGTTATTTATCGACTGATTATAGGGTTGTCAACCCCCTAAGTACTTATCTCCATTCATTTTCTTTTCTTGATTACGGTCTAAGTTTAGTCAATCACTTTTCGGGTTTCATCATGTCACCTCGCAAAAGAGCTAGAAAGTCTAACATCACCCTAGCTGAAGCAATTGCTCTTTCGAGGGCTCGAGAAGTTACTCCTCCACCAGAGGATCAACCAAAATCTTCGACATGTACCCCTTCATATCCTCAACTTCTATCGATTGACTTTACATCTCCTCTATAACCAGTCGACCCATCATCCTTTGAGCACCCTCCAACTCACAATGATCCTCATGCTCGGACTGATTCTCCGGCTCATTTAGACTCTCCACCTCCAGAAAACCCTCTTGAGGCCATCAAAACTAGGGTTGCGTTTCTGATCGATGGTTATATGCGTCTGGATGGTCGTCAGATTTCCTTCTGTGATGACCTTGAAAGAGTCGAGTCTATTGTCCTTGGATTTGGTCAGGATCATACTCGCATCATTGATTCTCTCCATCATATCCAGGATAGTCTGCAGCCCCCTACGGATCCGTCATCCTCATCGCATCTTCCCGACGATCTGACTAGTCTCTTGGGTGATTTTGAGTTTAGTCTCTCGACCATTTGGAATGCAGTGTTTATGGTGTGTGAGGATCTTACGTTCGTCAAGGGTATGGTGAAGTCTATCTACTCAAACATTAAGAATAAGACTCTTTAGTCCATGTCATCCCCTATTTTGCACTGTACGTGTATTCTACTGAACACACATGGTATTTCTACTTACGATTCATGGGTAGGCATTGAATAAATGTAGATATCGATGTATGTAGTGTAGTACAAGGGGGATTAGGCCGTAATATGTGGCTAAGAGACGAGAAATCGAGATTGAGTGCGGGAGAAGTGCGAATGACGTCGTGGGTGTAAAACAACAGGAATGTGTTGGACGTGTGTGTGTGTGGTGCATGTATACATGTGTAGGCATGCATGGGTGTGTGTAGGAAAGCCATGCTAGTGTGAAAGGGGTTGTGGGTTCAATGGCATCCCCGTAAATTTTTAGAAAGGTGAGGGGCAAAACGGTCATTTGGACTAAAGGAGCTATGTGTACATACTAAAGTGGTGTGTGTTGTATCTGTTAGTGTGTATATATGTGCTTAGATATTCATGTGAAGGATGCCTGTGTGTGTGTGTGTGTGTGTGTGTGTGTGTGTGTGTGTGTGTGTGTAGCGAATGCATATAGTGATGTGGATGTGCTACTAGATGAATAACAGGAAGTATCTGTGATATGTGTGCGATGCGGATGTGTATGGATGATAGTGAAGCATATAGTGTATATGGGTGTGGTGTAGGTATGTATTCTTGTTTATACTTCATGGGTAGTAAGACCATCATACCTAGCTGACCTTTGGCAGGGTTCACACCCTAGAAAGTCTGAGGACGGACTTTATTTTAAGGTGGGTAGGATGTCATGCCCTATTTTGCACTGTACGTGTATTCAACTGAACACACGTGGTATTTCTACTTACGATACATGGGTAGGCATGAAATAAATATAGATATCGATGTATGTAGCGTAGTACAAGGGGGATTAGGCCGTAATATGTGGCTAAGAGACAAGAAAGCCAGATTGAGTGCGGGAGAAGTGCGAATGACGTCGTGGGTGTAAAATAACAGGAATGTATTGGACGTGTGTGTGTGTGTGGTGCATGTATGCATGTGTAGGCATGCATGGGTGTGTGTAGGAAAGCCATGCTAGTGTGAAAGGGGTTGGGGGGTCAATGGCATCCCCATAAATTTTTAGAAAGGTGAGGGGTAAAACGGTCATTTGGACTAAACGAGCTATGTGTACATACTAAAGTGGTGTGTGCATAAAGTAATGGCAAACTTGTAAATCAATGAAAGTTGAGGGGTATTTTTGGGAGGGTATTTTGGTCATTTAACTAAGTGCATGCTTATCCTAAGGAGCTTCTAGTGCTAGATATTTTAGAGAGAAACTTCTCTCTTTTTCTTCACTTTTCTTTTCCTTTCCCTTTTCATTTTCTTTCTTCCTTTTTCCCCAATAGGACCGGCCACCCTACCCCCCTTTCCTCCTCCTTCTTCAACTCAAAAACCCTAATTTCTAATCGCAATTAGAAGGGATCCAAGGTTGTTTCAAGGGAGAAGGAAGTAGAGAAGAAAAGAAGAGAAGGAGAAGAGGAAAAATCAAGTTTTGAGGTATGAATTCTCTTGGATTTGGAATTCCATTGAATTGTTCTTTCTACCATGTTTTTATATCATGTTTTACCAATATGAAGTAGTGGTAATCAAATTAATGTGCATTGATTCAATTTTCATGAATTTCCCCTTGAAATTCTTAGCAAAATCATCTCCTCTGAAATTTTGAAATTCTGTTGCATGTTGTTGCTGTAATTACGGTTACTGTAGCTTGAATGAAGTTTCGAAAAAATTATATACTTGTAGATCTTGAAGTTATACCCCAAAATCATATAAATTTTGATATATGTTCAATTCAGAAATTAGGAGCCAAAATTTCATCTTTACAACATGTCTGTTTGATCTTCAGTCTGGACACAGTTTAGTAAAATTGATCTCAGTACCTGTACACACAAAGGAATTTTATGTTCTTGATCTCGTTGGAAATTTAAAAAGGTTTCCTAAAAGTTCATCACAATGTATATTTTTCGAAATTCTGGCTAACACATGCTCAAAAACATCAATCTTTACAGACCCGGAAATCTGTCTGAAAAACATACTGAACATGTTTCACCAAATAATTCACCATAAATTACATGCTTAATATTTTTGCATGAAATTTTATTTGTGAAACCAGGACTAATATATCTACAACTTTCATTTAGGATATTTTGTCAAATGCTCAATAACAACTGATGACATATGCCCATGTATTGTCACTTTATGCAAATTCCAGCAAGTTGAGCCATTTCTATAGGATGTTTAATTATGTATTGATGCCAATTGTGCTTTAGTTCTCCATATTTGTTGTTATTATGGAAATGGAAGTTGATTGATGTGCTATGCTTTTATAATTTCCAATGTGATTGTGAGGTGGTACATGGTGCACACCATGTGTTTGTGAAAATGCCACATTGATATGAAAATTGAGAAATATGAGAAATGTGATTGCAAATACTTGTATCTTGAATCATGTTGTGAATTGGTAATGATGGGGTCATAAAAATCATGGTTTCATATGTTATGAATGATGAATTGAAATGGCTATGTTGAAGGGCATGACACTGGGGTGCATGACCCATTTGATATGTGATTTGATTATAATAGAGGGCATGACACTTCGGTGCATGACCCATGTTGATATGAGTGTGGAATGTGAAAGCATGCAACGTGTTCCCTTCAGTGCTAAATGAGGTTTTAGAATGTCTCAATCCTCTCTAAGGAGGGTGAGTTAGCAAAACCTGGGTTTAGGGGGGGAATTTGAGTAAATTGTGGATATGAGGCCTGGACTGAGAAGTTGGGGGAAATGATAATGTGATATGTGATATATATTTCCACTCACCTTTACCGGGAGTGGAGGGGACATACGGAGGTTGTGTTATTATGGGAGGCCTCACTCATGCCAGGGACGGGGGAGCTGAGAGGCCCGGCTTACAGTGCCCGTGTCCACTATGCCGTGTGCTATATTCACCCCAAATTTGGGATGAGGTCCAGGACCTGGTATCACACAGTTTACCCAAGTTTTCTACTAATTCAATTAATTAATTCAATTATAAAATGAGAATTTGGCATGTTACTCCTTCTGCTGGCAGCACTTCCCTTTTCCTTACTTGCTTCACTGGTGACACTGTGTTATACTTCTGACACTTGTGATTTCCCTTTTTAAATTATGGTTGTATGAATATTTGTATCATTATTCATGCTAATCTTTTCCTTGCAGCAGCTCGACATTGGACCGCAGGTATGATCCCCCCTACTTAGCTATTTACTTTTCATTATATTACTTAGTTTACATGCCTTATTTCTCTTGCCTTGCCTTGTGGATTAATTACTTTAGAACGGTGTTCCAAATCCAAGTTGGTTCCTACTGGGGCACGCATTGACGTGCTCCTCCCCATTTTTCAGGTAGCAGGGGTAGCATGGTTGGCGGTGACTTGGAGTAGGGTTTCAGGGGTAGCACTTGGTGTGAGATGTAGTTTGCGTTGTGACGTGGTTGTACTTGGAGGTGGAGAGTGGCTGTGTATATGTATTGATACACCTGTACTATGTATATAAATGAAACATGTTATATATAAAATGTTGTTTTATGAGGCTGTTTGATATTATAGTGGAGCTTCACTTGTACTATCCCAGCATTTGCACAGCGGCCTGCATGTTATATTTCTCTTTTCTCTCTCTTTCCCTCTCTCATCACCCTCACTCTTCAGAATACTTGGAAATTTTTTTAATGCCAGGTACTCTGGGGAATGGGGCGTGACAGTCCAAGCAGCTGTTTTCCTTGGTTCTGAATATCCATGAGAAATTGGGCCCAGCTTTACCCACTTCGAGAGACATTACTGCACTTGATCCCCCAGGACCCAGCACTTCTCATTCACCGCCACCACCTCCCCAAGCCTTGATGTGATAGGATTATGTTTTGGCCACTCTCGCACTAGGTTTTATTTTGTAAGTGAGAGTTGTTGTGGATAGTGGCTAATGTATTTTTTTGTTTGTGTGTCTCATTGTTGTTGAACTGATGATGAAGATGACACATTTTGCTATATGTGTTATATATTTTGTAGTTGTGCGATGTATCTTTAGATATTTTTTGTATCATCGCCATTTAATATATCTATGAAGCTTATTATCATTGGAGTTGTGTCCTTATGTTTTTTTATTTTCTCTTTTACACATCCACTGTAAATGTTGATATTGTCTCTATACGCTTGCTTTTGATGATTGTTGTGATAAACAATTGGATTGATACACCTTAATTTTTGGTCTTCACAATTTTTTGGTATCACTCATTTGTTCATACTAATCACTTACTTCTATGTTTTATACTTCTCTTAGCACTAGTTGTTGTTGTTTCTCTACCTCCTACACTTTTTCGATTATGACAAATGGGGAGAGAAATAAACCAAAATAATAATACATGTGCTACTATGAATTTTAAGACATTAACATTTCAAATGTATTTATGAAACCATTGTATGATTCAGGATGAGTTATTTATATATGAATTGGATTTTTAATCCCATATTCTATTTCAATTGATGTTATTGCACTAAATGATTTGACTCTATTTCAGCCTTGATTCATTTCCACCTTGTGGATCACCAATGTATCATAACATATGCATTCCTTAATGTTTAAGCCTTAATGCCTATAATACACATTCCATGTGATACACACACACCATTGCTATGCATTGATGCTTTATTTTATATGTGATTATTTGGACTAATTTGATTGGCATCAATACAGGTGGAGTAAGTATTTAATTTTTAAGCACAATTATTATCATTGCTTATGTTTGTTTGTCGTCATCAAAAAGGGGAGAGTGTTGAGTATTTGATCCCTCAATTTGGTTTTGATGATGAGAAACCATAATTAATTGTCACTAATCCCCTCATTTTGTAGTTATTCAAGCATCGTCAATATAATTCAAGACATATCAATAGAAACGATGGTTTGAGCAAATGATGCAAGGAGATCAAGTGATGAACTTAAGGAAATCAAATAGAAGTCTTCACGGGATTCAATAGGAAGTGAAGGGGATTAATATGTAATCTTTTCATTTCTTCATTTTCTTATTGAAGTAGAATGTTAAGCATTGAATAGACTTGATAGATTCACATTCACAACACATCAGTTAATTCATCATTGAATCCCATATGGTTAGAACTTATAAAAACTTAACACAGAGTTTTTTAGCCTCAACCAGGCGACTGGTGCTTGACCTTAGACACCTGGCGTGCATGCATATAATAGTGGTTGAACCCTAACCCAGACCAGACATCTGATGTTATGATCCTAGATGTCTGCACAATGTATCAGACATCTAGGTGATGACCACCAGACGTCTGGCTATTTATGAGCAAAAATTCCAGTAGCTCATCCGGTATAACCTGGTTGATCAAGCGTATTAAGTTATCATCCCAGACTAGGGGTGGCAATTCGGGCAGGCCCGGTCTTATTGGGCCAGGCCGGGCCGATTTCCTTAAAGGCCCGGCCCGGCCCGATAAGACTTTGTGCCATGCCGATATGGCATGTGACCGGCTCGATAAAAATTCGGGCCGCCCGGCTCGGGTCGATAGGGTTTAAAGAATTATGAACGTGAAAGATTGATATCCATCTTCAAAGTTCATGTTTGATCTGGTTATGTTATGGAGTAAGTACACTCCAATTAGAACAAACTGTCAGTCCAACCTCATGAATCATGATCATCTCCGGAGTCTCTGCGTGGTCATTAGAACAAACCTTCGTCCGATGCACATCATCAAGTAGCTTCTGACCATTGAACGAGAAAGAGATTCATCCAGTGCAAACTTGTACAGTGAATAATACCAATAATTCGGCACATAGAATGATATCCAAATGAAGTAATTCTCATTTTTCATTACAAAGATGGAAATTAAGGAGAAGGAAAAGATAGGCACGAGAACCCAAACCTGGAGAGATTCTTCCTGCACATAAAAGACACAAGGATGTGCAACAAAAAAGACACAAGGATGTCCAAAGAAAGCGGATGATGCTTCCTCGACCGATCGGTCCAAACTCCAACAACTGTAGGGCATAGAACTTCTCTCTCGTCGGGTCGGGGATAATATAGAAACAGAACATGAATTGAAACAGAATACAAATTAGTACTCTTTAATACGAATTGAACTATTGAAGTGGGGCGATCAAACAAACTCAAAAGGATTCTGGGCTGGGCCGGGCTGCCCATTGGGCTGAATAACTTGGCCCGGGCCCAGCAACGAAAATGAACCAGGCCGAGCCGGGCCAGCCAAATAAGGATTTCGGGCCAAAATTGATGGCTTAGGCACTGTCTTGTTCTGTCGGGCTTGTGTCATGCTTCGTGCCGGGCCAAAAATTGCCACACCTATTCCAGATGTCTATAAAGCGAGACATGCATCTGGGTGATGAACTCCAGATGTCTGGCCTCTTATAAGCCAACATTCCAGTAACTCTATTTCTTAATGCCTGACTGATCAGGCGTATGATGCTATAGATTCAGACGATTGCAGAGTGAACCAGACATCTGGAAAGCCTTCTTCAAACGACTGGCACACTATCTGCACAATTCACCAGGCACCTGATATCTGCCCATTAAGAGCCGTTTTATGCATTTAATGCTCGAGATTTGCTTATGAATCCACTGCGATTCTTAGGCATTATAAATAGTGTTTGTTGGCATTGTTCGAGTCTGCAAGTGCACGGTGTCGAGGCTTTGTAATATAGAAAGATTGTAGATCCCACATGGAGGCGATTGGTTGAGGTCCTAGGCTTTATTTCAGAGTTGTATGAATTTTTCGGTTATGTGAGGTATCCAAGAAGGTTGTCACAGTAATTCTCTCACAAATAATAACAATATAATGAAAACTAGTGCGTTAGGAGTCACCATTAGGATCATCGGACATCGATTCTAGGTTATAATTTCTAGGGTGGATTGGTTTTATATGGCGAGCTTGTCGCTTCTTGAATGTGGAATTCATAGCTAACTATCGTTGTACTACTCATCTAACGTATCCTGTTCTTAGCCCGACCATCGTGGATGGCCTTACGCGCGACACTTGCATTACGATCGACAATTATTCTCAATCTATGCGCACGCCACTATCGTGGGTTAGAGTTTCGATCTGTGATACGATGGCTCTTATTGATGCTACTATCATAGATCACCAATTAATAATATATGACATTAGTAGAGATCCTCAAAGCACATGCCACTATCGTGGATCACGAACTCTAAGTGAATTTACTAATGACCCGAATCAAGCCTATAGAATAATTTCTAGGGTAAGTGCTACTATCGTGGATCACAAACCCTAGACGAGAATTCTATAAACGTGAATAGATCAACCGCATTCCCTTATTCGCCAAATCAACCTAAAAATCACAACTTTACATCTGAATCCTAAAATCCTAGGGCTCATCCATTAGCCCAAGGTAGAACGACTCACGATCTATAGAAAAAGCGACAAAAACAATAGCAATAGAAATATTAATCACCATCGCAACAATAGACATTAAAGCAATAGAGATGTGTAAAGAAAACGTTACCTAACCAATGAGGAAGAAGAATTAAACTTCAGAGAATTAAGATCCAAGATTCCAAAGCAACAATAAACTCCAAAAAAATCCAAGCTTGGTTCTTCAAAAGCAATAGCGACGGCTACAAAATTAAACTAACTCTTTAAACTCTCCAAAGAAGTCTCGTTAACCTAAGGAAGAAAAAGTGTTTAGATACAAGTAGGTTGGGACCCACAAAATCCAACAAAAAATCGAATTCGTCCCAGAAAATCGTTGGAAAGCCGCCTTACTCGACTGAGTGACAATGCCACTCGGTTCGAGTAGGGCATCACCGCGCTGTCGGCTTCAGCTGGGGAAACAATCGCTCGGACCGAGTGGATGACCTACTCGGTCGAGCGACAGTGTCCGAGAATTGGCTTCAAATCGTCGCTCTGCCAAGTATTCTTCTCAACCGAGTCAGCTTGGCACTCGGTCGAGTGGCCGTGTCTACTCGGTCGAGCGGCAGTGGCTGCAGAAGCTTCACAAATTGCCATTCTGTCGAAATTTCTACTCGGCCGAGTAGCGAATCTACTCGGTCGAGTGGCTTCTTGGTCTTCAAAATGCAGCTAAGTGTTGGAAACGCTTCCCCCTTGCCTCACCAACTTGACAGAGTAGTTGGATCTACTCGGTCGAGTCTTGGACTGGACTTTGGCCTTCGAATTGGTGTGCTGCAGTGTGCTTCGCTCGACCGAGTAGCTATGCTACTCGGTCCGAGTGTAGTGGAAAATGCTGAGATGGATTTGGGCTTCATTCTTTTGCTTCCAATCTCCTTCCTCTCTCTTCTTCTCCCTAAATCTCCTCTTCCACCAAGTCAAGCACATTGTAGGCCATGCCATCGATGCTCCGGATGGCTCAGATGTGTCCATGGTCCGATATATCTCCAAATCACTCCAAAGTTCCTGAAAATCCACAAATTACTACAAGAATCAAATATATCATGAAATACACGATAAAGTATAGAAAGTGAACTTTGGACGATGAAAATGAGATGGAAACATGCCGTAAAAATATTGAAAATAGGGACACATCAAAATCCCCCCAAGCTTACCTCTTACTCATCCTCGAGGAAGACGAATAGGAAGTTCACCGGGAGTAAAAATAATAATAAATGGAAAAGAACGCGAAGAACAGAGGGTTTCTAGATTATTCTCTTAGATCTCATGCCATTCATCACATATCACAACGACTCAGAGAATAACTCACATGCTACCACATATATTTCATATCTTATATAAACGAAATACTTGAAGAATTTAAGATTGAATAAAAGGGATCTCTCTAGAGTTTATACACTTGGCCTATATCCACATCCGATGTTTCATAGCATCGAATATACATAACATTGACGACACACTTTTCAATCACAAGCTATAACTGAAGCGTAGAAAATCCACAACAGGCATGCAATATGGAATAGAATAAAAATCAAGACATACACATACTCATATCAAATCAATAGGAAATCCCCATAACTCAATAGTTTCGTTAAGTTTCAGGATTATCAAACTTTCCCATTCGTGCACAACACCACTCTAATGTCATGCTCACTCATTTGGTCAAAAGTTTTTCCCCAAGCTTGAATTCATGTATAACGTTAAAGGAATTTTAGTGGCATATGAATTTTTGTTTTGGGTTTCCCAAAAGTATATGTATTGGCTCCCAGAGATGAAATTTGAACTTTTCTTTTATCTTTGAAACTTTGTTTCTTTCTTTTGATTTTGGACTTTTGTAGGAGCTATAGTATTTGTATTTTTTATTTTTGGCTCATTTTTGGCTTTTTGATCTTTTTGGAGCAAACTTTGCAATTATATGGAATTTTTTGGGAATGGATGTGATAAAAATAGCCTTGGGGAGGAAAATCAAATGACATGTAGAGAATATATGATATTTGTGGAGAAGGAATTAATATAACACTCGGTTCACTCAAATGTGTTCATGAACGGTTCCGTAAGATAATACATCAACTAAACTCATTTATAAGCATGTGTATTCCTAATCCTATCAATAAGCAGTGAAGTCAAGCAGTAAAATTTTCAAATCAAGCATGCATTAAGAATTACAAATAAGAAGCAATAGCATGGCTTCAGATATGACAGTGATGCGTGAATCTTGGTGTGTATCTAACGAAACCATACTAAACACTACTCTACACACTACTAAACACTACTCTACACACTACTAAACACCAATTTTTTTTTAAAAATGAAACTACGCTTGCAGCAAAGTTGCAGGCGCACGCTTGCTTGATTGTAGAGGGGGACCAGGGCTATTTTGGGAATTTTTTTGGTCAAAAGACCAAAAAAACCCCTCCCAACGGTCATAAACGGCCATTTGGGAGGGGTATTTTGGTCATTTTACACCCGAAAAATCCCTATAAATTGCAGCTAAGACCTCTCATTTTTTCACAATTCTCAAACTATCAAATTCTCTCAAACTTTTGCATATGTTCAAGCAATCAATCTACGTTCGTAGCTCTCACCTATCGGTCAACTTCATGCTCATCTCGTCGTCAAGCTCAAGACTCAAATCGCTATCGCTCTCAACTTCGCACTCAAATCCAGCTCCCTCTGCTATCAAGATCATCTGCTCTCTACACCACTAGCAAGTCGCAACCAGGCAATCAGGTTCCTATATTTTTAGCATAATGGCTGGCCCAAACCGTAGGAATTTTACCTTCCACCTTGATAACACCGAGGAGCAGGATAATTTTAATATGATTCGGAATAACCCGATAGAAACACCAAATTTTGATAGTGATTTGTCACAAACAGAAATGTATGAGTGCAAAAATGTTATACTTGCTTATACTACTTCTGCACAGACTTCTTTTGTACACGCTTTTACTTCTGCATAACCTATTATTCCTACTGTTCTATCTATACTACAACCTTAACCCAGATCACAAAAATCTGTGGTTTGGGAGAACTTACGGTTGAAACTGTCGCTGGCAAAGGACAGCGGGTAATTTGCAAAATATGTAGAAGAGATTTTAATTGCAAACCTTCTAACGGCACAACACACCTTAAGAGAAACATAGCATCTTACGTAAAAAGAGACTTTAAACAGACAACATTAAATTTATCTGCATCTTCTTCCTCTCTATCTAATTTTTCATACTCTGATGAGACTATGAGAAAAGAGATGGCAAGATTGGTTTTATGCTGAGAATTACCATTTAGTTATGGGGAAAGACCCGAATTAGAGCGGTTTAATCAAGTGGCCATTAACCATGCCTTTAGAAGAGTGCCTAGAAACACTCTTCAAAGAGATTCTGTCATCTTTTCAAGCCGGGAAAGCTAAATTGATTTAAACTTTTGCTAACTTAAATTCTAGGATAGCTTTAACTTCTGATATTTGGCCAACAAAATAGGGAGCATCATATTTATGTGTTACATCGCATTTTGTAGATCATTCTTACATGCTTAATAAGATGATTATTGGATTTAGAATGTTAGAGCATTCTCACACTGGGAGTGTTATTTCTAATGTGATAATGTCTATAATTTATGATTGTAATATTTCAGAAAAGATTTTTTCAGTTACTTTTGATAATGCGTCTAATAACATTAGTGCAATTAGTTGTTTAAAACGAAATTTGACCCCCGATGTGGATGTGTTGTTCCATCAAAGATGTGCATGTCACATCTTGAACTTGATAGTTCACGATGGACTTAAAACTTGTTCAGTTTATTTAGATAAAATTAGGAATATCACGTTGTATATACATACTTCTGGCACTAGGCAACTTCCGTACAAACAATTGTGTCATACTAGCCAGAGACCATAGATTGCCTTTAAATTTGATGTTTCACTTAGGTGGAATTCAACATATATAATGTTGCGTTCCATGATTAAAAATATAGAGTAGCTTACAGATTTTGCACTTACATACCTGCCACATGACCCAGCTTATGACATTACTGAACTCGAGTGGTTAACTGTAGATCATCTGCATGATTTTTTGATGTATTTTTTACTGCTACAAATAAACAATCTAGGTTTACTACCTAACATCAATTTTAGGATTAGAAAAATTACTTTTCATTTCTGAAACTTTATCTAAACATAGAGACAATACACAACCTAACACTGCTATTATGCCTATGATACAAAACATGTCGATAAAACTAGCTAAGTATTGTCATCCCGTTCCTCTTCTTTACTCCTTAGCTAAAGTTTTTGATCAACAATATAAGAAGGATGTTGCAATGGGGTTATTAGAAATGTATTATAAAAACATGGGATTTTCCCATGTTAAACATGTAGCTACGGTTAAACATAGCTTAATTAAGAACCATGTTTGCAATTTATGATACCAGATTTGGTAGGGATTCACATACTTATTCTGTGCCTGCTACTACTACTTCTTCGAGTTGGGTCCGACAGATGTTAGGGAAGAAGAAACAAAAAACAGTACAATCGGATAGTTCTTCTAGTGAACTGTCTAAGTATTTAGCAAATCCATTTTCCTTTTCTGAGGCAGAAATGGATGATGGAAATTTTGATGCTCTTGCCTGGTGGAAAGGATATGAATCAGTTTATCCCATTTTTTCCATCATGACTCGGGATTTGTTAGCTGTACCTATATCTACCATTGCTTTGGAGTCTGATTTTAGTGTAGGTGGTTGCGTTTTGAGCAACAAGAGGTCACTGCTGAAGGAAGACATAGTTGAAGCTGCGGTTTGTGCGAAGGATTGGTTCCATGCTGAAAACCGCTCGCAGGATAAGAAGGACCTTTTCGAAGATTCCGACGAAGAAGAGGCACAAGATGAGTAATGTTCAGTTCTTCCGTCTATTATTATTTTCTTATTTGTATTAGTTTTCTTTTTTGGCCATTGTTTGAGGGGTAAGGCTGGCCGACTTTCATCCACCCCTCAAAAAAAGATTTTAATTAATATAATTTTAAAGGTTCAACCGGGGACCTTTGAGAATTTCGGGCTTAAATACTTTTTTGTCATGTGTCAATGCTTTATTTATTTAGAAATAATATAAGTTAATTTTTTATCTTTTATAAAAAATTTATCTACTTACAATTTACAAAATACTATATATTTGGAATTTTTTATAAATTATTATGATTTTATAAAAATTTCTATCTTTAAAAATTCTAATACTATGTATATATGACATATATTAAGTGTAGAATTTTTACATTTTAAAAGAATTTTAAAGAATTTTTTAGATTTTTTTTAAATTTTGATTTTTTTAATTAATTGGGCCGGCCCGGGCTTTCGACCCCCGGCCAGCCACCGGGCCGGCCCGGGCCTCCCTGTCGAACGGGCCGGCCCGGCCCATGACAAAGCTTTCTGGAGCCTAATTAGGCCCTTACATAGGGGGCGGCCCGTGGCAAAGCTTTCTGGAGCCTAATTATGCCCTTACGGGGGGGGGGACAGCTAAGATGTTAATACTGTTGTTGCGGGTCAAATCCACCTAACAATGAGATTTATAAAATGGGGATCAAGGGTACGATAATTATATGTTAATTGGGTATTAATAGAGGCTAAGACGCCTTGGAACTCGAGCTGTAGACGAAGGATCCAAGGTCGCTCGAAGGTCACCGACCGCTTGGGAGATGGGCCGAGCTTCCTGTACAACAAGCAGCTCGTCAGAAAGGCTGGGTTGGCTGTCAACCCGTGGCCTCTCCGATGGTAAAGTCAGTAGGAGATTTTTTACGAGAAGGCTGGACACGCTGGCCGATCTTAGTGTAGGCCGACCTAACACGTGGGGAGCTTATGTTGAAGGCACATATATATGAACGATATCCGATCTTATGTATGAACGAGAATTAAAGATTTCTACCAACCAACCCCCTCATTAATGGTTAGAGGGGGGTATTTATAGGGGGAGAGTCGGTTGATCGCCGTCCAATCAGCTGTCACTGCTACTTAGCTGGAGTCCGTCTAGCGCTTAGCTGGCGTATTAATGGGGATGCGACGGGTCTGCGAGAATGTCAGAGATGTTTTCGCACCGCCTTAATCAGGCATTAATGGGGACACGACGGACGGTCATCAGTTCTCGTTTTAACCTTCGACATTAATTGGAGACGTATGTGGCCCTACGTCATTCGGTTAGAGATATTTATGGGCTTCCAGGTCGCCGATCGTTGCCCTTGGAGAGAGTCGAGCTTGGCATCCGAGCTCGGCGTCCCAAGCTTCCTTTGGCCGACCTTCCTGTTTAGGTCGGTAGAGTGAGCTTCGCCGTTGCTGATTGAACCGAAAAACGCGCAAGGAAAGCACGCCTTCCATTCCCAAGTGTAGGAGCGTCAATGCAATATAAAATTTATAACCGGTGAGTACCGGGTCGGATCACAGGGACAAGTCGTTCTACACTTGCAAGTTTGATCGATAAAGAGAGGTAAAGCGTGTTACAGCCACCCCGCTAATTGAATGGTAGTGGGAAAAAGTGTGGTGAATCTACAATCCTAACCTAAGTAGGTAGAGATAGAGAACCAAATGGGGAGTTAGGATAGATTGGAGAGGAGCATGTGTTGTAGGTTCACTAATGTTGGTGTTAATCAAGCTCAAATAACCCACATATAACTCAATTGGGTCTCCGGCTATGGTAAGTTCAATCGGTAAATTTAGCATTCATGAACACATTATTTACAATAAGGATGAATCCATCATCATGTCACTAATCAAAATAGGAACATGGGCTTTTCTCAAAGTGTGCCCTCTTGGGACTTAACCAATAAAAATGTGCCCTAACAATTCATCCAACATTTACATGGAAATAGGCAAGAGGCAAATAGAACTAAGATTAACAACCAACATTCTTGAATCACAACCCAAGAATTTAACACTACTCAATCATCTTGAAAAAAAGATGGAATTTTGATACAAAACAACCTCTCATTCAAATACAAAGGAGAAAATGCAAAATACACAAAAAAGAGGAAAGATATCACCCATCTCTCAAACAATGAGGCTTTCCTCTCATCACATCCTCCAAGCTTCCCATCTCCCCCCATGGCCTCTAAGCCCCAGCATTTCAGATTAGAAAGAAGATTGGGGCTGAAAACAGCCCCAAATTCGTAATAAAATGCAACACAGCCAATCGGCTCTGCAACTGGGTCGAATCTGTGCCCAAAACCCGCAAAAACCCGCACAAATCCCCCCTTTAATTCATTGCGGGTCGGCGCTAGGGTGCCCAACCGGCGGGCGCTTGGGAGCGCCCGCGTGAGGGGCAGAGCGCCCGCTCTCAGGGGGCACGCGTGGGGGCGCGTGCCCCCCCGCTGTCTGAACACTGGGAGCGGGACGGTCGCTGCTCCTTACCTTTTATTATTTTTTTAAAAATCTCAGCGGACGCGGGTTGCAGGCCGAATTTCCTTTTTTTGTTTTTTTGTTTTTAATAATTCCCAGAAATCCTTCTTTGGCTACCAAAAAATCCCAAAAATAGCTGCAAGCTCCAAAAAATCCTGGCAAAATTCCAGAAAATTCCCAGGAGTACCTGAAAAATAAGAGAAGCTAAAATTAGTCCATAGAAATCGTATTTTATGTATAAAATAGGAATAGGCTTTAATAATTCACTATATCATGAATACGCACGTATCAAAGCCAAAAAAATCATGATATACACATAAAATTCCCAGAAATGGAGGGGAGAAATATGCAATTTATATCCCGAATCAGTTGTTGGACTATCTCTACACTTGGCTGGCGAGTTCCGTGCTTGACTAGTTGGGCAAGCTTCTCTCTTGATTTGTCGGGCATGCTTCCCACTCGACTGTGCGAGCTTCTTAATATCAGGGCAAGCTTCTCATTTGGGCTCGCTCTTATTCTGGCTGGCCGGTGATCTATTCGCTTGGGCTTCAACTATTTGGGCCTTCAAAAATTTTTGGGCCGGCCATCAGGCCGTAATAATTGCTTCCGTCATTCGAGCTGGAACCGGGAAGCCCAGATCAGTTCGGATAATGCATCACATCCTCATTGGTCGAGGGCCGGTCGACGGCTTTAATTTGAATTGACGGCCAAATCTCCTTAATTCATCATGACGATTTGGGGACGGGGAGAATCGAGGCGTCGGTTCGTTCTGAGCGTGACCTGTGGCCGATCTGACCGAAGGGGAAGTCGAGGCGCCAGACACGCCTGGATCACGCCATGTGGCACACCTTCAATGGTTTAGATTAGATCTTTCTCCGTATAAAAAAAGACTGGGGGGCTTGCGAGAGGGACTTTTCTTCACCCTCTTTGAATTTTCGTTTCCCTCGTCCGTGTTGAGTGCTTCCACCGTCGCCGCCGCCGCCGTCGTCTCTATGCCGTCGCCGTCGAAGTTTCAACCACCTTTTCTTTTTCTAGGTATCCCCTTGACCTTTTCTATGGCCTCACCCCCTTCTTCTACTTCCGATTCTGCTGCCGATAGGTTTTCTTGGTGAGTTGGAGAGTGGCCTCGCCGTCGACTCGGAGGAGCCGGAGGAGGAGTCTTGGTTGGAGGAGTGCCCTCACTCTGAGGGTGATTTGGCCATCGAGCTCACTATCGCCTCGTCGTCGATGGCCTAAAGGGACCCTAGGAAAGGGAAAGGGCCAATCCCCGCATAACCTAAATCGGCCTCTAGGACCATGCCTCTCTCAAAACAATGTGAGATCTACTCCCAAGTGCAGGAGATCGAACAAGTAATATCTGGAGAGTCCAGAGTCGAATCCTCGGGACAAGTCGACCTGAGATAACACAAACTCAACTAATCAAATATAATATACGGATAAGAAAACAACCACCTTTTTTGAATAAGAAAAATGGTTTAACGATCGGTAACGAGGAAGTGGTTTTAAGAAGTTTCACGGTGTTTCGAAAGTTTGGTATTCTATGAGAAAAAGATGATACGGTTATGATTTCATTAGGAGTTTATAGTCGCTGAAATTTCATGCCTTTCACTATCACACAACGCTTCACCCGGTCAAGGCATGAAGACGTCGGAAGATGAATCGATAAAATCTAGTCAAATTAGCCGTAAACGTATCACAAGCAATGTTGATTTCATTGAACATTAAATGCAACGATAAGTTCAGATTAGTGAACTCGATTAGGCTAGCCTTATCAGGGCCTAGCATTAGGGAACATAAATGATATCGAACAATAAGCAATAGCCAACAAATACGTTGTAGAAATCAACATTACGAGCAATTTTTACATGATAACGAGGCTAAAGACATGAAATTCATTGACTACATACTCCTAATTACATCACAACCATAGCATGAGATGTTTAGCTACTCATGGTGCAATAAAAATCAGATTTCATAAGAGAATACATCGTTCTAATGTCGAAATACAAGGAAAAATCACCAAATACGGAGTAAAAGTTCAAGATTCTATCACCAAAACTCCTTTGTAGCCACCCAAACTCTCTGGAAATAGGGAAAATAGGATCTGGAAATTATCAACAACTTTTCTCTGGAGAATACGTGCAGTAGCCCCTTCAAAAGCTCCAAAATACGTCAGCATCCCCCCAAAAACCCTAGAATACGCTTAAATAATAGGCTTGCGGGTTTAAAGTTACTAACGGGTTCAAATACCCGCATCCGCAATCCTTAAACCCACACCCGCCGAGCGGATCAAATCGCGTCCGTCGGATCAAAGGCGGGATTGAATCTGGGGATGCCACGTGTGCTCCAAAATTCGTGCACCGCCCGCTCCGCAAGCCAATTTGGATCGAACTCGGCTTTGCTCGATACCGTTGGATCATCATCCAACGAGCAGAACTCGGCCACGTCGCCCGATGATTCTTCGCTGCGCTTTCAAATTGCGGGGAAGTTTCGCACTGTACGATCAAAGAGGAACGGATCCGATAGAGCCACGCAGCCTCTCCGCTCGCGATTTTGAAAAAGTTTCGCACTGTACGATCGAAGAGGAACGTATGCACGCGATGTTGCCACGTGGCCCAAAAAAGTCTCCGCATATTCATCTGCTCTCCACTTCGTGGCCGTTCGATCTGCGATCGACGGTCACGATTTTGTCGCACTGGTCGCGTACGAGTACGCAATTTGATTAATTGCAACCGTTGGATACGTGGGGAAGCGATTGATATCCGCCACGTGTCAAGCTCTGATTGGCGGGCGGCCGTATTTCTCGTATTTTGAGCGTATTTCTCCATTTAATTGGTATTCTGCATTCAAAAATACACAGTAATTAGCACAGATCTCAGAAAAATACAAATAAATAGTCATTGGAATCGTGAGATCAAGACCAACCTATTAAAAATATAAAAAGTGCAGAAATACTAAGTTAATTGCTGTTTTGTGCTCAAATAAGGTGATTTCTCTAATAGATGATGGTATAGAAAATACGAACGTATTAGAGACTAATTAGGCATCATATGAGCATAAAATAGGACTATATAGGGGTTAAATATGCAATATTCAAGCCGAATCACACCCCCCAACTAGCGTTTTGCTAGTCTCTAGCAAAATGAGCGAAATACGATACCAAATATACACCTAGATCACCTTATCAGCTCTCAAATCACTCACCACCATACTATAACGACAGAAGAGATGACCACACACTAATGCCAAGATTTCATGCTCATTATATAATGGTACTCATGGGTTTACCGATGAAAAACAAGTATCTCTTAAATGGTTATGAAATTGACTTAACTACACTATCCATTACTTCTTAGCGCATAATATGCAAAATCAATGGCTCACACCTTTCAATCAAAGATTATAACTTGGAGCGCAGATGTATCATGCAAAGCAAGCATAAAAAAATAAATTGGCATCAAGACATACACACGTCAATCTTCATTCATAGGAAATCACACCATATCTTGTGCTTTCTTTAAGCTTTGGAAATTCTCTTGCCTTACTAATTATGCACACATTTTTTTTTTTCACTTTTCGTTCTCTTTTTATTAGTTCCGCGTAACGCGCATAAAGCAACATTTGCAGAAAAATATATAACTTGGATCGCTCCATCAAATAAATGAGATTCCAGTCAATGGCTCCCAAATCAGACGATAATAGGGCATTAGGCCAAAAAGGACCCCTCGGACTGTACTACTCGAGCCAACCAAGTTATTTATTTTAGTGACACACTTATTCATTCATTTTTTTCTGTATATTTTTTTTTTCATTTTTTTTATATGGTGTGCATAAATAACTTGGCAAGATAGCTTCCTCTTCATAATCCTTTCACAAGAATGGGTTATCCTAATCATTTCAAAAGACAATGTACTCCATCTACCCAAAATCATACAAAGCATGCAAATAGCAATGAATAAGAAATAGAAAGCAATGCTCCAGTTATTTTGTGAACTAGTAATGCATGAACCTTGGTGTGTTCCATTGAAAGCATACGTAATTCATAACTTCTAAATTCATTAAGTCATCCATCAATCCTACCACTGAGATATACCAACAGAAATTCACCACGAGTACTAACATTCATGTCAAATGAGACTGAAATACTCAACAATAGTGTGGGAAGACAATAAATCACATGTGTACAGTGGTGAATGGATTTCGAGAATTTTCATCACATGAGGTTCACCGCTAGGTAAAATAAGAATTGGTGATAGATCTTGACTCAAAAATTATTTTTTTTGTAAAAAAAATAATAAAAAAAATATGCAAAAGGGAACTAACTAATAAAAAAATCCTAAAAGTTTATACCCTCCCCCCAACTTAAAATAAGCATTGTCCTCAATGTTAAGGAGAGGGAATCATGGAAAGAACACACCTGATTAGTTACCACCCGAAGGTGGATCTGTGAGATCAATGGTGGTATCCTCTCTGGCCCAAAGCTCTTGAAAATGTTTTAGACGTTGTCCGTTGACTTTGAATTCATGGCCATCTTTCTCATTCACCAAGACCACCGCTCCATGTGAAAAGACTTCTTTGACAAAGTATGGTCCCGTCCATTTTGAGCGCAGCTTTCCTGGAAATATATGGAGTCTTGAATTGTACAACAGAACCTTGTCTCCAATTTTGAATTCCTTTCGTAGGATCATCTTGTCATGCACAGCTTTCATCCTTTCCTTCGCTAGTTTCACATTTTCATATGCCTCTCGTCGTATTTAATCAAGCTCCATGATCTGCTATTTACGAGAAACATTTGGCGAGTCATTAAGCAAATTAAATGTTCTAATTGCCCAAAAAGATTTATGTTCTAATTCAACAGGAAGATGGCAATTTTTCCATAGACCAAACGGAACAGTGACATCCCTAAGATAGTCTTGTATGCTGTCCTGTAGGCCCATAGAGCTTCAGGCAAGCGAAGACTCCAACCTTTGCGTGTTGGATTCACTGTTTTATGAAGAATGTTCTTATTTCCTTATTCGCCAATTCCGCTTGTCCATTTGTCTGGGGGTGGTAGGGTGTTGAAACTTTATGCGTCACCCCAAATTTCTTCATTAGATTTGCAAAGAGCCTGTTGCAAAAGTGGGAACCTCCATCACTGATAATGGCCTTTGGCACTCCAAAGCCCGAAAAGATGTTCTCTTTCAAAAATTTTAGCACAATGGAAGCGTCATTGGTCCTGCAAGGAATAGCTTCCACCCATTTAGAAACATAATCAATGGCTATCAATACAAATATATAACCAAAAGATGGTGGAAAAGGCCCCATAAAATCAATACCCCAACAATCAAATAATTCTATTTCTAGCATGGGATTCAATGGCATCATGTTTCTTTTCGTTATTCCCCCCAACTGTTGACAACGCACACATGATTTACAGTAAGCATATGCGTCTTTAAACATAGTAAGCCAATAAAAACCACTCTGTAAAATCTTTGCAACAGTTTTATGTGCTGAAAAGTGCCCCCCCACATACCCCATCATGGCAAAAATGTAACACACTATCAAACTCATGGTCGGGTACACATCTCCTTACAATTTGATCTCCACAATATTTAAAAAGATAAGGGTCATCGAAGTAGAACGATTTTACCTCATGCTTGAAGCGTTTGAAATCTAAAGAAGACCAATGTGAAGGGGTTCTACCTGTCACCAAATAATTAGCTATATCTGCATACCATGGTAGAGTGGAGATGGCGAAAAGCTGCTCATCTGGGAAGGAATCTCGCAATGGGACATTAGGCGACTCTGTTCCCACCGTCAATCTAGAAAGGTGATCTGCAACATTGTTTTCAACTCCTTTCTTGTCCTTGATTTGAATATTGAACTTCTGCAAAAGAAGAATCCATCGTATAAGTCTAGGTTTCGCATCCTTTTTAGATAAAAGATATTTCAGTACAGAATGATCTGTAAAGATGAGAATAGGTGATCCCAATATGTAGCTACTGAATTTCTCTAACGCAAACACCACCGCCAGCAACTCTTTCTCCGTAGTAGTATAGTTCCTTTGTGCTTCATTCAACGTCTTACTAGCATAGTAGATAACACAAGGAACTTTTCCTTTCTTTTGCCCAAGCACTGCCCCCATCGCGTAGTCACTTGCATCGCACATGATTTCAAATGGCATATTCCAGTCCGGAACCTGCAAAATAGGGGATGAAACAAGTGAGTTCTTTAATTTATCAAATGAATCTTGACACTCTTGTGTCCATATGAAATCAGCATTTAAAGTTAATAAATGGCAGAGGGGGCGGGAGATAGCACTGAAATCCTTTATGAATCTTCGATAAAATCCTGCATGGCCTAGGAAGGATCGGATGTCCTTGACACATTTCGGCGTAGGCAACTTCTCAATCACTTCAACCTTTGCCCTGTCTACCTGAATACCTGCTTTGGAGACTAGGTGACCAAGAACTAATCCTTCAGTTGTCATGAAGTGACATTTTTCCCAGTTTAACAGCAGATTCTTTTCCTGGAACCTGTGTAAGACAAGGGCTAAGTTATATAAACAATTTTCAAATGAAGTGCCATATACAGAGAAATCATCCATAAACACTTCCATAATCCTTTCAACCATATCGCTAAATATACTCATCATGCAACGCTGAAAAGTAGCAGGCGCATTGCATAGTCTAAAAGGCATTCTCCTAAAAGCGAAAGTTCCAAAGGGGCAAGTGAAGGTAGTCTTCTCTTGATCCTCTGGAGCAATCTCTATCTGATAATAGCCAGAACCATCTATAAAATTCATTACCTGCTACTCTTTCCAAAATTTGATCAATAAAAGGTAGTGGAAAGTGATCTTTTCGTGTTTTAGCATTCAACTTCCTGTAATCAACACACATCCTCCAACCTGTGGTGGTTCGCATAGGTATAAGCTCGTCATTCTCATTTCTTACCACTGTGAGACCTGATTTCTTTGGAACCACCTGTATGGGGCTAACCCATCTGCTATCTTAAATAGGATATATTATACCTGTAGCAAGTAGCTTAAGAATCTCTCCCTTAACAACCTCTTTTAATGTAGGATTTAATCGACGTTGCATCTCACATGTAGGTTTGGCATCATCCTCAAGATAAATATGATGAGTGCAAATTAAGGGATTTCTACCTGTAATGTCCGCAATAGACCATCCAATGGCCCCGTTGTGTTTCCTAAGCACATCAAGCAAAGCACATTCTTGTTCAAGCGTGAGTTTAGAGGATATTACCACAGGGAATGTCTCCTCCTTTCCAAGGAAAGCGTATTTCTAATAGTCTGGCAGAGGCTTCAATTCCAGCTTTGGATGCTCAATCTCTGAAGGTTGTTGTGGTGGCAATTCCACTGGCAATGTCTCGAACTTTGGCACCCATGCATCCCTTGATCTATCATTTTTGCCCTGCACAAAATAAGACTCATCAATATCGTCGAAATTATAATCAATAAAGTTGGACGAGCATTCGTACTTAGCTTCATAATAGTCTTCAATTAAATTCTCAATGAAACATACCTCTTTCACTTCATCAGCATTCGCAGGTAACTTACATGATTTAAAAATATTCAGCTCAAGTTTCATGTTACCAAAGCTTATCTTCAATTGTCCATCCCTACAATTTATCATAGCATTGCAAGTTGCTAGGAATGGACGTCCTAATATAATCGGAGTGCAATTACCTGATTGTGGCCCATGAATATCAAGGACGATAAAATCCACTGGATAATAGAATTTGTCCACTTGGACCAACACATCTTCCACGCATCCTCGTGGGATTTTTACCGACCTGTCTGCTAACTGTAGAACCACAGGTGTCGTTTTCAGCTCCCCCAATCCTAACTGCACATAAACAGAGTAAGGCAAAATGTTAACACTAGATCCCAAATCAAGTAAAGCATCTCCAAATTTCTTGGTTCCTATAATGCATGGGATAGTAGGAGAACCTGGATCCTTATATTTGGGAGAAGTGTCATGTTGTACCATTGCACTTACTTGTTGTGTTAGGAATGCTTTCTTTTTCACATTTAGACTCCGTTTTACAGTGTATAGCTCCTTCAGAAATTTAGCATATGCAGGCACTTGGTTGATTGCATCAAGTAATGGGATATTAATTTTTACCTACTTGAAGATATCTCTTATCTCTGCCTGATACATGTCTTTTGATGGTGGAGCAAGTCTGTGTGGGAATGGAGCTGGAGGTACATATGGTTCTGGCTCTTTTTCTGCTACCTCTTCCTCAACCTGCAAACTTTCAGGTGCTTGTACCTCCTCTTTCTCCTCAGCTGGTTGTTCATGTCTAGGCATTTCTGGTTTTTCAATTTCACGACTGCTACGCAGTGTAGTCACTGCCTGGCATGGTTTGACATTGCTTCCTGCAAAAGAAGAAGAAGGATTCGTATTAGGATTTGCAACAGGCTGAGCTGGTAATTTACCTTTATCTTGCGATGCTATAAATCTCGAAAAATTCTCAGTGAGCTGCTGTTGCATCTGTGCCATCTGTTGGACTGCAGCGGTGAGACTCTGAATTTCATTGCTCTGCTCCCTTTTTCCTTGGTAGTTTGAGTGGTTGGGATGGTAGTAGGGAGTGGATGTCTGCTGCTTTTGTTGATATGAAGCACCACTTTGATTTGATGGGTTCTTCCAATTGGCGTTGTAACCTTGATTTGCCACCCAATTCACCTCTGCTTCTGGATTTCTACCCAATTCTTTAATTGCTGGGATCAGTGGGCAAACTGTAGTATCATGAACTGGCTTCTCACATATGACGCAGTATGGCTCTGATGTGACTGCCTTTGCTGCTCTGAGATCAATGTTTTGTAGCTTTTGCGTCACCAATGCCTCCACTTGCGCCATCAATGCATCTTCAGGCTTCAAAGTCTGCAAGCCACCTCTTGTTTGATGTGTAGACATAGACCTGTCAAATTCTGAAGTTGGCTCCCATCTTCTCGCATTCTCTGCAATGTTCTCCAGATATGTCCAAGCCTCTGTTGGAGTCTTCTCAAAGAAAGCTCCATTACACATCATCTCTACATATTGCTTCGTATTCGGCTGCAATCCATCGTAAAAGAATCCAATGGTACGTCCCTTGTCAAAACCATGATGTGGGCACGCTAACAAGAGTTCCTTGAACCTTTCCAAAGCTTGATCGTATGCTTCAGTTTCCTTCTGCGAAAAAGACATGATGTGCCTCTTTAAAGCCTGAGTCCTGGCCAAAGAAAAGAATTTTTTTAGAAACTCAGTTTGCATCGTTAGACAAGAAGTAATAGATCTAGGAGGCAATGCATTAAACCAATTCTTTGCCTTATCCTTTAACGAGAATGGAAAAAGTTTAAGATATACAACATCGTTACTAACTTTTCCATCTAATTGTGTAGAGCATGCTTCTTCAAATGTTTTAATATGCAAGTAAGGATTTTCCCTATCCTCTCCATGGTAAGAGGGGAGGATTTGGATCACCCCAGCTTTAAGCGAAAAAGAATGAGCACCCTTAGGTAACACAATGCAAGATTCAGACGCAACTCTAGTGGGCATATAAGTAGCACTCAATGGTAGTTCTTGTGGGTGTGCAAGAGGTTGTTCGTTATTATTAGCCATGTTTTCAATTCTTATCAATTTGTGTGAAGTGGAGGTCCTATGCCATATAAACTAGCAAAGAGATATTTTTTTTTCAATAATAAAACTAAGCTATAAAGTGGAAGGATCTCACCGAGTACTCCTCTGAAAAGCTGAAAATGTGAATCAAAGATACCGTTGTCCCCGGCAACGGCGCCAAAAACTTGCCTCTCTCAAAACAATGTGAGATCTACTCCCAAGTGCAGGAGATCGAACAAGTAGTATCTGGAGAGTCCAGAGTCGAATCCTCGGGACAAGTCGACCTGAGATAACACAAACTCAACTAATCAAATATAATATATGGATAAGAAAACAACTACTTTTTTGAATAAGAAAAATGGTTTAACGATCGGTAACGAGGAAGTGGTTTTAAGAAGTTTCACGGTGTTTCGAAAGTTTGGTATTCTATGAGAAAAAGATGCTACGGTTATGATTTCATTAGGAGTTTATAGTCGCTGAAATTTCATGCCTTTCAATATCACACAACGCTTCACCCGGTCAAGGCGTGAAGATGTCGGAAGATGAATCGATAAAATCTAGTCAAATTAGCCGTAAACGTATCACAAGCAATGTTGATTTCATTGAACATTAAACGCAGCGATAAGTTCAGATTAGTGAACTCGATTAGGCTAGCCTTATCAGGGCCTAGCATTAGGGAACATAAATGATATCGAACAATAAGCAATAGCCAACAAATACGTTGTAGAAATCAACATTACGAGCAATTTTTACATGATAACGAGGCTAAAGACATGAAATTCATTGACTACATACTCCCAATTACATCACAACCATAGCATGAGATGTTTAGCTACTCATGGTGCAATAAAAATCAGATTTCATAAGAGAATACATCGTTCTAATGTCGAAATACAAGGAAAAATCACCAAATACGGAGTAAAAGTTCAAGATTCTATCACCAAAACTCCTTTGTAGCCACCCAAACTCTCTGGAAATAGGGAAAATAGGATCTGGAAATTATCAACAACTTTTCTCTGGAGAATACGTGCAGTAGCCCCTTCAAAAGCTCCAAAATACGTCAGCATCCCCCCAAAACCCTAGAATACGCTTAAATAATAGGCTTGCGGGTTTAAGTTACTAACAGGTTCAAATACCCGCATCCGCAATCCTTAAACCCACACCCGCCGAGCAGATCAAATCGCGTTTGTCGGATCAAAGGCGGGATTGAATCTGGGGATGCCACGTGTGCTCCAAAATTCGTGCACCGCCCGCTCCGCAAGCCAATTTGGATCGAACTCGGCTTTGCTCGATACCGTTGGATCATCATCCAACGAGCAGAACTCGGCCACGTCGCCCGATGATTCTTCGCTGCGCTTTCAAATTGCGGGGAAGTTTCGCACCGTACGATCGAAGAGGAACGGATCCGATAGAGCCACGTAGCCTCTCCGTTCGCGATTTCGAATTCGAACGCGGGGGCGCTCTCCGCCGTTAGATCTCGATCGGAGGGTCCACGTCGCTCCGTATCCGACTTCAAGCGGGCCTCGTCGTGGCCGTTGGATGCAAGAGGGGATGCACGCGATGTTGCCACGTGGCCCAGAAAAGTCTCCGCCTATTCATCTGCTCTCCACTTTGTGGCCGTTCGATCTGCGATCGACGGCCACGATTTTGTCGCCCTGGTTGCATACGAGTACGCGATTCGATTAATTGCAACCGTTGGATACGGGGGAAGCGATGGATATCCGCCACGTGTCAAGCTCTGATTGCGGGCGGCCGTATTTCTCGTATTTTGAGCGTATTTCTCCATTTAATTGGTATTCTGCATTCAAAAATACACAGTAATTAGCACAGATCTCAGAAAAATACAAATAAATAGTCGTTGGAATCATGAGATCAAGACCAAGCTATGAAAAATATAAAAAGTGCAGAAATACTAAGTTAATTTCTGTTTTGTGCTCAAATAAGGTGATTTCTCTAATAGATGATGGTATAGAAAATACGAACGTATTAGAGACCAATTAGGCATCATATGAGCATAAAATAGGACTATATAGGGGGTTAAATATGCAATATTCAAGCCGAATCAGACCCCAGCGGCCGACGAAGATCCTACAGAAGTCCTAGCGGAGATCTTAGCTATAATGGCCCATACGCCGACCTCCTTCATCCGTCTTATTCACTCCAAATATATCAGGCCGCCCTATTCTATTTGCCTCCCTGAGCTTTTCGAGCATGTATGCTTCCCAAGGGATCACGAGGTTGGGGTCTATGCCCAGACCTTCGCCCCTGGGCTCCGATTCCCATTCCACCCCTTTCTTCTCCTCGCCCTACATGTTGTCGAACTCCCCCTCTTCCGATTGATGCCCAACGCTATCAGCTCCATGGTTAGCTTCCTTGTTCTTTGCTCGGGCAGTGGCATAAGTCTGGCCTTGCCACTGTTTCAGTATTTCTTCGAAGCCAAACACAAGGGGACGTACTACTATGTTTGTGCGAGGAGGGATCGACCTCTTGTTCTCAATCTATCGGGCAAGGATTAAAGATTGGAAAGAGAAGTTCGTATTTGTCTTGACGTCTGAGGACCTATCTTTGAGGTCAAACTGGGGGATTCTGAGCCCCTTGGTGAATCGAGCACTGGTCCTCGGGGCGACCGACTAAGAGACACCAAGATCTTGGAGGACATCCCCAAGAAAAGCAGTGACTTTCAGGGTCTGGTCACGAACAAACAGATAGTCAAGCACGTCTGGCTTGAAGGTAATCCGAGATTCGTGATCCTACCTCTGACTTGCTTACCCTGATCTGTCGTCTTTTTGTAGGTGCGGCCATGAGTCTTTCTAGGGAGGAGATGAAGAGGATGGCCAAGGAGTAGGCGGCCAGGGGCTTGACCAAGGTCGGCTAGAAGAGATGCAAGGAGGGGGTGAGCACCACTCGGGCTGAGAAGGAGGAGCGAAGCAAGAAGGCGAGAGTAGAGCCTGCGCCTTTTGCTCTTCTTTCCTGATCGAGCACGGCAGCATGGGCCCTCCCATCGACCTCAACCTGCTTGAGGAGTAGCTGGTCACCCCAATGGCTACAGCGTCCCAGGGCCCGTCGATCACCATGATCGGTGCGACCCCCTATCAGTTCGATCGTGCCCTTGGTCGTGGCTTCAGGTTCTTCGGCCGGGTCAGCCTCGACTGATCGGGCAGCGGTAGTTAATCGCTGGCCCTACAGATGCCCACCGTCGAGGCTATGAAAGCAGGCCCACTTGTGCTGCAAGGCAGCACTTGCTATTTTTAAGTCAAAGAAGGCCGAGCTCCTTGCTCTTCCGACGGGTGAGACCGTTGCTCCGTCCGACCCGGTGGGCGCCCGAGAATCGGCTTTTGATGAGGCCGGGGTGGCGGTCCGCCTGGCCGAGAATAACATGCTGCCCAGGGACTGAGAGTCTCTGGCGAACGTCGATGCAAAGAGGCTCTGTGACACGACTATTTGGCTCAACATGCAGGTACATCACCTTTCTTACTCAAGATACTGATTTACTTAGAAGATGTTTGCTCACGTCTCTAATTCCTTGTGTAGATGGCCACAGTGTTATTGTCCCTCCAATGTCACTCTGCGATGGTGAGCAGGGCCGAGGCCGCTCTTGTGAGGAAGGTGTCTGAGCTTGAGGCTGTGAAGAAGAAGGTCGAGGAGAAACAAAAGGCACTGGGTGACAAGCTAGTGACCCTTCGGAAGTATTATGCAGTCCAAAAAGAGACGATCTTTGAGCTGGGCAAAGCTAGAGAGGAGGCCGAGCACAAGGCCAAAGGCGAAGAAGTCCTGAGGGTCTCTGCCGAGAATACCCTTGTAAGGGAAAGGGATGCCACCATAAAGAAGATCGCCAAGCTTGAGAGGCGTGTGGAGGAGATGGAGAAGATCGACCTCAAGGCGATCAAGTTAGAGGCTGTCAACCGGTACCAGCTCCAGGAGTACGTCCCCGCTTTGGTACAGATCAGGACCGAGGGCTTTGAGGAGGTCATGGAGACAGGCTTTTAGCGATTTAAGAAGGGGATGGGGAAGCACTACCCCAACTTAGAGATCGACTTTTCCAAGTTGTCGACGGTGTCCGATAATGAGGAGGAGGCTTCCACCTCAGTCGGCAACGAATGGGAAAAAGCGGATGCTTCGGTCAGGACCAGCGGTGACAAATGGGAGGCATCATAGGCGGGGACGGAGAGGTACCGATGTTGGGGCCGGTCTTATTCTGTCGTTGTCTTTTTTTTGTTTAAGTCGGAGGACTTTTTGTAAGGACGATGTGTAATCATAGTTTGATAATTTGATCGTCTTTGTCTTTGAAAAATTTGCCGTTTGTTGTTGTCGATTGTCTTTCTAAGCCCTACGCCTCGTACGCCTTGTCCCTTCATATGTATAGTATGCTCCAAACATTCGGCATGGACGAGCTCCGGGCCGAGGAAAGGCAGAATGTTGATTAGGCACTTTAGAAGAATTTCGCAGAGAATTTATTCGTGCAGTTATGTTGGAGACGTTCTTCATTAGAGAGCGTTGGTCGTCCCCAGATTGAGTAGTGGGCGACGCAGTCCAGAGTCCTTTTCAGAGCCTTGGGTGACCTATCGGGGGCGCAGCTCGGAAGCAAGCCCCAGATCTTTGGTAGGATAGGGGCACAGCCTGGAAGCCTGCCCCAGGCCCTTGGGTGACCTATCGGGGGCACAGCTAGGAAGCCTGCCTCGGATCTTTGGTAGGGTAGGGGTACAGCTAGGAAGCCTGCTCCAGGCCCTTGGGCGACTTATCAGGGGCACAGCTCGGAAGCCTGCTCCAAATCTTTGGAAGGGTAGGGGAGCAGCTCGGAAGCCTGCCCCAGGCCCTTGGACGACCTATCAGGGGCGCAGCTCGGAAGCCTGCCCTAGGCCCTTGGGCGAACTATCAGGGGCGTAGCTCGGAAGCCTGCCCCGGATCTTTGGTAGGGTAGGGGCACAGCTCGGAAGCCTGCCCCAAGCCTTTGGGTGACCTATCGGAGGTGCAGCTCAGAAGCCTGCCCTGGATCTTTGTTTGTGGCGAGGTAGCTTGCTCCCAATGATCAAGCCGACCTTCGTGGAGGTGTTCCGATTTTGGGGAGGAGCTAAAATTGAAATTGAGACAACAGAAAATAATTTAGGCTTCAGTTTATTAATAATATTTGAGCAAGTGCTCGGCATTCCATGGGTGAGTTAACTCCTCGCTCTCCATTGTCGCCAGAATGTAGGTCGTTGGCCCTACAATTTCAGTTATTTTATAGGGGCCTTCCCACTTTGCTACGAGCTTTCCTTGGCATGTGATCTATGATTTGAAGGTTGCATCTCTGAGGACGAGGTCACCGACCCTGATGCTCCGTTTCTTTACGCGGAAGTTATACTGCCGGGCGATCCTATGCCTGTGCCTGATTAGGCTTGTTAGAGCATGGTACCTTACCTCATCGATGAGCTCGATGTTGAGGTCGAGGCCTTCTAGATTGGCCTCTTCTTTGACGTACCTGAGCCGTAGGGATTACTCATCGACCTCCACCGGAACGATGATCTCTGCTCCGTAGGCGAGCATGAAGGGGCTCTCACCGGTCGAAGTCTTGTAGGTCGTGTGGTAGGACCAAAGGATGTCGGGCAGCTCGTCGGGCCAAGATCTGTGGGTGCTGCTGACCTTCTTCTTCAGGGGTCCTAGGATGCATTTGTTCGTCGCTTCTGCCATACCATTGCTTTGTGGATGCACCACGGAGGCAAAGTGGAGGTTGACGCCCCAGTCCGAGCAGAAGCTTCTAAAGTCCGTACAGTCGAACTGCTTCCCGTTGTCCATCACTATAGAGCGGGGTTCTCAAAGCATCATATAATGGACTTCCAGATGAAGTTCTTCATCTCCTTCAAGGTGATGCATGCTAGTGGCTCCGCGTCGATCCATTTGGTAAAGTAGTCAATGGCGATGACGAGATACTTCCTTCCACCTGACGCAGTTGGAAACGGTCCGAGGATGTGAGGCCCTATTTGGCGAACGGGACCAGGCTGATGATTGGAATCAGGTCGACTGGCGAGGTAGTGGTATGCTTGTAGAAGCTTTGGCACTCCTCGCACCGCTTGACATACTTGGTCGTGGCGTCCAACATGGTTGGCCAGTAATAGCCCTAACGGATCACCTTATGTGCTATGGTATGGCCACCGTAATGAATCCTACAGAGACCTTCATGTATCTTGCGAATGCCTGCTCAGCTCCGGTGGGCCCGAGGCATTTCAAATAAGGCAAAACATCGAACCTCACGTGACGCTTCCGATAAAGCACGCCGCCGAAGATCATGAACATCAAGGCCCGCCTTTCGAGCTTTTGTGCTTCTATCCGGTCTTTGGGCAAGTCTCCATTCTCCAGGTAGGCTATGATCGGACTCATCCACTTCGGCTCCTGGTTGACGCACATCAGCTCGCCTTCTTCAATACTTGGTGTCAATAGGTTCTCGACGTAGATGGCCTTCCCAATCTTGACTGGAGAAGAATACACCATCTTTAAGAGTGCGTCCGCTCGGAGATTTTTCGATCGGGGCAGATGCTAAATCTTCGCTCTTTTGAACTTTAGGAGCTCGGCCTGCACGTTTTAGATAACGCTTCATCAGGTCCTCTCTAGGTTCGAAGCTGCCTTGTATTTGTTGGACGACGAGCCTCGAGTCGCTAATCAGCAGTACATTTTTTGCCCCAAGCACTTGGCAGATCTTTAGCCCATTAAGTATGGCCTCGTACTCCCCCACATTGTTGGTCGCTGAAAAATTGAAGCGGAGTGCATACTCCAGCAAGCTCCCTTTGAGGGTCTCTATCACGATACCGGCTCCGGTCCCCGAGCCCATGGCCGATCCATCAATGTGGACAATCCATAGCTCACCTTTGGAATAGGTGGAGGTTAAGGGGGTGTCCTTAATGGCGGGCTCTTGTTGTTCCGCGTCCAGCCGAGCATCCGACAAAGCTCCAGCAATCTCTTTGACCATGTATTCTGCAACGAAGTCCGCCAGTGCTCGACCCTTGATCGTGGCCCTGGGCATGCAAATGATGTCAAACTCGCTAAGTTTGATGCTCTAATTCAGCATCCGGCCCGATCTCTCCAACCTCTTCAGATTCTTCTCGAGTGGGGAGTTGGTGTAGACCAAGATGGTATGCGTCTGGAAGTAGGGTCGGAGCTTCCTCGCCGTCAGGGTGAGGCTTAAGTGAACTTCTCTATAGGGCTGTAGCGGGTCTTCGCCTCTCGGAGCACCCGGCTGGCATAGTAGACCGGTCTTTGGATGCCTCCGTCTTCTTTGATTAGGACCAAGCTGACGGCTTCCTCGGTGGCAGCGAGATAGAGGCCGAGCCGCTCTCCTTGCACCGGCTTTGCGAGTAGGGACGGGCTTTGAGATAATCTTTTATCTCGCCAAAGGCTTGGGTGTAGGAGTCGTCCCACTTGACCTCCTTCCTCGCACCTTTCTTTATACTGAGAGCCTTCCGCAAGACCTTAAAGAACGAGAAGGACCTCTCGGCGGACTTTGACAGGAATCTACCCAATGTGGTGATACGTCCATTTAGCCTTTGTAAGACCCTGATCGTCCTCGGCTCGCTCATATTGATGAGGGCGGATATCTTGTCAGGGTTTGCCTCAATCCCTCGCTTGGTGATCATAAAGCTGAGGAACTTCCCAGACTGGACGCCGAATATGCACTTGGCCGGGTTGAGTCGCAGGATGTAGCGTCACACCTTTTGGAAGGTTTCCTCAAGGTCGACGAGGTGATCCTCGACCTTCTTCGATTTGATCAGCATGTCATCAATGTATACTTCAAGATTCCTTTCGACCTAGGGATGGAAGATCTTGTTCACCATCCGTTGATAGGTCGCCCCAGCGTTCTTTAGTCTGAACAGCATCTTTGTGTAGCAGAATATCCCCCCGGTCGGTGAAGAACAACGTTTTCTCCTCGTGGCGTGTCGCTATTGGATTTGATTGTAGCCAGAAAAGGCGTCCATGAAGGTCAATAGTTCGTACCCGGAGGCATTGTCTACCAAATGGCTGATCCTTGGCAGAGGGAAGCTATCCTTCGGGCATGCCTTGTTGAGGTCGGTGAAGTCCACACACATACGCCATTTGCCGCTAGGCTTCTTCACCATCACCACATTGGCGAGCCAGTCTGGGTAGTTTACTTCTCGGATGAATCCGGCATCACGGAGCCGATCTACCTCCTCGCCAGTAGCCCGCATCTTTTCTCCTCCCATGCTCTGCTTCTTCTGCCTGATGGGGCGAGCGTCCGGATCTACATGTAGCTTATGGGCGATCACCGTTTTGTCGACTCTGGGCATGTCTGCAGGCGACCATACAAAGATATCTGCATTCACCCTAAGGAGGTCTACAAGCCCCGCCCTCAGCTTGGCGGGTAGCTTTGTGCCTATAGATACGATCTTGTCCTCTTCCTCCGCCACTGGAACCTCCTCCACGTCCTCCACTAGAGATGGCCATCGATCAACAAAATCCTCCCGACCATCAAAGAGATCGATCGACAGGGCTTGCTAGGTACTTTTGTGCTTGGTGGAGCCGACGTAGCAGCTTCGGGAGAGTTTCTGGCACCCTCGCACCTATCCAACTCCCTGCAGAGTCTGGAACTTTACCATTTGATGCATCAGCAAGGTGAGAGCTTCAATATCAGTCATGCATGGCCGCCTAATAATGCCGTTGTAAGCCGAATCAACGTCGACGACAACGAATTCAGTTATCCGAGTGACGACCTTCGGGTTCTCTCCCAGGGTTACGAGCAAGGTTATCACTCCAATAATAGGCACCGAATGACTGGTGAAGCTGATGATTGGGCCCGAGCATGGCTTTAGCTCTGCGTCCTTCAGCCCATCTTCTCAATCGTGTACAAGAATAAGATGTCGCATAAGCTCCTGGTGTCGATCAAGAGTCTGCTTACGATGGCCGGCCCAATGAAAGTCTCGATGACGATGGCGTCTTCATGTGGTAGCTCGACCCCCTCCAAGTCGTCGTCAGAGAAGGAGATGTGGAGACGGGCTACCCTACTTTGCTTTGCCCCTGCCCCAGTCCATCGTCATGACCTGTCGAGCATAGTTCTTCCGAGCTGATGCTGATGTGCCACTCGAGGCCAGTCTGTCGCATATTAAATTCATGCGCATGATCGGCTCGGTCATTTGGTGGGCAACTTGCTCGGCGGTCTGGTCCGAGGTCGATCGAACAACTCTTGCAGGTGCTTCTCCCTTGCACCCTAGCCTTCTTTCATCAACGAATCTTCTGAGATGCTCGTCCTAATCAGCCGCTCAATATCCCTCTTCAAAGAGTAGCACTTGTTGGTATCATGCCCATGTTCTCAATGATACCACAGTACTTCTGTTGACTTCTCCTGTCGGGCTTTGTCCTCATCTCCGGGGGTACATCTCTGAGAAGCCTGGTCGCCATAGCTGTTGAGTATTGGTGTTTCATACCAATCTTATTTAGATGATGATCACAACATTATGTTGTTGCTAATGACTCTCATGTTTTAGTCTCACAGTTTTAATTCAAGAATATCTTTCTTGGAGACTAATCACTTAGTGCAAGGATGGACATCAAGTGGAGAAGGGCCAAAATTTGGACTTAAGGAGTGCCAAAGCTTGGAGATGATGGAGAGCAATCAAGGCATCAAGATTGAAGACTTAGACTCTATGGAAAGCATTGTAATCCATGTAATTTACTTTATTGCTTTCTCTCTCTTTTGAGTCTAGGATTAATGTAATGCCTTGTTAGATGGTGTACTCATTCATGCATGCATTTAACCATCTTAGTGAGCCTTAGGATTATCATAGAATCCAACCCAATAGGTTCACTTTGTCCAAAGACTCATTTGGAGTCTCTGGCTTTCCATCAGTCGCCTGTTGCAGGAAACACAGTCGACTGGGTGATTCCAGTCGCCTGTAGATCCTTCTACAGTTGCCTGATTTGCACAGCTCAAGTCAACATTTCAATTGACTCAAACTTGAGCTTTACGCACAGTCAACTATTGGCCAGTTTACAGTCGCCTGTATAATTACAGTCGCCTGTAGATTGGTCATCAGTCGCCTGAGTAGCGTAAGTGCAATCTCTACACCTCTATGTCTTTTCTCCATCTTATTCAGCAGACGACTGATTAAGGTTTTACAGTCGCCTGACTAATAGACAGTCGACTGTATTATTGACATCAGTCACCTGTGTGCTTAACTGGAGAAAGAGTACAGCTCTCTGTTTTATTCCATCCCCTGCAGCAGTCGCCTGCTGAAGGATTAACAAGCGCCTGTCCCATTTTCAGTCGAATGTATCGACTTCATCAGTCGACTGTCCTGGCTCAGATTATAGCCGTTGGATATTTTCTATCCGTTGATCAGTCGACTGTCTTTTGATCATCAGTCTACTGTTCCTGTCGTTTTCGCCCAGTTTCTAGCCGTTGCAGAATTGATTCTTTGGCTGTTTTCTTGGGTTTTGGGGTTTGATATAGGGTTCATATATATATGGGTGTGCTGCCATCTCTTATACTTCTTGATGCTATTAAATATCTCAAGAGATTTATAAGAAACTCTCAAACTCCCTCAATTCCCTCTAAAGAGCTCTCATTCATCTTCATGCATTGAAGTCCAGCTCAAGGGAATTCATCCAAGTGCTGTCAAGCATATCTCAACACTTGGAAATCCTCTTCCATGCCTTGTATCCATTTATGAGTAAGCATCTCAAGTCATAGGTAAGAGTATTTATTTTACTTGGTGAATTTGTGTCTCTAATTCTCTTTGTGGGAATTAGTGTTTCTCTCTTTGTGAGAGGTTATCTCTTTGTGGGATTAAGATATTCTCTTTGTGGGAATAAATCTATTTGTGGGAGTATCTCTATTTGTGGAAGTTTAGTGTCCTAGTGTAGGGCTAACCCTAATTCTCTGAGTGGGAGTTAGTGATTCTCTGTGTGGGAGTCTTGACCCTTGTGTAGGGTTGGTTGGGTCCTTGTGTAGGGCAAAATCCTCTTTATGGGGTATCTCCTTGTGAGATTTGTATTCACTTCTCTGTGTGTGATTATAGTGGATATTGGTTTGGCTAGATGTACTCAAGTTTGGGGAACCAGGGTAATTCCTTGTGTTTGCGTTTGGATTAATTGTGTCAATTATTTCCTCTTGCATTTATAATTCCGCATTTGCAAGTTTAATTTTAATTGGACAATTTTATTGCCATTACACTATTAACCCCCCCTCTAGTGTGTGTTGTTAGTATTGCAAGGGTAAGTCGATCCCTACAATTGGTATCAGAGCAAGGTTATAGCATACTGCAATGATGGCATTCAACGCAACATCTGCACCTCATGAAGAAGGTCACTCAACCGTTCGACCCCCGCTCTTCAACGGAACCAACTATCCTAGTTGGAAGATTAGGATGATGGTTTACATGAAGGGTCACAACCTTTGGGACATCACAGAGTCGCCATTCGAGGAGCCTACTTCACCCGCGGCCTCGAGAACTAAAGCGAAGAAGGACTTGATCAGAGTCAATGCTAGGGCTATGTGTGTTCTCCATTGTGCCCTCACTCCGAATGAGTTCGAACGCCTCTCCATGTGCAAATCGGCCAAAAGTATTTGGCATACTTTGGAGATTTCCCATGAAGTGTTACTTCAACATAAGAAAGAGGTTCAGCCAACCAAGCCCGAGAAGAAAAAGGGGGTTGCACTCCATGTCGAGATGGAGTCGTTCTTGTGGAGAAAGAACTCTCAACGGGAAGCTCCGAGTGAAGATGGTGATGAAGATGATGTTAGCGACGATGACTACATCGAGCTTGCCAAGCAATTCGAGAATTTCAAGGCATTCCTCAAGGACAAACAAGGTATATCTTCGTTAAATTTTGCCTCCCAGTCTAACAAGCTTATTTGTTTCAATTGTGGAGGAATTGGTCATCCTGCTACTGAATGTCCTTCCAAACACACCAAAGATACCTTTAAGGGTAAAGGGAAGAAATATTGGAAAGCCAAGTCCGAGGTCAAGAACCAAAAGAAGGGACTTATTGGCACATTTGATGATTTCGATGTGGACACATCAAATGATGAAGAAGAGAATGACAAAGAGAACGATCACAGGTGTTTTGTTGTTTTTGATGATTCTTCATCAAATTCATCTAACTCAAGCGATGAAGAGATAGAGGCATGGCTCAACTCCAAAGAAGAATGTTGCTTCATGGCTAATGGGGAAGAGTCTTCGTCAAGCTCAAGCGTGGAGGAAAGCGATGAGGAAGTCAAGGAGGAAAGCGATGAGGAAGCTTAGGAGGAAAAGCCATCCTATAAGGATCTTGAATACCGCCTAAATGTGGCCTCCAATTTGGCAAGTAAGTGCATCGACTCATATGATAAGATGAAAGCTAAACTTGATAAAGCTATGAGTAGGGTGCGTGATTTAGAATCGTCTAGTGTAAATATTCATGAAGAAATGCATATTTTCGACAATAGTGAGAGAGACACACTTCTCTATCAAGTTAAGGAATTGAGCCTTACAAATTAAAATCTTGTTGCTCAAAACCTTAGCTTAGAGTCTCACATTCAACAACTTACGTTGAAATATGAAGAGGAATCCCGTAAGCTCATAAGCTTTGTGTATTCTAGGGATTCACTCCACGATTTGTTGGAAAAACAACATCCGGTAAATCATAGAGGAGGTTTGAGTTATATTCAAAATGTGGTACCCAACCCCACCTCTAATTCCTCTTATGGTGCAAATACAAGAAATATTGCTAAAGCACCTAAGAAGAATCACCATGCTTTCTTGTACAACAATAACATCAACAAGAAGCATGTAGATCACGAGGTGACGAGGAAGAATGAAGAATCTTCATTTTTTGCTAAAAAGAAAAATCCTCATTCTTTACATGCCAAGGAATTAGTTTCTACACCTAAGCATGCCACATACACCCATCTTGCAAAGGCAAAACCCTTGCCTAGGAAATCTTTGAGATTATGGATTTCCACTAAGGTTAGTATGCAAGAGAGGAATAGTTACATCAACTCTATAGTTAGGGATGTGATCATCTCATGTGATTACATTAGGAAGTCAAACTCCTCTTAGGTTTGGTTCCCTAATGTTTAGGTTCCTCACACATATGCATATTGCATGGGTATTGTGCTTAATTGATTATTTTAGCATACCCATTGTTTGTGTGTGTTTCATGATTTTGAAAATGTTTTCAAACTTATTTTTCATGAAAATAGGGACCTTGGGGTTTATTGACATGCATGCATTGTTGATCCATGTGTATGTCAATGGGGGAGTTAATATGTTGTATGTTTAAAATATTTTTAAAACATATTTTAACTCTCATTTCGGAGGTTGTTTGAGATCATTATTTACAATTGGTTATTTTTGGTCTCAAACCAAACCTCTTGTTTATTTCCAACATGTTTCATGTTATATTTGTTTTGGCAATATCTTTGTGTATCATTGAAGCTTGATTTTTCCATATCAATTGCTTTGATACATTTTAGGCCCATGGCTCCAATATTGGTATTAGATCTTAGAAGTCAAAACTTGACCATTTCTATGATCTAGTGGGAGCATGGGATAGTGAATTGATACCCATTAAAATTTTCAATTTGGTATCATACATCTCCTTTCTTTTTCTTGCATATTGTCACATCTTGGTTAAGATGACAAAGGGGGATATATTTGATGTCCACCTTTTTGACGATGTCAAGGGGGAGAGTTATATGCATTATGTAACTATATAGGGGAGAGTTATATACTTATGCATATGGGGAGAGATATATGGGATTAGATAAACCATTCATGTTTGCTTGATATTGCCTTTTGCAATTGGTTTATGTTATCGATACCTATTATATGTCACCATGATATTATTTGGTATAATGAGTATTTACTATTGAGTAGCTCATTGTTTAATTGGTGCATATAAGTAGGGAGAGCTCATTAGCATTGTGCTTTAGTTCTTTGTATTTTACATAATGTGTGTCATCATCAAAAAGGGAGAGAATGTTGAGTATTGGTGTTTCATACCAATCTTATTTTGATGATGATCACAATATTATGTTGTTGCTAATGACTCTCATGTTTTAGTCTCACAGTTTTAATTCAAGAATATCTTTCTTGGAGACTAATCACATGGTGCAAGGATGGACATCAGTGGAGAAGGGCCAAAGTTTGGACTCAAGGAGTGCCAAAACTTGGAGATGATGGAGAGCAATCAAGACATCAAGATTGAAGACTTAGACTCTATGGAAAGCATTGTAATCCATGTAATTTACTTTATTGCTTTCTCTCTCTTTTGAGTCTAGGATTAATGTAATGCCTTGTTAGATGGTGTACTCATTCATGCATGCATTTAACCATCTTAGTGAGCCTTAGGATTATCATAGAATCCAACCCAATAGGTTTACTTTGTCCAAAGACTCATTTGGAGTCTCTGGCTTTCCATCAGTCGCCTGTTGCAGGAAACACAGTCGACTGGGTGATTCCAGTCGCCTGTAGATCCTTCTACAGTCGCCTGATTTGCACAGCTCAAGTCAACATTTCAATTGACTCAAACTTACGCACAGTCGACTATTGGTCAATTTACAGTCGCCTGTATAATTACAGTCGCCTGTAGATTGGTCATCAGTCGCCTGAGTAGCGTAAGTGCAATCTCTGCATCTCTCTGTCTTTTCTCCATCTTATTCAGCAGACGACTGATTAAGGTTTTACAGTCGCCTGACTAATAGATAGTCGACTGTATTATTGACATCAGTCGCCTGTGTGCTTAACTGGAGAAAGAGTGCAGCTCTCTGTTTTATTCCATCCCCTGCAGCAGTCGCCCGCTGAAGGATTAACAGGCACCTGTCCTGTTTTCAGTCGACTGTATCGACTTCATCAGTCGACTGTCCTGGCTCAGATTATAGCCGTTGGATATTTTCTAGCCGTTGATCAGTCGACTGCCTTTTGATCATCAGTTGACTGTTCCTGTCGTTTTCGCCCAGTTTCTAGCCGTTGCAGAATTGAATCTTTGGCTGTTTTCTTGGGTTTTGGGGTTTGATATAGGGTTCATATATATATATGGGTGTGCTGTCATCTCTTATACTTCTTGATGCTATTGAATATCTCAAGAGATCTATAAGAAACTCTCAAACTCCCTCAATTCCCTCTAAAGAGCTCTCATTCATATTCATGCATTGAAGTCCAGCTCACGAGAATTCATCCAAGTGCTATTAAGCATATCTCAACACTTGGAGATCCTCTTCCATGCCTTGCATCCATTTATGAGTAAGCATCTCAAGGCATAGATAAGAGTATTTATTTTACTTGGTGAATTTGTGTCTCTAATTCTCTTTGTGGGAATTAGTGTTTCTCTCTTTGTGAGAGGTTATCTCTTTGTGTGTAACGGCCGCTTTCCGACCGTATGTATTTTAGCGCGTATCTTGTTTCGTAGGCGTAATTTTCGTATTTGATTTTTATTCTTATACACCGTAGCTCGGACGTGCGATTGAACCCCGTTTTCACGATCCTCTCGGAGGCGCGAGCGCCCTGGTATTTTCTTTGTAATTTTTAGACGTCAACAGACCAATCTACTTATCCCATTACAATTTATAAAATACATTTTTTTTTCATAAGTTTGAGGTTTATATAATTCTGTATGTTACCTTAAAAAAACATACTTACGAATATTAATTAGTTTTAATAGCCCAACCTCATATGGCTTTTACCCAGTACTTTATTTACAGCCGTTGTATTTTTTTAAAGGAGAATCAAATCCGGTTGATATCTCAACCTATTAGATTTTAACCTATTACTAAACCTATCTGACCCTATTCCTATCCTAACAACCGTACTCCCCCATATCCAATCACCCACGTGAATCCATCTTTTCTCTCTCCCTATTTTTCTCTCCAGCCCAACAAACTCTACCACATCTTTAGATTTTTTCCCCCTAACAAAAGCTTGGTTCTTTCACTGTTATGCATGAAACGAGCCATCCACGCAAATAGTAGAAACCCTGGGCTTCTTCTTCCTTGCAAGCGCCGAGCAAACCCGACGCCGCTCGTGCCTACAACTCTGCCCAGGCTGCTGGCGAACCTCTCCACTCTCATCCGAGCATCTCTCTCTCCCTACTCCCTATTATTTTACAAACCCAAGAGACTCGACCTCGGGCTCCTCCTTGTTGCCGCACCAAAGCGTTTCCTCCTCCACGCCTCTCTCCGATCCCATCCATTTTCGTCGTAACCCACCACAGCTCATCACCGAGCCTCGCCAACTCGACCCACGCCGGCAGCCCTCTGCTCCCCAACCCCGGGCGTCACCTCAGCCCCATCGTCCAACGCCGACAGACAGCCGTTCAGCCTTTCGTCCGACACTGATGGCCCCTGAACCACCGTCTCGCAGCCACCCACCGCGCGCACAGCCTGTCTCGCCGCCGCACCAGTGTTCCTCGCTGCTGCAGCCCGATCAGCTGCTGCCGACCTGCCTCCGACCCCCCCAGCATTCAAGCCGACGCAAGGACCGTCGACTGCCACACCTTCAGCCTCGCTGGACACCCCATGCCGCGCTTATCGCCGGGAAACCCAAGTACGACGCTGCTACCCCGCGTCGCCTGAACCGTGCCTCCGGTCACCGCCTGGAGCACTGTCATCGAAGTTGTTGGCCACCCACCTCCGGCACCACTTCCCAATGCCGTTCACCGTCGTCTGAAGCTCCCCTAGACCGCTAGGAATCGCCGTCCGGTCACCTGCTAACAATCGACAACGATGAACCCTATGAAGAAACGAAATACTGTGAGTTAATGGACTAGCATGTTAGTACTGTAGATATGATTTTATATTATTATGATGTATAGCCTTCGGTTTCCAAACTGCATATGATTCATTTTGTGCAAGATCAGTGTAAGACCATACTTTGAACAGTTAGTACATGTATTAACAGTAGGTCTTTTTATGTATTTGTTAATGGTAGACATATTATTATTTTAAGAGCTTTTAGATTAACAGTAGGTCTTTCATGTATGTGTTAATGATAGACATATTATTATTTTAAGAGCTTTTAGACCTTGTCCTACTAATGTCGTAACCTAATGATGCAGACAGTCACGCTTTCCGTTTGACCACATGAACACTAAAGACCAGTGACGAGACGTTCCGGGAACAGGAGTCGCGACGCGATCCGCTGCTGTTCCAGACCCGACACTAGATCCACAGGCGATCATTATACAAGGTTAGTCCCTTAACTCGTAGCAACCCACACCGTAGCAAAATCAAACTCTAAACTAAAATTTGACAACTTGAACTAAATTTACTTTCAGTATCTGTAAAACGCTGCTCACCGTAGAAAGATCGACAATCGGACAACTTTTCTGTGCACATAGGGTAGTAGTCGATCTAGGTTGAATGAAACACCAAAAATGTGACTTTGACGAATAGGGTAGTCCCACCAATCTAGAAACAGACCCTAATAGGACTTATTGAAAAACGCGACCTGACACCGTCGCCATTACCATATTTCAGATGGACTACCGCGGACGCGACGCCTGGACGAGACGCTCCAGACGGACGACACGCTCGCCACCGCAGGCAAGTGTACTCACTTGCGCTTTTGGCCGTGCCTAGGCCTTAGACTGCTAGAACTATTAAACTATGAACAAAGAGAACCGGATGTGAAATGATAGCGTCTGGGATGCCCTGACGACGTAGACTTGACGACGAAGTCTAAGCGTAACAACAATAACTTTTGACACTGTAGGGTTATTTTGTGTGTGCGTGCGTGTGGACCCCCTAGAAGAACTATCCCTGTCATGTCACGTCGTGTCTTGTTTTGCACAGCCTGCGGGTAATAGGGCACTCTCTGAGTGATCCCTTGTACGGATACATAGCCTGCAGGCAATAGGGCACTCTCTGAGTGATCCCTTGTACGGATACACAGCCTGCGGGCAATAGGGCACTCTCCGAGTGATCCCTTGTACGGACTTGTCTTGCGCACTTGGGTTGTGGTAAGGTTGGCGTGCGCACGGGGAGAGGGTCTGATCCCCCTCGAACCGTAAGGCGTGAACCCTTCGAGTCACACGTGTCTTGTCTTGTCGTGTCCTGTCCTGTCTTGCTGGTCTTGTCACGTCTTGTCACGACCCGTTTAGGTTAGTCCCGTAGTCGATAGCACACGCTACAACTACTGCTTGCTACGCTTTACTTTCCTGCTGCGTTTACTTCCTTTTGATACTCTGTTTAACCTCAACATGCTAATCAACCAGTAAACTGTTGTTTAATAGTTCGGTACACTTGCAGTAGAGTCTAAACCTTTTTGTAGACTTTACCTGACGTACAGTTCCTCTCTTTTGGGTGCTGTACGTCAGGTATTGAGCCAGAGTACGTGGACGAGTCGGACACACCGGAGTACGTGGAGCCAGAGGATGTCGACCCGGAGGACATACCTGACGAGGACCAGACTTAGAGGTCTCTTCTAATGCGGACGTTCAGAGGTTACTACTTTTAGCTTCTCTCTTTCGGTAGTTGTTGCCATGCTTAGGCTTCCCTCTTTTTAGACTTTTGTACTCGCTGGATATTACCTCTTTATATTAATGAATGCAACTTTCTTTCCGTACTTTCTGTTGTTTCGAACTTTATAAATGCAAGAATCTGAAAATTTTAAAATGGTACCCCTACAGACGCTTATTGGGCCCGGGCTTCACAGCTCCGGCCCAAGCGGGCCTTAGTCACGCTTCGCCTCCGTATTTTTAGGAAGCGGGGCGTGACATTGTGGGATTAAGATATTCTCTTTGTGGGAATAACTCTATTTGTGGGAGTAACTTTCTTTGTGGGAGTTTAGTGTCCTAGTGTAGGGCTAACCCTAATTCTCTGAGTGGGAGTTAGTGATTCTCTGTGTGGGAGTCTTGACCCTCGTGTAGGGTTGGTTGGGTCCTTGTGTAGGGCAAAATCCTCTTTGTGGGGTATCTCCTTGTGAGATTTGTATTCACTTCTCTGTGTGTGATTATAGTGGATATTGGTGTGGCTGGATGTACCCAAGTTTGGGGAACCAGGGTAATTCCTTGTGTTTGCGTTTGGATTAATTGTGTCAATTATTTCCTCCTGCATTTATAATTCCACATTTGCAAGTTTAATTTTAATTGGACAATTTTATTGCCATTACACTATTCACCCCCCTCTAGTGTGTGTTGTTAGTATTGCAAGGGTAAGTCAATCCCTACAATAGCTGCCATCATCACTTCCACCAAGGGGGCGTTGAGCTTCGTGTAGTGAGTCTATGGTGCCCTCTCGAGCTTGTTCTTTAGAGCGGGGTTCCTGGGGTTGGGGAACCCCCTCAGGGGGCCCGGGCGATCCCGCCTCCGAGGGCCTCCTTGGTCGCGCCCTCGGTCGCCTCCTTGATCGCGCCCTCAGGGGCGGTCTTGGTCACGCCCTCGGGGGCTGCCCTCCTGCATCGGCTGGTCCTTTGGTCATGCTTCAATGCAGGGTACTTGGGTCGGTACGACCTCCTTCATATCCCCCAAAGCCTCCTCACTAAGCATGAACTTCTCTGCCCGGGAGAAGAGAGCATCGAGGTCGACCGATGGATCGTGGAGCAGAGATTTGAGTAGACTCCGATTGGCTAGCCCCTCCTTGAAGGCCACCATGACGAGTTCATCTTTGTAGCTCGTCACGCCGAGCCTTTATTCATGGAGCATTTCAAGAACTTCCAGAGAGTTTCCCCCTCCTTTTGAATAGATAGTCTGAGGCTTTCCTCCTTCTTCGTTCGGCCAAGAACTACTGACAGAACTTGCGGGACATATCATCGAACGAGTCGACAAATCAGTCGGGCAAATCGTTGTACCACTCCACAGCTGACTTCTTCAATGTCGTCTGGAAAGCTCGGTAAAGGAGCGTATCATCCGCTCCTTAAATCTCCATGACCCCCCGGTATCGCTGCACATGCTCTAGGGGATCACCCGAACCATCATACAGTTCGAACTGAGGGAGTTTGAATGTATGAGCTATCAAGGTTGAGATCGCCCTCTTGGTCAGTGGGTTGGCCTCTTCGGGATAAGGGGGATGAGTATGAAACCTCCGGGTGATGTTCCGGCTGTCCTGGCCTCCCCACCACTGATTGGACCCACTGGACGAGCCACCTTGGTGCTCAGGGGGTGTCCCTCTCTCGCTCTTTGGGGGTTATGCTCTGGTCGCGGCTTCGTCGCCACCGATCATTACGCCTAAGAGAACCACATCCTAACCGACGGGAGCTTCTGCTCCGATGCGGGCGCTCTTCTTGTCTCGGGATCCGTGGGATCCCGTGCTGATGACTTCCAGCAGCGAGACTTGGCCTAGGGGAATTTTTTACTCCCTGGGCCGCCACATGTGGGACTTCACGACTCCCCTCTCGGAGCCTCTCCTTCGTGGCGATGATCAGCTGCCGTTGTCGAACGCCACTTCCTTGTCGAGCTGCCTCTTTTGAGCGGCCGCTTCCTCTTCGAACTGGGGGAGGAGGTCCCGCCTCACGTTCGGGGGGCCTGGAGGGGCCTTCGAGCGGAGGGGGCCCCACAGGTCTGGCCACGACCCAGTTTTCCATCAGCTTGGTGAAGGCCGCGAAGTTCACATGGACGTTGCGGGTCACAACCTGCATGGCAGCCGTCAACCCCTCAAGGGGCAGATCCAGCGGGGGAGTCCTCCCTGGTGAACGAGGCTCCTTGGCCAAGGGCAGCCTTAGGGTGTCATCGATTAGTGCCTCGAGTCGTCCCGGCTTTCTTGGAGGTGGCGGTGGGGTAACATCGGGCAACTTGCCATGACAGGAATTGCGGTGAGTATGTTCGGAGCCTGACATGAGTGTAACCCTTCTTTCCCACAGACGTCGCCAATTGTTGCGGGTCAAATCCGCCTAACAATGAGATTTATAAAATGGGAATCAAGGGTATGTTGATTATAGGTTAATTGGGTTATAGTAGAGGCTAAGATGCCTTGGAACTCGATCTGTAGACGAAGGATCCAAGGTCGCTCGAAGGCCACCGACTGCTTAGGAGATGGGCCAAGCTTCCTGCACAACAAGCAGCTCGTCAGAAAGGCTGGGTTAGCTGTCAACTCGTGGCCTCTCCGATGGTAAAGTCAGTAGGAGACTTTTTTAGAAGAAGGCTAGATACACTGGTCGATCTTAGTGTCGGGCGACCTAACGTGACGAGCTTATGTGGAAGGCACAAATATATGAACGATATCCGGCATTGTGTATGAATGCGAGTTAAAGATTTCTACCAACTAACCCCCTCATTGATGGCTGAAGGGGGCTATTTATGGGGGGAGAGTCGGTTGATCGCCGTCCAATCAGCTGTCGCTTCTGCTTAGCTGGAGTCCGTCTGGCGCTTAGCTGGCGTATTAATGGGGATGCGACGGGTCTGTGAGGAATGTCAGAGATATTTTCGCACCGCCTTAATCGGGCATTAATGGGGACGCGACATGCGACCATCAGTTCTCGTTTTTAACCATCGGCATTAATTGGAGACGTAGGTGGCCATACGTCATTCGGTCAGAGATATTTATGGGTTGCCGGGTCGCCGAGAGTCGAGCTCGGCGTCGCAAGCTTCCTCCGGCCTACCTTCCTGTTTAGGTCGGCAGAGCGAGTTTCGCCGTTGCTGGAGGATCTCTACGCTTGGCTAGCGAGTTCACTGCTTGACTAGTTGGGCGAGCCTCTTTCTTGATTTTGTCGGGCGAGCTTCTTGATATCGGGGTGAGCTTCTCACCGCTTGGCCGGTGAGCTATTCGCTTGGGCTTCAACTATTTAGGCCTTCATTTTCTGGGCCGACCATCAGGCCGTAACAACTATTATCAGCTTCTACTTTCAACAATGCTCAACTTCAAGAAGCCAATTTCGAAGACACCATTATAGGCTATATCGATCTCCAGAAGCTGTGTATAAATACTACCATCAGCGAAGAAGGAATACCAGAACTTGGGTGTAGGTAACCATTTCGTGCTTCTTTGTCGACTTTGGCACGAAGGTCCTTAATTTACAGTCAATACTTGGGGAGTAAGGATGATGCATACGTAAATGTATAATTCTTGTTATTAACAGTCAAATGTAATGAAGGGTGTGATGTTCTTTTTCTTCACTAACCTTGCGAGTTTGTATATGGTTGACGTACCGAGACTTGGGGTGATCGACTTGTATCTTTCTTGTGTACCGTTTGGGTGAAGAAACAAGACATTGGTTCTTCAGCGAGCATTCTCTTCGATTGACTATAACATGGATGATTGGCATCTTGCATTTTTTTTTTTCAAGCTAGGTTAACGTAATTTAAGATGGGCAGCTGATTTTAATTAATATTAATAATCAGTCACAAACGTGGTTCAAGTTGAGAACTAGTTTGCAACTAAATTACGGAGCAGCTCCAGCGCATCTGGTGTAGTGGTATCATAGTACCCTCCCACGGTACTGACCAGGGTTCGATTCCCTGGATGCGCATTTATGTTGTCCTTTGGTTTTTTTTATTCAATTAGGACAGGACTACATACCCCGGTACTCCTTCGGTGTATACAAGAATTGTTTCCAAAATTGAAAATTAACAACACATCAAAAATCAATTCATACACTTTTAACCTTGTCTTTTTCAATTTTTAGAGTTAATCATTGCATGCACCTATCCCTGTTCGGTGTATAGAGTAATCTTCTTCAATTATTTCTAGATTTGTTGTGAAGGGAAAAGTAGGGAAAATAGGTGTAGAGGGTTAAGAGCCCACTACCCCATTTGGCCCAATGGGCCTATTCATAACACTTCCCCTTATCCAACCAACATTGAATAAGAGGTGGATTCTTCAGGATCCGAGTTAGGATAACTGTCTTGTTAAATAAAGAACAGTTAATTCATAACTTCCCCTGTTTTGGGGATGCGTCTAGGGGTGGATACTTCAGTATCCAGAGTCAACGAGGTTGCCTCGTCAAAACCTTGACTACGGAAAACCATGTGGGAAAAAATCTGTAGCCAAGGGAAAAGAGTACAACTCTGCAGTTGACTCCCCCTCATCTGACCAAGCTTCAGGCTTGCAGATTTCATATGAATCTATACATCAGTTTCCTATGTATCTATGAGTTCATAGTCCTCTCATCCTGACCCAGTTTACATTTACTCACTCTCCTCATCCCAATCCCATATACAAGTTTCTCAAAGATACTAGTAGGCAGGGATTTGGTAAGCAAATCCGCCAAGTTATTACATGATTGGATCTTCTGTACCTCAATCTGCTTTTGTTTCTGAAGGTCGTGCGTCCAGAAGAACTTGTGGGAGATATGCTTCGTCTTGTCGCCTTTTATGTAGCCGTACTGTAGCTGGGCTATACATGCTGCATTGTCTTCATGAAGTGGAGTAGGCGCAAGAACACCGGTCATCAGGCCGGTGGTGGCGAGGATGTGCTGGATCACAGAGCGTAGCCAAATACTTTCCTTGCTTGCTTCAAAGATGGCTAGGAGTTCTGAGTGAGTGGATGAGATGGTCGTCATGGTCTGCTTCACAGATCTCCAGGATATGGCTGTGCCGCCATAAGTGAACATGTATCCTGTCTGAGATTTCTCTGTATGAGGATCGGACCTGTATCCTGCATCAGCATAACCAACTAAACCAGTTGATGCCCCTTTCCTGTAGAATAGACCTAAGTCTATGGACCCTTGGAGGTAGCGCAGAAGATGCTTTACTCCGACCCAGTGCCGCTGTGTAGGTGCATCGCTATATCTGGCTAGTAAGTTGACTGCAAATGCTATGTCAGGACGAGTGCAGTTAGCCAGGTAAAGGAGTGCACTGATAGCACTTAGATAAGGCACTTCACGACCATTGGAGTGCTGAGGGGGTGGCACTTATCCATCTGAAACTTTTTCAATAAGTTCGATGTGTAAGTTGATTGATGTAACAGGATCCCATCGTTAAGATGCTCTATTTGAAGACCTAAACAGAATTTTGACTTTCCGAGGTCTTTCATCTCGAAGGTTTCTGTCAAGCTTCTAGAAATCTCTGTGATCTCTTCAGGAGATCCGATGAGGTTCAAATCGTCCACATAGACGGCTATGATTACAAATCCTGTTGCATTTGCTCTTATAAAGATGCAAGGACAGACTGGGTCGTTTGTGAATCCTTGTTTTGCAAGGAAATCACTCAGTCTGTTATACCACATCATTCCAGATTGTTTTAGACCATATAATGATCTTTGCAGTTTCACTGAGCAGATGTCACGTTCTCTCTCTTTTAGTGCTGCAGGCAAAGAATAACCGTCAGGCAATCTCATATAGATGTCTCGGTCTAGGTTGCCATATAGGTATGCAGTGACCACGTCCATAAGCTGCATATCTAAACCCTCTTGGGCTGTTAAGACAATGAGGAATCAGAAGGTGATCGCGTCTATGACCGGGGAGTATGTGACTTCAAAATCCACCCCTGGACGTTGGGTAAAACCCTGTGCTACAAGCCTTGCTTTGTAGTGAACGATCTCATTCTGTTCATTTCGTTTTCTAACAAATACCCATTTATAACCCACAGGTTTTACACCTTTTGGTGTCTGGACTATGGGTCCGAAGACCTTGCGTTTGGTGAGTGAATCCAACTCCACTCCTATTGCCGCTTTCCACTTTGGCCAATCATCTCAGCTTTGACATTCTGTCAGAGAGCGTGGTTCAATATCATCGTCGTAGTACGCGACGTTGATGGCAATATTACACGCAAATGTGTCATCTATGGTGGTGCTCTTTCTGTCCCAATACTCCCCAGTTCGTACATAGTGTATCGAAACTTCATTTTCTCCCGGTTTTTCCTCTTCATGAGAGTTTGGGAGAGATGGGGTAGCAGGGCTTATAGTAGCATCCTGTGGTGGTATTTGTTTACCATTGCCAAGGGTCCTACTCTTTCGAGGGACTTGGTCCTTGGATCCCGGTGGTCGCCCTCTCTTTTCGAGAGGTCCAACCATTTCTGCTGCAGGCGGATTGCATCCATTTTGCGGTATGTCAATCCTAGCTGGAGTGTTAGCAGCAGGGACGTGTGATTTGACAATCTTCTGGTTGTCAGTAAATTTGTCCGGCAAGAGATGGACAGTGTGTGGATGTGGAGAATCTTCAGGACCTCCTCCTCACACTGGCTTGTGGGCGGATCAAAGTGACATAATGTCTTTGTATCCCAAGTGATACAGTCTGAAGCTTCGGGTTTCTTTGTCTGTGAGCCTAGTCTTGGAAACGATGTTTCATCGAATTCACAGTCTTCTAGACGTGCCTTGAAAACGTCTCCCATAAGGGGTTCTAGGAATCTAATTATGGAGGGGGTGTCAAACCCAACATAAATGCCTAGGCGACGTTGTGGACCCATCTTTGTCCTTTGTGGTGGTGCTATGGGGACGTAAACTGCACAACCAAATATTCTCAAGTGTGAGACAATTGGTGGGGCTCCAAGTGCTAGTTGCATTGGAGAAGATGACTGACCTCCAGAAGGTCTTAATTTTATTAAAGATGCAGCATGCAAAATTGCATGACCCCACGCATTCACTGGCATCTGGGGTTGAAGTAATAATGGACGAGCAATCCATTGCAGTCTCTTAATTAGAGATTCTGCTAACCCGTTTTGGGTGTGAACATGTGCTACAGGATGTTCGACTTCAATTCCCTGAGCTTGGCAGTAGTCTAGAAAGACTTGTGACGTAAACTCCCCCGCATTATCCAGACGAAGTTTCTTTATCTGGTGGTCGGGGAAGTGGGCCCGTAACTTGATTATCTGAGCTAAAAGCTTAGATAGTGCTAGGTTACGGGTGGACAGTAGACACACATGTGACCACTTAGTAGGTGCGTCTATTAGGACCATAAAGTACCTGAACGGACCACTTGATGGGTGTATTGGCCCACAAATGTCTCCGTGGATTCTTTCCAGAAAACTAGGGGATTCCACGTCCACTTTCAGTGGAGAGGGTCTCGTAATCAGCTTACCCTTGTAACAGGGTGGACATGGGAATTTGCCTTTTTGAAGAATCTTCAGGTTCTTCAGGTCTATGCCCCTGGAGTTCTTTATGATGCGGTACATCATAACAGAGCCAGGGTGTCCCAGTCTACTGTGCCAGAGTTGAAATTCTGGTGTTTGGGGGCACTGCAGGTGCTCCACCATGCATGTTTCTGGAGTTTGTATACTTGTTTGGTAGAGTCCCGATGGGAGTCCCTTGAAACGTTCCACAATGGTTTTTGAACCATTTGTAAGAGACGTTGCAAGCAAGTATTCCCTTTTATCTTCCTCGACCGTCTCTAAGTGATATCCATTTAAACGGATATCTTTAAAGCTTAGGAGGTTTCGGATAGATTTAGGGGAGTATAACGCATTTTGAAGTGTTATTTGTGTGTTACCGGGGAGCAATATAATTGCTTCCCCTGATCCTTTGATTATGTTTGCTGGTCCTGAGATTGTTCTCAGTGGACCAGAATATCTACTTATGCTCGTGAAGTAGTCTTTGTTTTGAAGGATCGAGTGCGTCAATGCACTGTCCACTAGGCAGATTAATTCCATATCTAAAAAGGAAGACATTCAAGCAGTAAATGATATGAAAAGAAAAGATTCTACTTTCATAAAAATAAATGCTCAAAATATTGTTTTGACATGGAAATAAAACTAGATACGATGCATAAAAGGAAGATACATTGCTAGCACATAGAAATGGTCCAGAACTAGAGAGTGTCATCTCCCATGAAGTCTTCAGAAGTCCATGAGGTCTTTGGCAACGCTGCGCTCTCCATCAGGTTTGTTTCAGCTCGAGGCTTGAGGCTTGCCTGGTAGAGGTCCTGGAGGTGTTTTGGTGTGCGGCAGATTCTGGACCAGTGGCCCGTCATTCCGCATTTGGAGCACTTGTCCTCCCAGTCTTTCTTGGGAGTGCCACCTTTGTTGGACATCCTCTTTTGCTTCTTGTCCACGAACTTCTGGTTCTGAGGAGTAGCTGGGGGAGTGGCCTTCTTCCGCTGCTTTTGTTCTTTCCATTTCTGGAATTTCACCTTTTTGTCCATCTTCTTCTTCTGGGAAGACTGGAAGTGAGCCTCTGCAGGAGGTGGCAGTGGAGCGGAGCCAGGAGGGCGCAGGTTATGAGTGGCAACCAACAGGTCTCTGTTCTGTTCAGCCATAAGCAAGCATGAAAGCAGATCAGAGTACTTCGTGAACTTCCTCTTACGGTATTGTTGCATAAGGATCATGTCCTTCTCGTGTAAAGACGTGAACGTATTTTCTAGCAACATTTTCTTCGTCACCGTTTCACCGCACAACTTCAGGCGTGAGGTGATACGGAAGAGAGCTGAGGTATACTCCGCTACGGATTTGTAATCCTGTATGCAGAGATGAGTCCACTCGTACTGCGCACGGGGGAGTATGAAATCTCTCTGATGTCTGTACCTCTCCTCGAGTGCATCCCACAGCTCGTAAGGATCCTCTACAGTGAGGTACTCGTCCTTCAGGGTAGAGTCTAAATGTTTCCTAATATATATAATGGCTTTCGCCTTTAATATATCGGAGACTTTCTCTGTATGAGGTGCTTCCACTGAAGCATCCTTGTCGGCTGAGGCAGTACTTGTTGTTGCCCTCTCAGTCTTTGTGAGACTGAAACCATGAGAGCGCAGATGGAACTTCAGGTCCAACTGCCAACTCAGGTAGTTTGACCCATCGGCCTTCAGGACCGAAAAGTCGACATTTGCAAGTCTGGCCATTGAATGATCTAGCAATATAAAGAAAAACAACATGTATCATTTAAACTGAGTAAAATAGACATCCACGCATGTAATTCAAACATTTTTCATAACATGGATCGTATTAAAGTAAATTTAACATACATGCTTTTTACAGTTTCATAATGTGAATAATTAACAAATGTTAACATTCACGCATGCTGTTAGGAAGTTTCATTGTAACATTAAACATGGTATTAAAATAATTAACATCCACGTAATTAATGCATAAGCAATGAAAAAGAAAATTACTTAGGACTTTGGGGATCAGCCAGCCGACACCGAAAAAAGAAGTACAGTTCGAAGTTACATCAAAAATAGCATGAAAGAATAAAATACAACTCGGGAACTTCAGAGAGAAGCCCCTATCTTCATTGTGCGTACGCCTTCAGCTCCTTTTTGGTGTCCTTCGGTCTTCTTTTTACATTTATATCCTCACTTACAAATTTCTCTCAAAAAAAAGAAAAATTGCAGGAAATTAAAAAGTGTCGGAAACCTGGCTGATCCCTAAAAACATAGCCTAATTTGCACATCCACGCAGATAATATATTTGAAACATACAACCACGCAGATAATCAATCACGGGCATGTACAGATTAATTTAAATAATCTAAATTGTGTGTGACGTGCAAAAATTTATTTTGAAAACTTTTACCTTTTGATCCATATTTTAATGTTTTGTTTACCGCTTAAAAACCCTTTAAAGTTTCTTTTAATTATTTTGGGCTTTTTAGGGCCAAAAATAAAAAGAAGAAAAATTATTTATGTAAATGTGCTAATTTTCTGGCCTTTTGGGCCATGAAAACAACCCATTAGGGTTAATTGGGCCTCCCTCGAAAAATTGGCCCGTTTAGGGTTAGGGTTTCGGAAAACCCTAGGGGGGCCCGCGGCGTGTCGCAGCGACGGCTAGCCGCGCAGAACGCGGCCGCCGTGGCGGCGACGGACCGCGGCTGCGGGCCGCGGCCGCCGCAGCGGCGGGCCGCGGCCTGCAGGCCGCGGCACGGGGGCCGCGGCGTCAGGCCGCGGCTACTGACCGAGGCCTGAGGCCGCGGCCGCCGCGGCACAGGGCCGCGGCTGCTGGCCGTGGCCGCCGTGGCCTATGGCCGGGGCGTGAGATCGTCGCCGACGGCGCTTGTGAAGCACCGCCGGTTCGCCCTACGGGCGTGCAGATTTTTGGATCAAAGGTTGGGGGTAAAAACGGATTTTTCGAGTATTTAGATCGCTAAAAAACAGATTTTTATTGTTTTTAGGCATGCAGATCTAAAAAAATTTGATTTTTACCGTGTTTTTAAACTTTTTGATCCTAAAACATGCAGATCTAACGTGAAAAGCAAGTTTAGATCTAAAAAGTTTTGATTTTTACCTCTAGATTCGACAAGGGAATCTAGCCGACGGTTGGTGAAGGATGCCCTTTTCGCTCCCAGTTGAGAAGATTACGATCTTCTTGAATCTGAGCGATTGATGGATCTCCTTCCCTACGAGCCGCCGTTTCCTCCAACGAGCGTGATCGTGCTGATAACGTGTTGTGAAGTGAAAAATAGGGAAAATAGGTGTAGAGGGTTAAGAGCCCCCTACCCTTGTATTTATAGCTTTCAATAGTGGGTTGGATACCCATTTGGCCCAATGGGCCTATTCATAACAAGATTTACCTTTTTTCCATTTAAAATATTTACCTTTGTTTTTTAAATTTAACTTCACAGTCTATTCCTCCTGTATATATACTCCTCGACAGAGAAAAGAGAGAGTATTCCCAGCATTCTAAATCTATCTCTTGCTTGATATATCATACTCACCATCCATGGAGATGGTGAGAACTGCATCCATGTATGAAATCACTACCCCTGATGAAAGGGAGTATGAAAGGGAGCTTTATATAATAAAGGAAATACTTTAGAAGCTCAAAAGAGGAAGAATAGGAAGACTGTGGACCCAGAGAAGGAGATCCGGAAATCTTCATTCAGATATACTTGAATAAGTGGGTCATGTTGGGATACATGGATGGTGTTAACGATTACATGGTTTGGATTCCAGATACGAAGAGTGTTTGGTTAGTCAACAAATAGCGTTTGATGAGTTGGCGATACTGAAAAGAAATACTTCAAGGAGCACTGAAACAAGTGGATGTAAGGATGTCACAGATGAGGTGGATATACTTATCCAAATTACAAGACCAGTATGGGTGTTTGTAAAGGAGTGTCAGTTGATGGAGGGAGTCACATGAGGTAACTACTACATGTAGCAATGGTGAAGGTGGTAAGGTAGTGATCTTAGAGATATTATGTATGACTAGATTGCCAGTAGAGGACTGGAGCAGCGCATCATAAGGACCCTAGCTCGTTATGATGACTGTGAATTTAGCATAGGCGTTGCATGCACATTGGGATCCTGTAGTTGATAAAGATGGAGTGGATGCATTGAGTGTGGACAAAATCGCACGATGGATATGTGCTAAGGAATGATAAGTTGGTACGTATTGAGAAAATTCACAAGAAAGAGATTCTAGCAGTGGAGGAGTCCACAGTGAAGTTTGAGTGACGCTCAAACTTGTTTTCTTTGAAAAGATGCTAGCAGTGGACTGATTCGTTTTGGCAGACGGGGAAAGTTGAGCCCGAGATATATCAGACCTTTTAAGGTTTTAGCTCGTGTTGGAGAGGTAGCTTATATGCTTGCATTACCAGCTTCTCTTGAAGGAGTGCATAACGTGTTCCGCGTATCACAGCTCAAGATATGTGTTGGAGATCATATTCATGTCGTCGACTTCTCAGATATTGAACTACGACCGGACTTGACTTATGATCAACAACCAGTGGCTATTTTGGACAGAAGACAGAAGATGCTGATGAAGAAATCCATCAGCCTTGTGAGGGCTATGTGGCACTGAGAGTCACCAGGAGAGTTGACCTGGGAACTCGAGGATGAGATGAGAGAGAAATACCCTCACCTATTTGTATAATGATGTGATTTTGTTGTGAGACTATGCAAGATAATGTAATGTATATAATGACTCCTTCCTTTTTTTGAATTCCGAGGACAGAATTTATTTTAGGGAGATAGGATGTAATAACCCCAATGTTGATATACATGTATTTATACGTATTTTTGGAATGTATACGAGTGTATACATTTTTAGGGTATTTCCATTATTTTTCTTTAATTTTTGGGTGAAGAAATTAGTTTCCATTAATTTCTAAAAGGCCCATTTAATTATATAAAACAAGTATTAGACAGAAATACTTGTATTAGAAGGGTGAATACATGGTATAATGGGAGTATTCCTATTTTTATTAAAATCTAAATCATAAATACCATGATTAGCCACCTCACGCTTGAGATGTGGCAATCCCATATTAATTCTCACCTAACACCAATTAGGTGGCTAACTTAGAGGGTTTTAAGGAGGCAGGAGGTGGCTTAAGGAAGATATTAAAAGGAAATTTTTCAAGAGAAAATCAAGGAAAAAAGAAAAGAAAAATCAGAAGAACTCTTTCTTAGCCCTTCTCAGCTCTCGCACCAAGTCCCATTTCTGTCGATTTGCACAAACCCAACATCAAATTTCAAACACTAACCCTTCGATTCTTGGAGGAAGAGCTAGCGTCAGAAGGTCTTCCAGGACTAAGAGGGGCCCCAGAAATTTGTAGAAGGACCGAGGAGGTATGGTTCTTAACTCACTAGTTAGGATCCAATTTAGATCACATTAAATTTTAATTCGTCGCTGTCGAATTCGACAGTTGAAGAAACCACACGATCGTGTGACCCTTCACATGACAGTGAGGATGTTGCGTCTGTTGGATCTGGATCCTAGCCTAGAGGGGGGGGGGGAATAGGCTTATAAACTAATTCGTGCAACCCACGAACAAACTCACGCAGTTATAGCAGTAGCAGAGGAAATAAAATGCAGACACAGAGTACACAACAGATTTATCTTGGTTCGGTCGTCCCAACGACCTACTCCAGCCCCCAAAAAAGATACTAGCATTGAATAGTGCAATAGGTACAAAACCACAAGTTAGAGCACGCTCAGAGCACCCTCTACGTCTCTACACTCGTCAGGCTCTCAGTACCCCACACACAGTGTTTCCTCTCACTATCAATCCTAGTAATGCTTTCTACCAGCTAGTCCCAAACTAGCTGGGTCCCACTTGTCTAGCCCCAACTAGACATGTCCCAAAATAGTCACAAAAATAGGTAAAGTTTCCCCTACGAAGATCTATCACAACAACTACACAAAATAATAAAGAACAGAGTTTAGAAGGCTCAGTTCGTGTAGCGGCGATGTCTTCGTCAATCAGCACGGGTCAGATCTCGTCTGACGTAAATGTAGATGTCTCCTCGACAACGGCAACTCAAGTTGCGATCTCCTCGCTCTCTCCCCTTGGATGTAGATCTCAGCCTTGTCATTAGCTATGGTGTTGGGTGCTTGAAGTTGCGGCAGGTGCTTTGGATGACACAAAGGAAAGTCACGGCTTGGCACCCTCAAGGATCGGCAATGATCTGCTCTGCACTTGTCTTTGTGTGCAAAAAGAAATTTCGGCAATGCTCAGAAATTGGCCAGTGTATGGGAATTTGCACAAGAACATGAAAAAGGTGCGGCAGTATTTAAATCACGCAAGCAAGAGAATTGTTGCATGCGTTTTGTCCTTAGCTTCCTGTGTAATGGCCGGCCCTTGGTTTTTCTTTATTCCCTGGTGTTTAGCAGCCTGCAAACAAATAAATAGGTGAGACAAATAAACCTTATCTAATATATTAAACACAACTTCCCTCTTTGATCTTGCACTAGGGTCCAAGAGTCAGCAGCCCTCCTTTTTAATTTTCTTGGTGATGGCCGGCCTTGATAAAGATGCGGCTGCCCCAAAGTAATTTGATGATCATGCGACTTATTTGAAGGGTGAGGCTGTCTTCATTGAATCTTGCGGCTGTGCCATATGTTGAGCCCTTTTCAACTTGAAGCTTGGAACTTGGTGCTTGGTCAACAATGTTGGCTCTCCTTAATGCATGTATGCTTTGTCACCTTGGGAATTTTTTGCGGCAACTTACCTCTCCTCAAAAAACAATGAATCCCTTTGCCTTTGATGTTGCCGTAAGCACCCTCTCCTGTATTTTTTTCTTTTGGCCCGCAACCTTTATTTCCCTTGGAACATGAACTTATATATGGTATAGGTTTTTGACTAGGTCTAGGGTTTGAAACAAGTAGTTGGGATTTTGGGAGGATTTGATTAGATGTTTGAATAGGAATTTTGTTGCAAGTCTAGCTAAATGATTGGATCAAATCCATTTGTAATTCAAATTGGGCTCCATCCCTTTTTCTCTTTGGACCAAGTCTACTTGCTTTGAGCACATCAATCTCTCTCTCTCCCAAATGCTTTATACTTAGTAATTCCTCCATATGAAGAGAGATATATTGATTCGTGAATCCTGAAACACACTAGCACACACATTAGATTACACGAAACGTTTTTCATCATCAAACCAAGAGATCCTAGATCGTTGCGTCCAACAATCTCCCTCTTTTAGTGATGATAAACCCATAAAAGATTTGATCGATAAGTATGGGTGTATGAAGTGTGTTGAAGGGTGTAATGCAATACAAATCATGGAATGAGACATTCAAGTATTACAACATAGAATGCACAACATTATAACAAATATAAAAGCATGCTCCCCCTTCTCTCAAGCTCCCCCTTCAACATTATTTTTCATGCTCACCCTTCAACAAATAATACCAATACCGATACCGACATCAAATCTGTCAAATCTTTCTTTTCTTTCTCCCCCTTTGTAATCACCAAAAGTGGATTCATAAAGTCGCAAAAATATTCCATGCAAAAATAAACCATTATTAAATGTAGCGTGCAATTTGCATGAGTTTTCCAAAGAATAGACCATTCAAGCTCATAGAATTTCATAACAAGACTTCTCCACCTTTGTGCAAGTGTAGTGATATAGACAATAAAGTACTAGAGGAGATTCAATTTCAGAAAATCAACCAAATCAATCCACATTTTCCAATTTTCATGAATATCACTAGGATTGGTTTCCCCCCCATCAAAGATGAGTTCAAGTTACCAAGCCCCAAAACATGGCCTAAAAGGACTTTTAAATGTGGGATGGTATTGCTTGACGAGTTATATACACCAACACTAATGATTACCCATTTAGCACAAGTTGGATACTCGTGGGTTGTGTATTAGCCATGAAGTGTATCCATTTTTCATACGGAGCAATTTTCATATTTTTTTCATATGCAATTCTTTTGTACTCAATTTTTATTCATGGCTAAACACATCATATCCCTTAGAAAATTCAGAAATTAATCATTCCTACATTCACTTTCCATTATTCTTCAATAGAATCTCCAAAAGCACTAAAAAGTCAATTATCGTGAAAGTGCAAATGTAGGTGTAGAAGTCAAATTCGAAATTTATGAGACATGTTATGGCTACTAAAAAGAGAACAACATGTTCATGTAGCTACAACAATAATGAATTAACTTCTACAAAGGATAGACTTGAACATTCATACAATACCACTTAAGATAAATCATAAAGGGTATTCTTTTAAGCTCAATTTTTTTAAAATTTTTTTTCAGAAATAAATACATTAAAAAATCATGCAAATAAGCACACAAGAAAAAATAAATCAAGCACACACAAAAACTATGAAGGTATGCAATGAAATGCAAAGAGGGAAGAGAAATATACCTTCGCGTCGCTATTTGGCTAAGGAGATAGAAATAGAATGAGACTTTAAAAATTTGCTCCTCGCCAAACCTCCATCACACCTACATGAAAGGTGTTAAGTGTGACCTTGGAATCCAACAAGGTCCACTAGTGTTAGCCAATATTGTTTTAGGAACCCACACTTGTTTAAACTTGATATTTGTGTTCCTAAATTTACAATAATATGATGTGTGGCCTACACTATCACAAGTAAAGCACTTTGCATGTAAGTTGATCGCTCCAAAATGTAACCCAAGAGCACAACCAAGTCAAAGACTTGATCGGCCCCGGATATACACCCGAAGAACGATTGTAGTTTTACCGCAAGCGCACGGCAAAGTGGCGAGCGGGTATCGAACACGAGGAGGTGGTGTTGGCTCCAATCTATCCTAGGTTGGTTGGACTACGAATGTTTTATTGGTGGATATGGTTATGGAATGATATAATGGAAATGGTGGTGGATGTCGGTGTCGGTGATAAAGATGTTGGGTAAATATCGATTCAAATACAATATAATAAAAGAGGGAATTTGCCTTGCGGCGATCCTGTCACAATCGTCGGGCAAAGTATGGGGATATAAAACCAAAGAATGACGTCTAGGGCTAGGGAATCCCCACTACGGATCGTCATACATCATCGTAAATAGTGAATCTCAATATTACTAGACTTGCGTTGAGGTGGACTAGTCGCAACTTAATGTAGAACCAAGCTCACGCTCTCGCGCTATTGCCGGTCTATAGCAAACCTAGGTTAGGGCCCAATCTCTTGCAAACCCTAACCTAAGCCACTAGCATGAGGATCGACATCATCGTCCAATCGCTCCTCGAGCCCACTCTCGTGCAAACTCGAGTTACGATCTAGGTTGTGATAGTTCGTATTCGTCCAATCTCTTGCAAACGAATATGTGTATAGATTTACAAGTAAAAATCCTAGCTTTGGTCCAATCTCTTGCAAACCAAATCTAGAGAAATCCAATTGTAAATCTAAATCGAATTTCTAGGGCTTCCCATCGATTAGAATCCAATCTCTTGCAAACCCCAATCGATGGAGATCCCTAGCTATCCGTAGTAAATCAACCACAACCTAACCTCCTAGAAATTCTAGCAATTTAGAAATTCATTCATCACAAATCTGAAATTAGATCTATAGGGTTCATCCCCAAACCCTAGAACAACAAATCTACTCAAGCATAGCAATAAGGATATATGAATCAATAAAAATCATTGCTTGCATATAAAAAGATAGAAAATCAAAGATTCAAATAATAAGAATAGAAATACTTAGCTTAGATGAAGAATTCCAATCCAAATACAAGCTTTTTGATCCAAGAGGGGGCCTAGGGCATGGCCTAACCTCTAAAATAATCCTCCTAAAACATCTTGGGAACCCCCCTAATGGTGGCTACAAACCCCCTTAAATAGCCCCCAAAAAACCCTAGCAAAAAGCCCTAGAAATCCCCTCCAACTCACGCACGAAACGGAGTCCGCGTACAACTTCAATTCTGGGCAAATTACGACTCGGCCGAGTGGGGAAAGCTCACTCGGCCGAGTGAGAATTCCAGCACTGCAGCGTCAACTTGCAGAAATTCCCCAGATTTCATCTGACCTCCGATTTGCGCGTTCTTGGCGGCGTTGGAATCGTCATGAAGTCTACTATCCATAAAAAATATGAGAAAAATAATTTTATGGCTGGAATGATAGAAGATTTAAAAAGAGTAGGAGGATGTCTGAAAATCTGGGCGCCGTGTGTCCTCGGCATCACTCGGTCGAGTGGCAAATGTCACTCGGCCGAGGGGCATTTGGTACTCGGGCGGACGGCTTTCGTCACTCGGGCGGACGGCTTTCGTCACTCGGCTGCGTCGGGCTTCTGGGGCAGACTGACGGATTACAGTAAGTTGGACATTTTGGCTTGCCGTCGTCTGGGTGCCACTCGGACGGACGGAGTCTCCTCACTCGGCCGAGTCGGCGTGCGATGCTCGGCCGCGTGCACGCCGATACATCTCTGTTGCGTGTCCGATCTGGCCTGCCGAGCGGGGTCTCAATGCTCGGCCGAGTGACTCCTTCACTCGACCGAGTGGCATGCTGAAAATGCCCAATCTTCATCTTTTCGCTCCCCCGTCGCTCCTACGACGTTCTTTCTTCTTCCACTCCTCTTCCATTGCAGAATAACCCTCAAAAGGGCCATGGTTGACACTCCGGAGTGGGTGCAAATCCTCTTGATCTCACAATCGATCCAAATCGCTCCATATTTCCTGAAATACGACAAAAACAAGAAATAGTGAAAAGTATCGCAATATTGTCGAATAATCGTGAAAAGCGTGATATGGGCGATCAAAACGGTATGCAAATATGCAAAAAAAGGGTGTAAAATATGGAGTGATCAAAATCCCCCAAGCTTACCTCTTACTCGTCCTCGAGGAAGATAAGTAGAGAGACGAACTCGGGAGATGAAAATAAAGAAAATGAAATGAAAAAAGAAAGAGCACGAGGTGGAAGGGGTCGCTAGATTCTTCTCTCAGATCTCAAGCCATAAGCTACACATCACGATAACTTGGAAAATACAAATCACATGCTATAAGGATTTCATATCTTACATAAACATGGTACTTGCAAGTTTTTAAGAACAACAAAAGGGATTCTCTAAATTCATGCAATCAATTCATATCCACATCACGTATTTCATAGGATTTAATATACAAATGTTGGCGATGCACTTTTCAATCAAGAGTTATAACTGAAGCATATAAGAATCACGCCAAACATGCAATGGAGAATAGAATAAATCATGGCATTCACATATTTATATCAATTCATAAGAAATCTCCATAACTTAGGTATTTTGCTAAGTTTCAGCATTATCAAACTTCCCCATTCGTGCACCTCTCCACTCTAATGTCGTACTCACTCATATGGTCAAATGAATTCAACCCCCCCAAGCTTAGCTTGAGGCATCGCATCTAAAGGAATATGATAGTGGAAAATGGGATTTTTGCCTTGGTTTTCCCAAGTATTTTGTGGCTCCAACAATGAGATAGAGAAATGTATTTTTTCTTTTTTTTTCTTTTTGAACTTTTTGTTTCTCATTTTTTCTTTTTGGATTTTTGTAGGAGCTATATGATTTGTATTTTTGGCTTTTGGCTCCTTTTTGGCTTTTTGGACTTTTTGGAGCTAACTTTTCTTTTGGGGGGGTTTTTGGGAAATAGATGCGATATAAGTAGTTTTAGGAGGTGAACTCAAGTGACATGTAGAGAATAAAAAGATATATGTGGAGAAAGAAATAATGTAACACTCGGTTCACTCTAAGATGTGCACGAACGGTTCAATAAAATAATACTTCAACTAAAACTCATATGTAAGCATGGATATTCTCAATCATCTCAATAAAAAGCGAAATCAAGCGGTAAAGAGTACTTTCATATCAAGCATGCAACAGAAGGTGAATAAGATAATAAGGCAGATGCTTCAGATATACTAATGATGCGTGAATCTTGGTGCATTTCCAACAAAAGCATACTAAACACCAATCCATACATTCAGTTTCAATTAATATCATGCATTCATGTAGAGGAATCATCAAAAGAAATAGATTTGCAAGCATATGTGAATAGCAAGACTATGGAATACACTAAATAGCATGGCATGGAATAATAAGCCACGTGATGGTTGCTAAAGCAATAAGAGATATCATCATAAGGAACAAATCTAGCAAAAGAAGGAAAAGAAGGAAAAGAAAATGAAGAAAATAAAATAAAAGAGAGGAAAGAAAAGAAAATCAAGCACACAATTTGATGCATGAACACACATAAAAGGAAAATAAGATGGAAAAATCAAAAAGATGATGCAAAATTTTGAAAAATTTAAAAAATCGTATAATAAAGTAAAAATGCAACTAATGCATCTAAATGGCATGGAAATGCACTCCCCCAAGCTTAAACTTCACATTGTCCTCAATGTGATCATAATGAAAGAATATGAGGAACAACGATAATAATAAGGGGGTGAATGAAAAATGATGAAATGAATGACATGAAATCCTAATGCAACTACATGCGCATACAATGATGCATGAGAGCGCCTTCCCCCAAGCTTATACCAAACAATCCTATTCAAGTGACTTAATCAAAAATGTCATGGCTTTGCAAAGCGTGATCAAGTCAAATGAATAAGAAAGTGAGTATTCACTTGAAAGAAAAGCTCGATGGTGGTGAGCAAAAGGATGTGGCGTATCAAAATATGGGGGGGGGTTAATATATATAATGGGTTTGGGGTGTAAAAGATTTTTGTGGCCGTCATATGAGGTGATATTTATTCAAGCAAATCTATACGGTCCTCTCGATGTCGAGAGAATTCGTGTTTATTCAAAGCATAAAAATTTCTACACTACTGGATTGATATCACCTATAGCAAAAGGCGGATCCAGTATCTTTGCCGGTGCAGGCAACTGCTCCAACTGCTCTTTCCGTGGCTCCGCCAGGTGCATGCGTCCACGAACATCAACGAACTCCAGCAATGCATCCTCCAGCATTCTCACAAGGACTCCACCTGTACCCTGCAGAGAATAGGATGCATCAGTTCGCTGCAAAAATTTCACCCTCATAATAAAAGTATTCCAAAGAGGATCGTCAATAGAAATATATGAAATAAATAGTGGTGGACGATACTTCCCTGGAAATAATCCAATATCCTCACGTGCCGTGATAGCTGTCTCCACGGTGTCTTCTCTATGCTGCTCAGGTAAATCTAGATCATAGGTGTGGACCCCATCGAGATGCTCCTCATCATCATCGGACTCATCCCAGTGCACCCCTTGATCATATTCATATGTGTCCATGGGTGTTAACTCCTCGCTCTCCTCCACATATACGTCCCATCGTACCTCTTGATCGTATGTACATGAATCCTGCAAAAGGCACGATGAATCATAAAAAACATCATACACTGGAGGGAAATCAAAGATAAAGGGTGAGGGAGTAAAGAGATCTCCCTGAAGGGGAGCCATAAGCTCTGTGGGGTAGTCCTCTGCGTCAGTGGGAGGATGAGGTGGCTGCGGAAGCTCTAATGGAGGAGGATAGTGCTCGGGATCCTCATGAATGGCTGTGTCCTCGTCCCGATACATGACCTCCTCGGTGATAAGCTCTGGCTCTGTGTGTAAGGCCTCCTCAAAAGCATGCTCTGGCTCGATAGTGTGCTCATTTGCCTTCTCATCAACTATCAATGTAGGCTCTCCCTGGGATGGTGATGCTGGCTGCTCAGGTGTGTCAACTTGTGGGGATGTATCATGTGGAGGGGAATGCCCGCAAGCAATCCGAAAATATAGTCTATCCCCCTCAAGACTGACATGGATGTCCTCCTCTATTGTTCCTGCAGCTGAAACACGGTTCATAACAAAATCTGCAAATCGTAGCTCAAATGCATCACCTGCTATAATGCTCTCTGAACCGGTGAACCTCACTGACTCCAAGAGACCCTCCAATAATCTTTGAAATGCGTCCTCCTCTGGCTGCGCATATGACTCAGTTTCTGCTTCCTTCACTGCCTCTTCGTCCATCCACTCTTCATATGCAATAGATGTATCGTAGGAAGTGGGATCGACGACGGCACATTCTGGCTCTGGTAGTAAGTCTGGCGATGCTTCTTGCCCATAAAATGAAGAAGCAGAACTGATATCTTTGGAAATCCCTTCAACCTTAAGCATGAGCATATTCATTTCAAGTTGCCTCTTCACCCGTTCCAATAGAAGGTTACCCTTTTCAAGCCCGGCTTGCACTTCAACCTGGTGTGCATGCATCTCATCAAAAAAGATCCTTTGTCTCTCATCAAGCTCGGGCCAGTGCATCTCCTCAAAAAGGTATTCGCCCATCTGAGCACTCTGATCAAAATAGTATTCTCCCATCTGAGCACTCTGATCATAATAGTATTCTCCCATCTGAGCACTCTGATCAAAATCTGTGGTCCACGTAGTATAATCCATAGCACCTGATCAACAAAGATAAATACCTGGAGAAAAGATATCAGTGGCACAAAAGAATATAGAAATGATAATAATGGTGGCGGGGGTGAAAATTTCCTTTTGTTAGTTTTTTTTTTCGTAGTCTAATCAACCTAATTGTGACAAATTGGCACCCAACGGGAAACACCTCCCCGGCAACGGCGCCAAAAACTTGATCGCTCCAAAATGTAACCCAAGAGCACAACCTAGTCAAAGACTTGATCGGCCCCGGATATACACCTGAAGAACGATTGTAGTTTTACCGCAAGCGCACGGCAAAGTGGCGAGCGGGTATCGAACACGAGGAGGTGGTGTTGGCTCCAATCTATCCTAGGTTGGTTGGACTACGAATGTTTTATTGGTGGATATGGTTATGGAATGATATAATGGAAATGGTGGTGGATGTCAGTGTCGGTGATAAAGATGTTGGGTAAATATCGATTCAAATACAATATAATAAAAGAGGGAATTTGCCTTGCGGCGATCCTGTCACAATCGTCGGGCAAAGTATGGGGATATAAAACCAAAGAATGACGTCTAGGGCTAGGGAATCCCCACTACGGATCGTCATACATCATCGTAAATAGTGAATCTCAATATTACTAGACTTGCGTTGAGGTGGACTAGTCGCAACTTAATGTAGAACCAAGCTCACGCTCTCGTGCTATTGCCGGTCTATAGCAAACCTAGGTTAGGGCCCAATCTCTTGCAAACCCTAACCTAAGCCACTAGCATGAGGATCGACATCATCGTCCAATCGCTCCTCGAGCCCACTCTCGTGCAAACTCGAGTTACGATCTAGGTTGTGATAGTTCGTATTCGTCCAATCTCTTGCAAACGAATATGTGTATAGATTTACAATTAAAAATCCTAGCTTTGGTCCAATCTCTTGCAAACCAAATCTAGAGAAATCCAATTGTAAATCTAAATCGAATTTCTAGGGCTTCCCATCGATTAGAATCCAATCTCTTGCAAACCCCAATCGATGGAGATCCCTAGCTATCCGTAGTAAATCAACCACAACCTAACCTCCTAGCAATTCTAGCAATTTAGAAATTCATTCATCACAAATCTGAAATTAGATCTATAGGGTTCATCCCCAAACCCTAGAACAACAAATCTACTCAAGCATAGCAATAAGGATATATGAATCAATAAAAATCATTGCTTGCATATAAAAAGATAGAAAATCAAAGATTCAAATAATAAGAATAGAAATACTTAGCTTAGATGAAGAATTCCAATCCAAATACAAGCTTTTTGATCCAAGAGGGGGCCTAGGGCATGGCCTAACCTCTAAAATAATCCTCCTAAAACATCTTGGGAACCCCCCTAATGGTGGCTACAAACCCCCTTAAATAGCCCCCAAAAAACCCTAGCAAAAAGCCCTAGAAATCCCCTCCAACTCACGCACGAAACGGAGTCCGCGTACAACTTCAATTCTGGGCAAATTACGACTCGGCCGAGTGGGGAAAGCTCACTCGGCCGAGTGAGAATTCCAGCACTGCAGCGTCAACTTGCAGAAATTCTCCAGATTTCATCCGACCTCCGATTTGCGCGTTCTTGGCGGCGTTGGAATCGTCATGAAGTCTACTATCCATAAAAAATATGAGAAAAATAATTTGATGGCTGGAATGATAGAAGATTTAAAAAGAGTAGGAGGATGTCTGAAAATCTGGGCGCCGTGTGTCCTCGGCATCACTCGGTCGAGTGGCAAATGTCACTCGGCCGAGGGGCATTTGGTACTCGGGCGGACGGCTTTCGTCACTCGGCCGCGTCGGGCTTCTGGGGCAGACTGACGGATTACAGTAAGTTGGACATTTTGGCTTGCCGTCGTCTGGGTGCCACTCGGACGGACGGAGTCTCCTCACTCGGCCGAGTCGGCGTGCGATGCTCGGCCGCGTGCACACCGATACATCTCTGTTGCGTGTCCGATCTGGCCTGCCGAGCGGGGTCTCAATGCTCGGCCGAGTGACTCCTTCACTCGACCGAGTGGCATGCTGAAAATGCCCAATCTTCATCTTTTCGCTCCCCCGTCGCTCCTACGACGTTCTTTCTTCTTCCACTCCTCTTCCATTGCAGAATAACCCTCAAAAGGGCCATGGTTGACACTCCGGAGTGGGTGCAAATCCTCTTGATCTCACAATCGATCCAAATCGCTCCATATTTCCTGAAATACGACAAAAACAAGAAATAGTGAAAAGTATCGCAATATTGTCGAATAATCGTGAAAAGCGTGATATGGGCGATCAAAACGGTATGCAAATATGCAGAAAAAAGGGTGTAAAATATGGAGTGATCGTAAGTTCTTTGCAATAGAGGATACATTGTGGAATTTCTTGAATTTTGGCTCTTCAACGTTTTTCAAACCAAATCCAAGTTCTCGTCTATTATTGCCATATAATTGATTCTTTAAAATGGTATCCAACGATTGTTTTCCCATAGAGAATTTCTTAATAGCCAATTCAAGATTAGAAACTTTAGATTTTAACAATTTATTTTTTTCCACAAGCAATGTGCATTTACTTATAAAAGCTATCTTGTTTTCCTCTTCCTTCTTTTCAAATTCAATCATTTTTCTTTTAAAGTCATTATCCAACATGCAGAATTTATCATTAAGCTCTCTAATCACATAGTCTTTTTCAGTTTCGAGCTTAATCAAATCAAGTTTAAGTATGCTAATATTATTCATCAAGGAAGGGCAAGAGAGACAAGGTGCTTCATCATTAAAACTGGACTTTTCCTTTTTCAAAATGTCAATAGTAGAGTCACGAGCAACAATTTCAATTTTCAGTTTTTCAATCTCTTTAGACATATCATATTCAGATTGTTGCATTTCAGAGTTCTCATTTTGATAATCATCTATAGTGGATTCAAGCTCTACTATTTTATCTTGTATTTCTTTACAGAGAGTAAGGAGTTCAGCTTTACTACCAGAAATTACCTCATCGTGTATTTCCATCAATGCCATGCATGAGATGGCTACATGATCATCCTCCTCACTCTAAGCTTCGCTGTCCATATCCCAAGTTAGCACCTTGGATTTTCCTTTTTCCTTAGCAATCTGAGCTGTCTCATGTGGGCAGTCCCTCATTCGATGTCCTCTTTTCTTGCATTTAAAACAAGTCATTCTATTAGTATCATTCTGATCATGAGTTTGCTTAGAAGACTGAAAAAAGTTAGAGCGATTAAGCCTGGGTGCCATTTCTGTTCTTCCTTGCTTGGTCTGGACATACTTTCTGAAATTTCTGACCATTAGCACTATGTCCTCATCATCATCTTCACTTTCGTTATCTTTAAGAGCAAGTGGCTTTGTAGCTTTCTCCTTCTCCTCAGATTTCTCCCTTGCTTCAACATTTTACAGTTCCAACTCATGGGACATCAAATTACCAATAAGGTCCTCCACCTTCAATTGAGACAATACATTTGCTTCTTGGATGGCGGTGAACTTTGGTCTGAAAGAGCTTGGCAATGCTCTTAGGATCTTCCTCACTTGATCGAGGCTATCATATGGATTTCCAAGCGAGCTAGACTTGTAGACTATGTCGGTGAACCTCGCATACATCTCTGATATGCTCTCTGATGGTAGCATGCGAAATCCCTCAAACTCTGCACTCAAAAGAGACAGTCTAGACTCCTTTACCTGTGATGTTCCCTCGTGCGTCACCTCCAACGTATGCCATATTTCCTGCGCAGTTAAACAATGTGAGATTCTATTATATTCAGATTTATCAAGTGCACAAATGAGAGCATTCATAGCTTTAGCATTTAAAGAATAAGATTTCCAATCATTATCATCCCATTTGTCATTTGGTTTTTCAGTCTCAACATTATCTACTTTAATTACAGGCAGTTTATATCCTTTTTCAATTATTTTCCAAGCCTTATAATCTACAGAAATGAGGTAAATTTTCATTCGATTTTTTCAATAGGCATAATCACCTCCATTAAATCTAGGGGACGGGAAACAGACTGACCCTCAGCAAATGCACTATCCATATGGTTATTCATGGTCAAACCTAGGCTTGATCCTGAAACCTGCTCTGATACCACTTGTTGGATCTGGATCCTAGCCTAGGGGGGTGAATAGGCTTATAAAATAATTCGTGCAACCCACGAACAAACTCACGCAGTTATAGCAGCAGCAGAGTAAATAAAATGCAGACACAGAGTACACAGCAGATTTACCCTGGTTTGGTCGTCCCAACGACCTACTCCAGCCCCCAAAGAAGATACTAGTATTGAATAGTGCAATAGGTACAAAACCACAAGTTAGAGCACGCTTAGAGCACCCTCTACGTCTCTACACTCGCCAGGCTCTCAGTACCACACACACAGTGTTTCCTCCCACTATCAATCATAGTAATGCTTTCTACCAGCTAGTCCCAAACTAGTTGGGTCCTACTTGTCTAGCCCCAACCAGACAAGTCCCAAAACAGTCACAGAAAATAAGTAAAGTTTCCCCTACGATTATCTATCACAACAACTACACAAAATAATAAAGAACAGAGTTTAGAAGGCTCAGTTCGTGTAGCGGCGATGTCTTCGTCAATCAGCACGGGTCAGATCTCGTCTGACGTAAATGTAGATGTCTCCTCGACAACGGCAACTCAAGTTTTGATCTCCTCGCTCTCTCCCCTTGGATGTAGATCTCGGCCTTGTCATTAGCTATGGTGTTGGGTGCTTGAAGTTGCAGCAGGTGCTTTGGATGACACAAAGGAAAGTCACGGCTTGGCACCCTCAAGGGTCGGTAATGATCTGCTCTGCACTTGTCTTTGTGTGCAAAAAGAAATTTCGGCAATGCTCAGAAATTGGCCCATGTATGGGAATTTACACAAGCACATGAAAAAGGTGTGGCAGTATTTAAATCACGCAAGCAAGAGAATTGTTGCATGCGTTTTGTCATGTAGCTTCCTATGTAATGGCCGGCCCTTGGTTTTTCTTTATTCCCTGGTGTTTAGCAGCCTGGAAACAAATAAATAGGTGAGACAAATAAACCTTATCTAATATATTAAACACAACTTCCCTCTTTGATCTTGCACTAGGGTCCAAGAGTCAGCAACCCTCCTTTTTAATTTTCTTGGTGATGGCCGGCCTTGATAAAGATGCGGCTGCCCCAAAGTAATTTGATGATCTTGCGACTTATTTGAAGGGTGTGGCTATCTTCATTGAATCTTGCGGTTGTGCCTTATGTTGAGCCCTTTTCAACTTGAAGCTTGGAACTTGGTGTTTGGTCAACAATGTTGGCTCTCCTTAATGCATGTATGCTTTGTCACCTTGGCAATTTGTGCGGCAACTTACCTCTCCTCAAAAAACAATGGATCCCTTTGCCTTTGATGTTGCCGTAAGCACCCTCTCCTGTATTTTTTTTCTTTTGGCCCGTAACCTTTATTTCCCTTGGAACATGAACTTATATAGGGTATAGGTTTTTGACTAGGTCAAGGGTTTGAAACAAGTAGTTGGGATTTTGGGAGGATTTGATTAGATGTTTGAATAGGAATTTTGTTGCAAGTCTAGCTAAATGATTGGATCAAATCCATTTGTAATTCAAATTGGGCTCCATCCCTTTTTCTCTTTGGACCAAGTCTACTTGCTTTGAGCACATCAATCTCTCTCTCTCCCAAATGCTTTATACTTAGTAATTCCTCCATATGAAGAGAGATATATTGATTCGCGAATCCTGAAACACACTAGCACACACATTAGATAACACGACATGTTTGTCATCATCAAACCAAGAGATACTAGATCTTTGCGTTCAACAGCGTCGAGATCACACGGCCGTATGATGGTTGTTTGGTGGTCGTCTAGCCACTAGAGTAGCCACATGATCTTCATACGATCGTGTTAGGAATCTTTAGCCCACACGGCCGTGTCGAACTACGACACGGTTGTGTGGCTCCTTGAGAACCCAGTAGCATCGACTTGGATGCTCACTTAAATTTTAGACCCGACACGCGGCCGTGTCGAACTACGACACGGTCGTGTCGACTTGACAACACGGTCACGTCGACTTGACAACACTGTCGCGTCGATGTTTCCTTTTTTGTAAGTGTTGACTTAGATGCAAACGTCTTCACAGTCAACCCCCTGCCACACGGCAGTGTCAATGGACGACACGACCGTGAGGTCGTGTTGATTAGTTTTCTTCCCTAGCGCCACATGACCGTGTGCCCCTCCTACTACCCTTGAGCCTTCCCCAGTCCACACGGCCTTATGGACCCTGCCACACGATCGTGTGGGACTATTATCGGCATGTTCTACTATGAATTTCAGGAAACGTACAACTAAAAAGTTGTAGATCTATCAATTTTACATTGCCATACCATTTTTAAGAAAATCCACATGAGTGTGTGAATTATAGTGGCCAATATTGTAAGATAGAAATTCTGGTTAAAAGTTGAAAACTGCTTCAATTAGAACTTTGAATTCCTAACAGTTCCAATCAGATCTGGGGTAAATGCACAACATAGAAATTGTATATTAGAAAGTGTAGATATCCATAATGTCCAAGAACTCATGATTTTCATCTCTACAGTTGTAATTAAAGAGGAAATGGCAAAGGGTGTCCAAATTGATAGAATTTGCTAAGTCATTGTCCAAGCCTTATTAACCCTAGGTGTTGGCCGAAACATACATGATAATATATATGAAAATGGGGTAGAATTTGATAACCTTTACAAATATTTTTTTCCAGAATTTAATACATCTTCAATAAGAGTTATTCACAGATGAACACGTGGTCATTCTACAGGAAATCAAAAACAGAATCATGTTGCATCACAACCTTTACACCAACAACTCCACACGACCGTGTGGAGTCACCACATGGCTGTGTGGCCTTATGTTTCTGTGTTCTGGCATACCTTAATTATGACTATTTTCTAACGATTTTCTTATTTGATTGACATATTGTGGATGTTGAACATACCCAATATTACAAGTTATTTCACTTGCTTTATTGGCCATAAAGAGTTATCAAAATTTTATGATATGTAGTGATAACCACCATGTGATGAAATGCTAGTTCTATCTTAACAAATTCAGGTTGATGTTATGGAAAATGAATGAAAAATTACATGCAAGTTCTTAAATGCAAGTTCTTATATGCAATTCTATATAAAGTTGAAAATGAAAGTTCTTATATGAGAGTTCTTATATGCAAGTTTCTATATGATGAATATGAGAATGATGTACGAAAATGAAAGAAGTGTGAAGTAATGAAAGAAAAAGTGAGAATAGAGAATAGATCTGGAGTTTTCAATCCATTCAAAAATAGGTGAAGCTCCAGATATGGGTTGGGAGGAAAAGTGTAAAAAGTGTGCTGTTAAGGAGTGGACATATATGATGATTTCTCACCCACTCTCCCGACAGTGGGGAGGGGGCATAGACAGGGTTAGAGAGGCCAGTGGTGTACTCGTGATGCACCACGACGCTAATGATGGTTTGCTCTGTTTTTCATACAAAACCCGAGATTTCTCATTCCCGATAGAAAGCGTTACGAGACGCCCCTCCAGTGCTCGTGTCCCTGGTTGAGGTATCACTTTTCATCCACCCTGGGTGAAGTCCAGCTCTTTAAAGTGTCCTACTAGTCACACGGATTCTCAAATATGTGAACTGTTAATTTACAAATGCTGCCATCATATTGACAGGTCCTCCGTTTCTTTTCATTACTTGTATGTTTTGGTATGAACACTTATTTATGCTCTGTTGGCCTCTTACTTTTAGACCACCTTTAGATAGGTCGTCCAGTTCTAAACTGGGTCCGACCTAGCTTAGTTAGGAATCCTACTAGATCACGCGTTGACGTGTCCTATTTACATTTTCAGGTCCTGAGGTAGTGACACTAGAGACGAGACATGTGCAGTCTTCTACTTCTTCTTCACCTCAAGTACAGCTGGAGACGTTAGATGGAGAGTTGGTCCACCTGGACTTCCTTGGGTTAGACTAAGGAGTGTGTTGTACGAGTGTGGACACCTTTTGGGTTTCTTGAGGGTGGGATTCCCTTTTTGTTCTGCCCCCTTTGTTGTACTTTTGGTACCTTTTGGTACTTGTATAGAGATGTATGATGTATCTTGTATAAATGATGTTCAGTACAGTTTTACTTTTCAGCACTTACGGTTTTAAATGTTGTTTGAGCATTGTGTTCTTACTCTTTTGTATTATTCTAGTGTATCGAAGTGGAATGCATTGATAATTTTATTAAAACCACAATTAATGCCTGGTAGTATTGGGACGTTAGGGGCTCGAAGCCCAGTGTCTGAATACTACAACGGCCTAGTCTGCTACGTATCTCCTGTATTCGGGAGAGTAGAACGTGACAAGTTTTTGTGGTGGCCCCATGCAGGTCTATTCACACTGTGATATGCGTAAGAATAGTACGAGTAAAGCTTCAACATTATAATCTGTAATTTTATACTGAACATTGGTTTTCCTTTGTTCATTCTTGCAGAATGGATAATGGGAATGGATCGTCCGAGAACAGGACTCCTGCTTTTGATGCAGCAGCATCTGAGGCATCCTTGATAGGGAAGATCTTGATAGGTATTCTAGAGTATACGAGTCAGTTGGAGGAGAGGTTGGCTAATGGCACGATATAGAAGCCAGGAGGCATCAGGCAGTTTAGAGCCTTATATCTGAAGTCTTTTTCAGGCAAGGAGAGTCACCTAGAGCTGGATGAGTGGATTAGACATACGGAGGATAATTTGACAGTTGTGGGGTATCCGAGAGATGGATGGGTGGATGCGGCAAAGACTCAGCTGACACATCAGGCACGAGAGTGGTGTGATGCACTGGAGTTACACTTGACCAGAAGAATTTCATGGGAAAAGTTTAGGGGGATGTTTGAGGCACAGTTTCTTCCAGAGAAGAAGAATGATGAGTTACGTATGAGATTCGAACACCTGATTCAAGGACGACGGAGCGTGGATGCTTATGATGCAGAATTCTCACTATTGAGCAAGTTTGCTCCAGAGTTGGTGAAGTCAGAGACTACCAGGGCCAGACAATTCAGGATTGGGCTGGATCCTGAATATAGAGCATCGATGTCGACTATGGTCCTGACTACACATGAGGCAGTACTGGAGGCGACAGGATGTATGAGACTCATCTGAAGAGTGTTGGTAGGACATCGGCAGCAGCAGATAAACGCCCTACGGGTCAGCAGCGGGGTTTTCTAAGGCCTACACAGAACACCCAGTTCAGGAGGCCTGGAGCTCCACCAGCACCGCAGTGGCGAGTGTCTTGCAGATATTGTGGGAAGCTGGGGCATGAGCAGAAGGATTGCAAGTTCCTTTTAGGATGATGTTTTACATGTGGTCAGCCATGACACATCAGCAGGCAGTGTCCTCAGTAGGGGCAAACATTAGGTCCAGGGGCACCAATGACAGCTAGGCCGATGCAGTAGAGGACCCTTCCATCAGCTTCACAGAGACTTCCACTACCAGCACCACCAGCACCAGGTACTATAACCCCGAGAGGACCACCCAGACCTCCCGAGCAGCATCAGGCTACCAGAAGGGCGGCACCGAGGTGTTAGGTCTTCACTATAACAGCTATGGAGGCGTAGGATACTGGACGAGTTATCACTGGTACATCTTCATTTTTATTTAAGTGATGAATGTTCGTTCATTTTTATTATAGTATGATATGTTTGTTGATACGATTAGGATGATTATACCCTTATGTCAGTTTTATGTTGTTTTCTTTTTAGGCCTTATTAGAGTTGCTCCTTTCCCTGCCTTTTCACTTTTTGATTCAGGAGCATCTAATTTATTCATGTCTTAATAATTTGTGACTAGAAATTCTATTGTAGTAGATTCATTTGCTTACAGTTGGAATATCCACACAGGAAGCGTGGTTATTTGTAGTTCTTCGGGATACCGACATGTCCTGTAGAGATTTGTGGACGAAGCTTGTATACAGATTTCTTAGTGATAGAGATACCTCATTTCGAAGCAGTATTTGGAATGGATTGGTTAGGGATGTTTTATGCCACTATAGATTGTAGGCTCAGGAAGATAGTGTTTCAGATACCTGATCTCCCAGAGTTTGAATTCTTTAGTGGTAGTAGTTCTCTTGGACCATTGAAGTTTTAGGACATCTTAGTAGAGGAGATGATGATGGCGATGGGGGCTGAACTATTGTTGCCAAGGGTAGTCCGAGATTTTCATGATGTCTTTTCAGACGATAACTATGGACTTCCTCCAGATAGATATTTGGATCACCATTGATCTAATTCCAGGCACCCAACCGATTGTGAGGGCTCCGTATCGTATGGCTCCTCCAGAATTAGTTGAGCTTCGTAGTCAGTTGAAATATTTGTCGGAGCGTGGCCTGGTTCAACCTAGTTTTCTGTTTTTCATTTGCTTTCATATGTTGTTGCAGTAATTTAGATCTATCTTTGGTGGTTGTCAGACACACTCTAAGATAGTAGATTTCCTGGATAGGGTTAATGATATCCTTAGGGCTCATTAAATAGTTTAATGATTTATTCCGTTGCCTGTTTTTTGCTTCTATTATCCGTCCGACGTAGGACGGGCATAGATTTTATGCCCTAAGGGTCCCTCGAATCCCTACCGAGTTATCTTGGATACCTTAATGAGGGTTTTGATTGATTGGCATGCAGTTATTCCAATAAATTTTTTTAATCAAGGACGATGCCAATATTAGTTTGCTAATTTTTCTCTTAAATATGTAGAAAAGTTTAGTGTTACGTTAATTTGTCTTCAATGGGCATTAAACTTAACGAAAGGCTTAAATGAATTAACTTGCCTCTCTCACAAGCATGAGGATTGTTATGAGTTGTTTTGTTTTGATAATATTTATGCAGAATATTTTCAAAACTAATTTCAAATATTATTTGTTACTATGCATTTTTGAAAATGTCATTCATCAAGCCATATAAGTTAATTATAAAAATTTTATCCTCCGCAAAAAAGAGTAAAAAAGAATAAAAATCTTGATTTTATGTTATTACTTATTTATTACTTTCAATTGGACACCAAATCTAGATCTTTTCAAATATGAATTATAATTAAAATCATACTTTCTTCTAATATGTCTTTTCATTTTCATCAATCACCTAAATAAGAGAAATTGCTTTCGTCATCATTTTCTGTTTACCTTTCTCTACAATTTTCTTCAATAAACAAACATAAAAAATAATTTGATTTCATTCTCCTTTTCTTTCTCTTTCTATTTCATTTTTAGTTCAATTTCTCTTTCCTTTGTTGGAGCATATTGTACAGTATGGATTGTAATAAATGGATATTATTTGAGTATTTTTGTACATCTCTACATTGTGACTATATTGTTTTCACTGCTGATCTGCAGACCTGCGAATAAATCAAATAAGTAATTGCCCCCGAAAGCGGGTCGTTACATTTATACTGCTAGAAAAAACTAAAGTTTAAGTTGAACCTATAAGCTGACACATATTTCAATATCTTCTTCCATAGGCATCTCAGAAGACAGATATTAAGCTTGAGAAGAGGTGGATGTGCTTTTTAAAGAGGATGTATACCATCAAGGCATATGATGATTTTATGTTTCTTGTTATTTGTTATTGGGTACTATTTCAGTTTGGTTTTATTCTACTTAAATATATACCTTCCGGTAGCAAGATCATGAGGAGGATACATGAGAGAGTAGAGTGTGTGTAGCCTTCCAGATGGAGTGAGGATTTCCTTTTGAGGAAGATACAGAAGGCAGATGCAAAGGCTTCTTGTGTGAACACTATCACATGTCTGACACCACTAATTCCTATGATGCGGTCAATGATTTCAATGATGGTTTTTAGATCTTCACGAGTCAGTAGTGCTTAAGGTGGAGCAGACTCATGATGGTGTACAGAGAACAGAGGACAACTTGGTCCATATAGATGATGAGGTGGTTCAGATTCAAACTCAGGTAGATGATCAGAAACGTGTGCAGATGGACATGGTGTAGAGTCCATTCGATGTGGCCAGTGTCAATGATCAGCCGACATCTCATGATGTAGCTCTAGGTTTGGTTCAGTTGGAGGTGCATAGAATAGCGGTCTACGAGGAGGCGTTGCAGTCGGTCATCGTATCGATGCAATCAGTTGTAGTGTGTGAGGTGACAGATGTCTCTCACAGTTCCAGTATGCACGTTGTGGGTGCTCTTGAGGAGACCCATCATGCTGAGGTGTTCAGCTTTAGCTTCGAGGTATAACAGTCAATCTACGAAGGAGTAGAGCAGTCAGTTTTCGCACTGATACCAGATGTTGCAGTGGGTGAGGAGACATGGGTCTCTCACGTTTCCAGCACCATGAGTTTGTTGCTTCTGTTGAGGACCAGCTTGCTGAGTTGTGTAGCTTCAGCTCCAGGGTAGATACGTCTTCTGAAGAGCTTGACATCAGGGTAGAGCATTTGTTGTGCATGGTAAAGCAGTCTTCATAGCATGAGCACATGTGATATGGCTCTCATTTGACTAGGAGTAATTTATCAGGAGCTTCTTTTGATACCTCGGATGCCAGACCGGTGGAGATGCGAAGGAGCAGGGAATCTGATAGCGTGGTAGAGCGTGGAGACTCACACAGAAGTATGGAGACTATGATGGTGGTCCAAGGGTGAAGTTGCCACTTGGGACATGGAGCTGAGAGTTAGGAGGCCATGTATTGAGTGCATTCTCGCTCGATATATGGAGGATGTATAGTCGAGTGGAGCTTCTTCAGTGTGCGCTCATCTCTCACCTTCGACGAGTTCATCACAGGGCATGGTAGGTGAGAACGGTCTCCAGAGGCTAGATGTTGGTGCGACGGACAATTTGGCACTTGTGTGTGCACATTCGTGTCTTAAGTCGTCGGCACAGTCAGTTGAGGTGCAGAGTCGATGGATGTCGAGTCTTGATGATATGCATCAGCATACAGAGCGGATACGGATGGCGTATCGATGTGACCTAGCTAGGGTCAGTCTACAGATCAGCATGATATCGTGTTTCTTATAGATGATGGCCATGACGAGCATGAGTGGCTTGCAGACCTGTGGGGTGATGATAGTGATGTTCATGGATCGACAGAGGGCTCATTGGATGCTGGTACGTTGTCATTGGGTTCATTCATGAAGTTCGAGCTCGTAGGGTTATCCTCAGAGACAGATGACTTCAATGCAGACATGGCGGTAGACGAGGCAGAGATACGTGAGGCTAGGCTCAGACGACTTCTGAGCTTGGCATGTCTCTCGGAGGATTGAGGTGCCAGATGACGTGATTTCTGTAACGGCCGCTTTCCGACCGTTCGTATTTTCTGCGTGTGTGACTCTTTTCGTACCCGTATTTTATTTGGCCTCTTCTTGGATCCGAACTATACGATGTGATATGCCGTTGTGACCGTAAGAAAGAGTAGTTATTTGTGGTATTTTTAGTGAACGTCATTTCACGAGTCGTTCTCCCACAAATCGAGTTTGATTGCTGAGTCGTCGTAGCTTTAGACTTAGTTACCGGATCTTTTATTTTTCTGTTCATTTTTCGTGGACCAAACGCACGATTGACCATCGTATCCTCGAGCCTCTCTTTGTCACGGTCGTCCCTATATTTTTTTCGTAATTTTCTGACACTCCTAGTCCACCCAAATAGCTAATCAAAACCCAAGGCCATTAAGCCCAATTAATTTCGAAATTCGGTTGCTAATCAAATCATGAAGGATTAGTACGTATCATGATTTAAGATTCTGCCACTAACCTCACCCGAATATTCCGTACTTCGTACCCCCCTCACTCACTCTCTCTCCTAGTCATCATCTCATTTAAAACCTCTTTAAAAAGGCATTTATCAAAACCCTCTTCTTCAATCACAACAACAGGCCGAAAATCAAAAAGCTCACGCAAACCCATTTGATAGCCGCCCTTGATCCTCCTTTGGCCATCCACGGCCGCCCCTAGCCCCCCTAGGTCAGCCACCACCCTCTCCTCCTCCTCCTCCTCCATATCCACCTCTCCAAGAGCCCCAAAACACCATTGAATTCAGCCATGGCCGAAAATTGCTAAGGCTGTGCACTCGCCGGAATTAGCCCACGCCGCCGCCGCTCCGGCCACCCCCTCCAGTGACCACCACCCCCGATCAACTCCTCTCTGACCCCCCGAGCATCTCCAACTCCCCTTACCCTTTTTCCACGGCTCGATTTCCTCGAAAACCCCGTGGAACTCAGATCTAGCCACAGTTTTACAGATCTGCGCCACCTCCGGGAAAACTCGCAGCCACCAGCCATCGGGCCACATACGACAACCACCCTATCACCGTTGGACTCCTATCGAAGCTCCCTACCAACTGCAACTTTCCTCACGCTCATAGCCCACTAGTAGCTCCCGGAATCCTCGTCGGAACACGCCGTATCGGCTGTTTTTCACAGATCTGGAAGCTGAACTTCGCCGCCCGCGCACGGCCACCTCCGACCACCCCCGGTGACAAATCCACTGCCGTTGGCTTCGTCTTGAAGTCATTTACCTTCTGCATCTTCTCATTTTTGCTGTTCATTGCTGAAATTCCGCTGAGAGGCGTGATAACGGACGTTGCGCGAATCTGTCCTCTCCGGCTTCTCACGGCCACCCACCGCCGTACGCTCACGCCGTCGGCCACCCACCAGGCCGAGTATCTTCCTCTGGTCCTAATTCATCTACCGACTGCCCCCTTGGACTCTCAGAGTTCACGTGCATTGCCGCACACACGTATTTTTAGCCGACGTCGCCGTTATCGTGAAGATCCTTTGTGCTACTCGCAACGGGAGGAGAATCGCTGTTAGCTCGCAGATTTCACGCCACCACCCCGATGTTCAGAGGTACCTATCTGTGCTACCCACGGCCGAGGAGTTCCAGACGACGCCGATGTTTTACCGTTCAGACCCAACTTCCGCTTGTTGGACGACATCACGAGGTTGGTTTCCCTAACAAGTAGTAAAACCCACACCGTAGCTAACCAAAACCTAAACTAAAATTGGTCAACTTGAACTAAATTTACTTTCAGTATCTGTAAAATGCTGCTCACCGTAGAAAGATCGACAATCGGACAACTTTTTCTGTGCACATAGGGTAGAAGTAGATCTAGGTTGAACGAAACATTAAAAACGTGACTTTTTGACTATTAGGATAGTCCCGCCAATCTAGAAACAGACCCTAATAGGACTTATTGAAAAACGCGACCTGACACCGTCGCCGTGACCCTATTTCAGACGGACTACCGAGGACGCGACGCTTGGACAGGACGCTCTAGACGGACGACACGCTCGCCACCGCAGGCAAGTGTACTCACTTGCTCTTTCGTCCGTGCCTAGGCCTTAGACTGTTTGAACTATTAAACTGTGAACAAAGAGAACCGGACGTGAAATGATAGCGTCTGGGACACCCCTTGACGGCTTAGACTTGACGACAAAGTCTAAGCTCAACAACAACTTTTGACACCGTAGGGTTATCTTGTGTGTGCGTGCGTGTGGATCTCCTAGAAGAACCATCCCTGTCATGTCACGTCGTGTCTTGTTTTGCACAGCCTGCAGGCAATAGGGCACTCACCAGTGAGTGGGTGATCCCTTGTACTGATACACAGCCTGCAGGCAATAGGGCACTCACCAGTGAGTGGGTGATCCCTTGTACGGATACACAGCCGGCGGGCAATAGGGTACTCTCTGAGTGATCCCTTGTACGGATACACAGCCTGCGGGCAATAGGACACTCTCTGAGTGATCCCTTGTACAGATACACAGCCTACGGGCAATAAGGCACTCTCCGAGTGATCCCTTGTACGGACTTGTCATGTCTTGAGCACTTGGGTTGGGGTAGGGTTGAGCATGCGCACGGGAAGAGGGTCTGATCCCCCTCGAACCGTAAGGTGTGAACCCTTCGAGTCACACGTGTCTTGTCTTGTTTTGTCCTGTCCTGTCTTGCTGGTCTTGTCACGTCTTGTCACGACCCGTTTAGGTTAGTCCCGTAGTCGGTAGCACACGCTACGACTACTGCTTACTACGCTTTACTTTCCTGCTGTGTTACTTCCTTTTTGTTACACTGTTATAACCCTAGCATGCTAATCAACCAGTAAACTGATGTTTAATAGTTTGGTACACTTGCAGTAGAGTCTAACCCTTTTTGTAGACTTTTTACCTGACGTACAGTTCCTTTCTTTTGGGTGTTGTACGTCAGGTGTTGAGCCAGAGTACGTGGACGAGTCGGACACACCGGAGTACGTGGAGCTAGAGGATGTCGACCCGGAGGACGTACCTGACGAGGACCAGACTTAGACGTTTCCCACCGTTGCGGACTTCCAGAGGTTACTACTTTTAATCTGGGTGGGTAGCACCACTTTACTCTCTGCCTAGGTTTGGTGCTTCGCACTATTAGTTTCCTTTTCTGTAGTTTGTTGCCATGCTTAGGCTTCTCTTTTTAGACTTTTGTACTCGCTGGATATTATCTCTCTATATTAATGAATGCCACTTTCTTTCTGTACTTTCTATTGTTCCGAATCTTATTAATGCAAGAACCTGAAAATTTTAAAATGGTACCCCTACAGACGCTTATTGGGTCCGAGCTTTACGGCTCCGGCCTAAGCGGGCCTTGTCACGTTTCGCTTCTGTCGTTTTGGGAAGCGGGGCGTGGCAGGTTTTAGTGGTGGCCCATGCAGGTCATGCAAAAAGTTCGGAACAATAAGAGTATCGCATTCATTTAATATCCATGTACGAGTCTGAATTAGGTTTTCCCAGTCTTACATAGTAGGAAGACTTAGGTAGACGTCCCAGTTTGATAGTCAGACGCCTTGGTTAAGATTTAGTAATCTTCGTCTTAGGATACCCTTGTAGTCTCTCACCCAGCTCGGGCCATGTTAGAGTTCTAGAATCCTTCTTTTAGTCGTTCGCTCAGTTCTATCGACTTCGGGTCCGGCAGAACATGATCTTGATTCTCTTAGGGGCCTTCCCTGAGATTTCTCTATTACAGTCTAGTTCACTAGGAAGTCTTAGTGTTGAGCTTTCCTTGATCTTTAGATAGCCCGATAATTAGGAATCTTGGATTTATAGCATCTTCCAATCGTTACACTTTTGTGTTATCAGCTGTAGAGTTCATCGTAGCTTTCATGAATCATATCTTAGGCGTATTCTTCATACGATCATGTTCCGATTCACGTGATCGTTTCATGACACTTATCGATAATTTTTCGAATCCCTTCATTGCAAATCCTGCTTCCTTTAAAAGTGTTTTCGAAATTCATTATTAAATTCTTCGCTCGGTTTAACTCCTTTGAAAACCCTTTATTATTTATTTAAAATTTCTTGCTTTTTGGTTGAACTAAAGTTCTTTCTTGGATTTTGAAATCTCCTTAGTTGTAAATTTTCAAGTTACTATCTGGTAATTATTTCTAACCGGTTTCTTCCGTATTTCAGTTTTTAAAACCTTGTTATCATTTTGATAATTCAGTATATATATTATTCTTTTTCTAAACTACAACATTTATTTCTAACCATTTACCGTGCGTACTTTTAGAATATTTTCTAAACTAAGGAGAATTTTAATTTTTGTATATATCAGTTCTATGTTCATCGTGCTCACATTTCAAAAATCTCTGTATAAACTTATTTTCATTTGCAAAATAATCAATACCTCATCCTCCTCTTCTTCCTTCGTCTAACTCTTTTCTGAGCTGTGAATTTTCTATATCTGCTCACTTTTTCCTACATATTTTTATAAGTATAAAAGTATATGATACCATATTTTACACGTAATTCTTCCTTCGTCCATTTAATTATTTTGAGCAATATTTTTGTCCCACCCAACCAGCTATCTCTTTATCTCGCCTTATTTGAACTCGTTCTTTCCGATCTTGTTTCGTTTCGCATTTAGTTCAGCTTCCTTTCTATTGTGTAGACATTAGTGTTTGTAGTTGATTGTGTCAACTCTAGTTTAGTCGTGGGCCCATTGGTTTTGTGATGTCGTCGTAGTGCAAGTGTAGAGGCAGAGTGTGTGGACCTGTATGAGTGTGCTACCCTTAGGACTTTAACGATCGTCTCTCGTGTCATGTGTGTATAATCAGTGTGGTTCGTAATACATGTAAGAAGTTGTCTGGATGATGGTATTCATATGGGTGTGAATTGCGTCATAGCAGGCAACTCCTTGGACTTAGCCTTTCGTATTATAGTATAGGTTATCCTTGGCTGCATGTGATTGTATCAGGACTTTTGTTTTCATTTAAACCAAATCTTTTAAGTTTTGAGACTAGCACACAAGATCACAACCCCGATATTCCCTCATCCAATACCGCAACTCCACACGTTTTTTTCGAATGTTTAAAAATACGTCATTGGCCTTAAACTTCCTTTCATACCCTCTTCGGGAGTGTTATGTTTGATTGTTATGATATTGATAGTAATAGCTATTATTGTTATAGGGTTATGTTTGCGGGTAGTCTTAGAGTGAGATGAGATATGCTGTACCGGTGGATAGATGATTTTGGAACACAATGATTGAGATTAGATTTTCTTGGATGAAAAGAATGAGGTGTCCAAGACTTATTTATAATACCGATGTGTGAAGGGCCCAATGGAGAACTCTGATTGGATGAAATTATGTATAGGGAGATGAGTACTTAATCGATCTGAAACTTGGACGAGTGATAGATAAGAGTAGCTAGGATGAGATAGTATGATTTGGAGTGATCATGAGAATGAGTAGAACATTTAAAGCATCAAGTTCGATTATTAAGTTGATGTGAGAAGACATTGGAAGTAATACGACATGTTGAGATGAATGAGATGTTATGAAGATGGATTTTAGTATTATTAGGAGGTTAGATGTTAAGAGTAAGGATAGATGTAGTTTCTGGTTCATTGATTTTGGGGAATAGAATTATGAGTTAAGGTGACGTATGATATATTGGGGACATGATGATTGTTGAATTGTGGACGGTAATGTGGATCTATAGTCAGATGCTAGGGCGTGATTCTAGTTGTAGCATTATCCAATGAAGAGACGCGTTGTGATGGATTATTGAGGAACGTCATTTGAAGTTATATGATTAGCGATCTTTATGTGTAGATATGAGAGTTGCGGGTAAAAGATTAGATAGATAATATTATTATTACTATAAGTGATTCCGAGGACGGAATCATTTCTAAGGTGGGTAGAATGTAACTTCCGTTTTCCGACCGTTCGTATTTTCTGCGCGTGCGACTATTTTCGTACCCGTATTTTATTTGGCCTCTTCTTGGATCCGGACTATACGATGTGATATACCGTTGTGACCGTAAGGAAGAGTAGTTATTTGTGGGATTTTTAGTGAACGTCATTTCACGAGTTGTTCTCCCACAAATCGAGTTTGATTGCTGAGTCGTCGTAGCTTTAGACTTAGTCACCGGATCTTTTATTTTTCTGTTCATTTTTCGTGGACCAAACACATGATTGACCCTCGTATCCCCGAGCCTCTCTTCGTCACAGTCGTCCCCATATTTTTTTTCGTAATTTTCTGACACTCCTAACCCACCCAAATCGCTAATCAAAACCCAAGCCCATTAAGCCCAATTAATTTTGAAATTCGGCTGCTAATCAAATCATGAAGGATTAGTACGTATCATGATTTAAGATTCTGCCACTAACCTCACCCGACTATTCCATACTTCGTACCCCCCTCATTCACTCTCTCTCCTCGTCATCATCTCATTTAAAACCTCTTTAAAAGGCATTTAGCAAAACCCTCTTCTTCAATCACAACACCAGGCCGAAAATCAAAAAGCTCACGCAAACCCATTTGACAGCCGCCTTTGTTCCTCCTCCGTCCACCCACGGCCGCCCCTAGCCCCCCTGGGTCAGCCACTACCCTCTCCTCCTCCTCCTCCTCCATCTCCACCTCTCCAAGAGCCCCAAAACCCCATTGAATTCAGCCATGGCCGAAAATTGCTAAGGCTGTGCACTCGCCGGAATTAGCCCACGCCGCCGCCGCTCCGGCCACCCCCTCCGGTGACCACCACCCCCGATCAACTCCTCTCTGACCCCCCGAGCATCTCCAACTCCCCTTACCCTTTTTCCACGTCTCGATCTCCTCGAAAACCCCATGGAACTCAGATCTAGCCGCAGTTTTACAGATCTGCGCCACCTCCGGTAAAACTCGCGCCCACCGGCCATCCGGCCACCTACGATGACCACCCTACCGCTGTTGGACTCCTATCGAAACTCCCTACCAACTGCAACTTCCCTCACGCTCATAGCCCACCTGTAGCTCCCGGAATCCTCGTCGGAACACGTCGTATCGGCTGTTTTTCACAGATCTGGAAGCTGAACTTTGCCGCCCGCGCACGGCCACCTCCGACCACCCCCGGCAACAACTCCACTGCCGTTGGCTTCTTCTTGAAGTCATTTACCTTCTGCAACTTCCCGTTTTTGCTGTTCGTTGCTGAAATTCTACTGAGAGGCGTGATAACGGACGTGGCGCGAATATGTCCTCTCCGGCTTCTCACGGCCACCCACCGCCGTACGCTCACGCCGTCAGCCACCCACCGGGCCGAGTATCTTCCTCTGGTCCTACTTCATCTACCGACAGCCCCCTTGGACTCTCAGAGTTCACGTGCATTTCCGCACGCACGTATTTTTAGTCGACGTCGCCGTTATCGTGAAGATCCGTTGCGCTACTCGCAACGGGAGGAGAATCGCTGTTAGCTCGCTGATTTTGTGCCACCACCCTCGCTGTCCAGAGGTACCTAGCTGCGCTACCCGCGGTCGAGGAGTTCCAGACGACGCCGACGTTTCACCGTTCAGACCCGACTTCCGCTTGTTGGACGACATCACGAGGTTGGTTTCCCTAACAAGTAGTAAAACCCACACCGTAGCTAACTAAAACCTAAACTAAAATTGGTCAACTTGAACTAAATTTACTTTCATTATCTGTAAAACGCTGCTCACCGTAGAAAGATCGACAATCGGACAACTTTTTCTGTGCACATAGGGTAGAAGTCGATCTAGGTTGAACGAAACAGTAAAAACATGACTTTTTGACTAGTAGGATAGTCTCGCCAATCTAGAAACAGACCCTAATAGGACTTATTGAAAAACGAGACCTGACACCATCGCCGTGACCCTATTTCAGACGGACTACTGAGAATGCGACGCTTGGACGGGACGCTCCGGACGGACGACACGCTCGCCACCGCAGGCAAGTGTACTCACTTGCTCTTTCGGCCGTGCCTAGGCCTTAGACTGTTAGAACTATTAAACTGTGAACAAAGAGAACCGGACGTGAAATGATAGCGTCTGGGACACCCCTTGACGGCTTAGACTTGACGACGAAGTCTAAGCTCAACAACAACTTTTGACACCATCGGGTTATCTTGTGTGTGCGTGCATGTGGACCCCCTAGAAGAACCATCCCTGTCATGTCACGTCGTGTCTTGTTTTGCACAGCCTGCGGGCAATAGGGCACTCACCAGTGAGTGGGTGATCCCTTGTACTGATACACAGCCTACGGGCAATAGTACACTCACCAGTGAGTGGGTGATCCCTTGTACGGATACACAGCCTGCGGGCAATAGGGCACTCTCTGAGTGATCCCTTGTACGGATACACAGCCTGCGGGCAATAGGGCACTCTCTGAGTGATCCCTTGTACGGATACACAGCCTGCGGGCAATAGGGCACTCTCCGAGTGATCCCTTGTACGAACTTGTCTTGTCTTGAGCACTTGGGTTGGGTTAGGGTTGAGCGTGCGCACGTGCAGATGGTCTGATCCCCCTCAAACCGTAAGGCGTGAACCCTTCGAGTCACACGTGTCTTGTCTTGTCTTGTCCTATCCTGTCTTGCTGGTCTTGTCACATCTTGTCACGACCCGTTTAGGTTAGTCCCGTAGTCGGTAGCAGACGCTACGACTACTGCTTGCTACGCTTTACTTTCCTGCTGCATTACTTCCTTTTTGTTACACTGTTATAACCTCATCATGCTAATCAACCAATAAACTGATGTTTAATAATTCGGTACACTTGCAGTAGAGTCTAACCCTTTTTGTAGACTTTACCTGACGTACAGTTCCTTTCTTTTGGGTGCTGTACGTCAGGTGTTGAGCCAGAGTACGTGGACGAGTCGGACACACCGGAGTACGTGGAGCCAGAGGATGTCGACCCGGAGGACGTACCTGACGAGGACCAGACTTAGACGTTTCCCACCGTTGCGGACTTCCAGAGGTTACTACTTTTAATCTGGGTGGGTAGCACCACTTTACTCTCTGTCTAGGTTTGGTGCTTCGCACTATTAGTTTCCTTTTCTGTAGTTTGTTGCCATGCTTAGGCTTCTCTTTTTAGACTTTTGTACTCGCTGGATATTATCTCTCTATATTAATGAATGCCACTTTCTTTCTATACTTTCTATTGTTCCGAATCTTATTAATGCAAGAACCTGAAAATTTTAAAATGGTACCCCTACAGACGCTTATTGGGTCCGAGCTTTACGGCTCCGGCCTAAGCGGGCCTTGTCACGTTTCGCTTCTGTCGTTTTGGGAAGCGGGGCATGACAGGTTTTAGTGGTGGCCCATGCAGGTCATGCAAAAAGTTCGGAACAATAAGAGTATCGCATTCATTTAATATCTATGTACGAGTCTGAATTAGGTTTTCCCAGTCTTACATAGTAGGAAGACTTAGGTAGACGTCCCAGTTTGATAGTCAGACGCCTTGGTTAAGATTTAGTAATCTTCGTCTTAGGATACCCTTGTAGTCTCTCACCCGGCTCGGGCCATGTTAGATTTCTAGAATCCTTCTTTTAGTCGTTCGCTCAGTTCTATCGACTTCGGGTCTGGCAGAACATGATCTTGATTCTCTTAGGGCCCTTCCCTGAGATTTCTCTATTACAGTCTAGTTCAGTAGGAAGTCTTAGTGTTGAGCTTTCCTTGATCTTTAGATAGCCTGATAATTAGGAATCTTGGATTTATAGCATCTTCCAATCGTTACACTTTTGTGTTATTAGCTGTAGAGTTCATCGTAGCTTTCATGAATCATATCTTAGGCGTATTATTCATACGATCATGTTCCGATTCACGTGATCGTTTCATGACACTTATCGATAATTTTTCGAATCCCTTCATTGCAAATCCTGCTTCCTTTAAAAGTGTTTTCGAAATTCATTATTAAATTCTTCGCTCGGTTTAACTCCTTTGAAAACTCTTTATTATTTATTTAAAATTTCTTGCTTTTTGGTTGAACTAAAGTTCCTTCTTGGATTTTGAAATCTCCTTAGTTGTAAATTTTCAAGTTACTATCTGGTAATTATTTCTAACATGTATCTTCCGTATTTCAGTTTTTAAAACCTTGTTATCATTTTGATAATTCAGTATATATATTATTCTTTTTCTAAACTACAAAATTTATTTCTAACCATTTACCGTGCGTACTTTTAGAATATTTTCTAAACTAAGGAGAATTTTAATTTTTGTATATATCAGTTCTATGTTCATCGTGCTCACATTTCAAAAATCTCTGTATAAACTTATTTTCATTTGCAAAATAATCAATACCTCATCCTCCTCTTCTTCCTTCGTCTAACTCTTTTCTGAGCTGTGAATTTTCTATATCTGCTCACTTTTTCCTACATATTTTTATAAGTATAAAAGTATATGATACCATATTTTACAAGTAATTCTTCCTTCGTCCATTTAATTATTTTGAGCAATATTTTTGTCCCACCCAACCAGCTATCTCTTTATCTCGCCTTATTTGAACTCGTTCTTTCCGATCTTGTTTCGTTTCGCATTTAGTTCAGCTTCCTTTCTATTGTGTAGACATTAGTGTTTGTAGTTGATTGTGTCAACTCTAGTTTAGTCGTGGGCCCATTGGTTTTGTGATGTCGTCGTAGTGCAAGTGTAGAGGCAGAGTGTGTGGACCTGTATGAGTGTGCTACCCTTAGGACTTTAACGATCGTCTCTCGTGTCATGTGTGTATAATCAGTGTGGTTCGTAATACATGTAAGAAGTTGTCTGGATGATGGTATTCATATGGGTGTGAATTGCGTCATAGCAGGCAACTCCTTGGACTTAGCCTTTCGTATTATAGTATAGGTTATCCTTGGCTGCATGTGATTGTATCAGGACTTTTGTTTTCTTTTAAACCAAATCTTTAAAGTTTTGAGACTAGCACACAAGATCACAACCCCGATATTCCCTCATCCAATACCGCAACTCCACACGTTTTTTTCGAATGTTTTAAAATACGCCATTAGCCTTAAACTTCATTTCATACACTCTTCGGGAGTGTTATGTTTGATTGTTATGATATTGATAGTAATAGCTATTATTGTTATAGGGTTATGTTTGCGGGTAGTCTTAGAGTGAGATGAGATATGCTGTACCGGTGGATAGATGATTTTGGAACACAAGGATATGAGATTAGATTTTCTTGGATGAAAAGAATGAGGTGTCCAAGACTTATTTATAATACCGATGTGTGAAGGGCCCAATGGAGAACTCTGATTGGATGAAATTATGTATAGGGAGATGAGTACTTAATCGATCTGAAACTTGAACGAGTGATAGATAAGAGTAGCTAGGACGAGATAGTATGATTTGGAGTGATCATGAGAATGAGTAGAACATTTAAAGCATCAAGTTCGATTATTAAGTTGATGTGAGAATACATTGGAAGTAATACGACATGTTGAGATGAATGAGATGTTATGAAGATGGATTTTAGTATTATTAGGAGGTTAGATGTTAAGAGTAAGGATAGATGTAGTTTCTGGTTCATTGATTTTGGGGAATAGAATTATGAGTTAAGGTGACGGATGATATATTGGGGACATGATGATTGTTGAATTGTGGACGGTAATGTGGATCTATAGTCAGATGCTAGGGCGTGATTCTAGTTGTAGCATTATCCAATGAATAGACGCGTTGTGATGGATTATTGAGGAACGTCATTTGAAGTTATATGATTAGCGATCTTTATGTGTAGATATGAGAGTTGCGGGTAAAAGATTAGATAGATAATATTATTATTACTATAAGTGATTCCGAGGACGGAATCATTTCTAAGGTGGGTAGAATGTAACTGCCGTTTTCCGACCGTTCGTATTTTCTGCGCGTGCGACTCTTTTCGTACCCGTATTTTATGTGGCCTCTTCTTGGATCCGGACTATACGATGTGATATACCGTTGTGACCGTAAGGAAGAGTAGTTATTTGTGGGATTTTTAGTGAACGTCATTTCACGAGTCGTTCTAACACAAATCGAGTTTGATTGCTGAGTCGTCGTAGCTTTAGACTTAGTCACCGGATCTTTTATTTTTCTGTTCATTTTTCGTGGACCAAACGCATGATTGACCATCGTATCCCCGAGCCTCTCTTCGTCACAGTCGTCCCTATATTTTTTTTCGTAATTTTCTGACACTCTTAGCCCACCCAAATCGCTAATCAAAACCCAAGCCCATTATGCCCAATTAATTTTGAAATTTGGTTGCTAATCAAATCATGAAGGATTAGTACATATCATGATTTAAGATTCTGCCACTAACCTCACCCGACTATTCCGTACTTCGTACCCCCCTCACTCACTCTCTCAACTCGTCATCATCTCATTTACAACCTCTTTAAATGGCATTTAGCAAAACCCTCTTCTTCAATCACAACACCAGGCCGAAAATCATAAAGCTCACGTAAACCCATTTGACAGCCGCCCTTGCTCCTCCTCCGGTCACCCATGGCCGCCCCTAGCCCCCCTAGGTCAGCCACCACCCTCTCCTCCTCCTCCTCCTCCATCTCCACCTCTCCAAGAGCCCCAAAACCCCATTGAATTCAGCCATGGCCGAAAATTGCTAAGGCTGTGCACTTGCCGGAATTAGCCCACACCGCCGCCGCTCCGGCCACCCCCTCCGGTGACCACCACCCCCGATCAACTTCTCTCTGACCCCCCGAGCATCTCCAACTCCCCTTACCCTTTTTCCATGTCTCGATCTCCTCGAAAACCCCATGGAACTCAGATCTAGCCGTAGTTTTGTAGATCTGCGCCACCTCCGGCAAAACTCACGCCCACCGGCCATCCGGCCACCTACGACGACCACCCTACCGCTGTTGGACTCCTATCAAAGCTCCCTACCAACTGCAACTTCCCTCACGCTCATAGCCCACCTGTAGCTCCCGGAATCCTCGTTGGAACACGTCGTATCGGCTGTTTTTCACAGATCTGGAAGCTGAACTTCGCCGCCCGCGCACGGCCACCTCCGACCACCCCCAGCGACAAATCCACTGCCGTTGGCTTCTTCTTGAAGTCATTTACCTTCTGCAACTTCCCGTTTTTGCTGTTCGTTGCTAAAATTCTACTGAGAGGCGTGATAACGGACGTGGCGCGAATATGTCCTCTCCGGCTTCTCACGGCCATCCACCGCCGTACGCTCACGCTGTCAGCCACCCACCGGGCCGAGTATCTTCCTCTGGTCCTACTTCATCTACCGACAGCCCCCTTGGACTCTCGGAGTTCACGTGCATTTCCGCACGCACGTATTTTTAGTCGACGTCGCCGTTATCGTGAAGATCCGTTGCGCTACTCGCAACGGGAGGAGAATCGCTGTTAGCTCGCTGATTTTGTGCCACCACCTCGCTTTCCAGAGGTACCTAGCTGCGCTACCCGCGGTCGAGGAGTTCCAGACGACGCCGACGTTTCACCGTTCAAACCCGACTTCCGCTTGTTGGACGACATCACGAGGTTGGTTTCCCTAACAAGTAGTAAAACCCACACCGTAGCTAACTAAAACCTAAACTAAAATTGGTCAACTTGAACTAAATTTACTTTCATTATCTGTAAAACACTGCTCACCGTAGAAAGATCGAGTGCACATAGGGTAGAAGTCGATCTAGGTTGAACGAAACATTAAAAACGTGACTTTTTGACTATTAGGATAGTCTCGCCAATCTAGAAACAGACCCTAATAGGACTTATTGAAAAACGAGACCTGACACCATCGCCGTGACCCTATTTCAGACGGACTACCGAGGATGCGACGCTTGGACGGGACGCTCCGGACGGACGACACGCTCGCCACCGCAGGCAAGTGTACTCACTTGCTGTAACGAATGGTTTTCATGTATCTGGATTTATTATATTATATATATATGTTTTGGAGGATTTTCTCCTCATGTGTGGTTTTCGTCTCCGTAGCTTTCGTTTTCGATCGTTTCGTCGTGTTTTCTTAGCTTCTTCCTTAGAATCGTCGATTTCGGAGTAAGTCATTCGTGACGGGCTTCATAACGGTCATATCTTACTGTTAGATCAGGCCTAGGAGTCTTAGGAATCGATCCCGGAGCTTCGCGCTCCATTTCGGAACTTTTGGTGCACGTTAGCCGGTGTAAGAAGGGGCACCGACCGACTAGATGACGATCCAGTCGGTCGGAAAACCTTCTTGAACCGACTAGTTTGCTTTGTTAAAATGTTTAGAAGCTACTGTTTATCGTTAGTCGGTCTAAGAACGTTGGTTGACCGACTAGGTTGCAAACTAGTCGGTCGGCAATGCTTCTTTAACCGACTAACTCTTTAACTATTTTTGACACTAGTTACTGTTTACTCTTAGTCGGTCTAAGAACGTTCATCGACCGACTAGATGTCAAACTAGTCGGTCAGTAGTTGTTCTTTGACCGACTAACTCTTAGTTCAGGTTTTCGACTGGAGCTACTGTTTACACTTAGTCGGTCTGCGTTGGTCAACCGACCGACTAGTTCTCAAACTAGTCGGTCAACAGTTGTTCCTTGACCGACTAAACTGTACAGGAAACCCTAGTTTTTCCCTAGCCGCCACCAAACTCTATAAATACCCCTCCAAACGTTTTCTTCTTCTTCCTCATGACCTAAAACCCTAATTTCTCCCCCATTGAGCCCCCATCTTCCTCAAACACTTATTCCTTCATCCCAAGCCCAAAATCCATCATCCAAACCCTCACTTAACACTTTCCACCTCTCATCTTCCCCAAACTTTCATCAAACCCCCAAAATCCACATCAAACCCATTTCTCCAGATTTTCTCCATTCTTTCCAGATCTGAACCCTAGATTCCCCGGAGCGTTTCTTTCGTGCCGTGCTTGCTCGGCATCATTCTTCTGCTTCCAATATGGTAATAATCGATCTCTTAATGTTTTCATAACCGTTGTGTTTTTGTGAAACCCTAATGAGATGAATGTTGTTTTGATGGTTGTTTCTCCATAACAACGACTTCCCTGTAGATTAGCGTCGATGGGACGAACCCTCGTTGATCGTCATCCCCGGTGCTAGGCAAGTGAAACTTGCCTCTTAGGGTTTTGGGCCATGTCTTAGGCCATTTGCTTGTTGTAGGCGTAAAAGAGACTAGGCGACGAAATGATACTCGCCTAGGCGTAAATTTAGGAACTAGCTTGACAACGAAGCTAGATCCGACGTTCATCATGTTGCACAACTACCATGCCATGTTTAATTTCAATTACCGGTACGCGAATTAATTGTCATGTCATTGCATTCTTTAAATGTTCCCGTGATTGCGTAGCACACGCTACAATACTTGTACTTCCTGGCTCGTGACCAGAAGCGAGCATAATGAGTTGCTAACCCCAACGCTCGATATTGAATCGTGAACTAGGAAAACAAGCTCCCGTGCGGGGCAACCCTGGCTCATTTACTGGGCTCATGTACAGGGACCCTGGCTTGTTTACGTGTGGGATGGGGTTAAGAGTTAAGCGGTCATTCAACTGGGAGTCTGCCCAATCAGCAACTGCAGTTGTAAGGCGTAAACTCTGGGTTCTGGGGTAGTGTTAAGCGGCCAATCAGTGTGAATGTACAACATTTCAGCTGTAAGGCGTAAACATCTACAAACAACTTGAAACGTGACTAGTGAAATGATTGAGATTGTTAGTAGCTTGGCTACTCTTGACTTGTCCCGATAATTGTTCTCTTGTACTTATTGATGCACCACGTCTTGCTTGTGCACTCATTTTATAACTGCCATGTCATGCATACTTTAACTGTTAGGTTATTAGTTTGCCTTACTTTCAGTTTCCTTGCCCAAGTCTTTTAGACTTGCTGACATGTGCCCCTTTACTCTTTTGGGTGACACATGTTAGACCCTGAGCCTGAGTACATTGTTGAGGACGAGGTGTTTGCTGACGCCGAGCCCGAGCCTGTGTTTGGCGAGGAGTACGTGGACACTGGGGACCAGTCCTAGTGTCTTCGTTGAGCTTTTCTCTTTTGTTTTAGACTGCTATTTTGTTGTTGGTGCGTGGCACCTATACTATGTTACTTGTTCCTTTTGTTGGCCTTGTTCTGGGCCTTTAGACTCTTTCTTTTAGCCTGGTGGCTTTTCTGGATGTTGAACTAAATTTTCATGTTGGACAAATTATGAGATATGAGATTTTAATTCTGTCTCTCCTTGTGTTATTATTGTTGTTCCGTTTGTGGTTACAGGGACCTGCTTATGTTTTATTGACGCTTATCGGGTTTGGGGCTTCACAGCTCCACTCTCGTGCGGACCTTTTCACGTCTCGCCTCCATTTTTGGGAAGCGGGGCGTGACAGGTTTTGTTGGTGGCCCATGCAGGTCCATCTGTAACTGCGATTATCAGACTGACGATAATAATATTAGAATGTCCAATGAACTAAGTTCGACGTCCGAGTCATAAGCTATGAGTCTAATTGTTTCGTTTTCTGTGTCACTAGATGGCAGTAAAACGAATCACCCGTGGTGGTGGTGGTGGTGGTGCGCCCCCTCATGATAAGGAGCCTGAGCGGGAACCCACCAATGGAGAGATGATGCAGATGATGCTTCAGATGATGCAGGTGTAGCAAGGCGTGCTCCTGCAAGTCCAGAATGCTCTGGCTGGTCGAGCTGCTCGGGCAACTCCAGATGCCCCTCGCTCTGAGCCGGGAGCGAAGCAATTTCGGGAGCTGGGTCCCGCATATTTTGATGGTTATGAAGGTCCTCTGGCTGCCGATGAGTGGATTCGGAACATTGAGGATAATTTGAAGATGGCCAAGATCACCCCGACTGGATGGGTTGATTTGGCGAAGAGGCAACTCAAGGATAATGCTCGGAACTGGTGGGATGCAGAAGAGAAGATGTTGGTGGAGCCGATAGCTTGGGCTACTTTTAAGTCCAGGTTTGATGAGGAGTTCTTTCCGAAGGCTGCTAGGAAGGAGATGATGTAGCGCTTCATTGATATGAAGCAGGGGAGCTTGACGGTGGACCTGTACCACCAAGAGTTCACGAGGCTAAGTTGGTTCGCACCGAAGATGGTGCAGGATGCTGATTAGAGGGCTCAGAGGTTCCTGCAGGGACTTGCTTTGGAGCTTCAGAGTTTTGTGTCTTCCTCTGATCTGGACTCTTATCAGAAGGTTTTGGTCGCTACGAGGAGGCAGGAGCTGAACCTGAGTCAGAGGAGAGGACATGTTTCTGGTGCTGGGAAGAGGCCTATGGAGCAGGCCAGGGCGGTGGTTAGGCCTGGTTTCAAGCCTAATCATCCGGTGCAGTTCAAGAGGCCAGGAGGGCCTATTCTGAAGACTTGCCATTTCTGCGGCAAGCCTGGCCACGTCAAGGATCAGTGTAGGAAGTTTCTAGGCCAGTGTTTGGTTTGTGGTGATGCTTCTCATGTCGCGAGGGATTGTCGGCATGTGAATCCGCTGCGGAGGGCGCCTGTTGCAGCATAGCCGTTGCAGCAGAGAGCGACTGTTCCTGTCGGTCGTGGAGCACCTCTTGTTCCACAGAGGCAGGCTTTTCAGCAGGCTATTCCGTCGAGGAGGCAGGCTTTTCTGATGACCGCTGTGGAGAACGGAGCTGTGGATGAGGTTATCGCAGGTAATCCTCAATCTAGCTGTTGCTTTCATAGTTAGTTGATTGTTAGATTATGTTGGTTGCTTGAATATGATTGTATGCTAGACTAGGGTTTGATTGTTAGACTGTTTGTAGGTGTGATTCTGGTTTGCACATTTCCTGCACGAGTCCTCTTTGACTCAGGTGCATCGATGTGCATTATTTCTCGGAGCTTCATGGAGAAGCATTCCTTATCGACGTCCCCTCTTCCGAAGAGTTGGAATATCATCACAGGAAATGGCGTGGTCTCGGTGCATCTTGGTTGCGATTCTTGCCCGTTGGTGGTTTGTGGACATGAGCTTTACGCTGATTTCATTGTCCACGACATCATCAACTATGATGCAGTCCTTGGGATGGATTGGATTGCGAGCTTCTATGCTACGATCGACTGTCGGAAGAAGAAGGTGGTGTTCGGGATTCCCGGACACCCAGTATTTGAGTTCTGCCGGGATAGTAGTTCGCTTGGCCCTGTCAGATTTCGGGCCAGGCCAATGGAGGTTGTGGCTATGCAGATGGAGCTGGAGAGGCCAGCGGTTGTGCGGGATTTTGATGACGTCTTCCCCGAGGAGATGTCTGGTTTGCCACCTGATCGAGCTCTAGAATTTTCTATTGATCTTGTTCCAGGAGCGCAGCCGATTTCGAAGGCGCCATATCGTATGACACCTGCTGAGTTGGAAGAATTACGGAAGCAGCTAGATGAGCTTTTGCAAAAGGGTTATATCAACCCTAGTGTGTCTCCGTGGGGAGCACCGGTGCTGCTGGTGAAGAAGAAGGATGGTTCGCGTCGCATGTACGTGGATTATCGGGAGTTGAATGCGGTAACCATTAAGAATAAATACCTATTGCCTCGCATCGATGATATTTTTGATCAGCTTGGAGGTTCGAGGGTGTTTTCTAAGTTGGATCTGAGGAGTGGTTATCATCAGTTGAAGGTGAAGAAGGGAGATGTTCCGAAGACAGCGTTCAGGACGAAGTATGGACACTACGAGTTTGTGGTTATGTCTTTCGGTGTAACCAATGCACCCGCAGTTTTCATGAATCTGATGAACCTGATTTTCTACGACTTTTTGGATAAGTTTATCGTTATCTTTATTGACGACATTCTGATCTATTCTAAGTCGGAGGAGGAGCATGCCTCGCACTTGAGGACAGTGTTGGAGATTTTGAGGAAGCATCGGTTGTATGCTAAGTTTTCGAAGTGCGAGTTTTGGCTGGATAGAGTTGCTTTTCTGGGGCATGTGGTGACGGGGGATGGTATTTCAGTGGATCTCGAGAATATTAGGTCCATCAGAGAGTGGCCTGTTCCGCAGTCAGAGTCTGAGATTCGGAGTTTCCTTGGGCTTGCCGGTTACTATCGGCGCTTCATTAAGGACTTTTCCCGTATTGCTGAGCCGATGACCAGTTTGACGCGGAAGGATGTACCTTTTGTTTGGTCGGGTGACTGTGAGCATGCCTTTGGTATTCTGAGAGAGCGTTTGACGTCGGCCCCTATTCTTGTTGTGCCTGATCGCAGCGGTGGATTTAAGGTCTTTTGCGATGCTTCGGGCAAGGGCCTCGGTTGTGTGTTGCATCAGCACGGGCATGTTGTGGCTTATGGGTCTCGTCAGCTCAAGGTTCATGAGAAGAATTACCCGACGCATGATTTGGAGTTGGCTGCTATTGTGTTTGCGCTCAAGATTTGGAGGCACTTCCTGCTGTGTGAGAAAGTGAAGATTTTCACCGATCACAAAAGCTTGAAGTATATTTTTACTCAGAAGGAGCTCAACATGCGACAGCGTCGATGGTTGGAGCTCATGGCGGATTATGAGATTGATTTGCAATATCACCCTGGCAAAGTGAATGTGGTTCCTGATGCGCTGAGTAGGCTTCCAGCGGTGATGTTGTTGACCTTGCAGTGGAGATTGCAGCAGGATTTTTGCGAGTCTGGGATTGAGGTTGTTCTTCCTGGGGAGGTTTCTTCGTTGATGTGTATGCATATACAGTCGACGATCGTGGATCGGATTAAGGCTGGCCAGATTGGAGATCCGAAGTTGGTTAAGATTCGGGAGCAGGTGGAAGCCGGTCTGCGGACTGACTTTTTGATTCGTGAGGATGGCTCGCTGAGGTTTGGAGCCAGGTTGTGTATGCCAGCTGGGGATATTAGAGAGGAGTTGATGGTGGAGGCACACAGTTCGCCGTATTCTGTGCATCCTGGTGGCACTAAGATGTACCAGGATCTTCGTCTGAACTATTGGTGGCATGGCATGAAGAGGAGTGTGGCTCGGAGTGTAGCCAAGTGTTTGGTTTGCCAGCAAGTGAAGGCGGAGCATCAGCGTACGGCCGGGTTGCTACAACCGCTTCCGATTCCAGAGTGGAAGTGGCAACACATCACTATGGATTTCGTGACTGGACTACCTCGGAGTCCGAGGCAGAATGACGCGATTTGGGTGGTCGTAGATCGATTGACCAAATCCGCGCACTTTATTCCTTTCCGAGTGGGACAGTCTACTGAGGCGCTAGCAAGGAGATACATGGAGGTAAATTCTTTTACTCTCCGTTTCCATTTCCTTTTTCTAGTTTAGATGGTGATGTAACATGAATCGTGCAGGAGGTCGTGTGACTTCATGGGGTCCCCGTGAGTATCGTGTCGGACAGAGACACGAGATTCACATCTCAGTTCTGGCAGAGTTTGCAGAAGAGTTTGGGTACGCGTCTGAGTTTCAGCACGGCGTACCATCCGCAGACGGATGGCCAGTCCGAGAGGACGATTCAGATCTTGGAGGACATGCTGAGGGCGTTGGTCGCTCCGGATATACACACCCGGATAACGGTTGTAGTTTTACCGCAAGCGCACGGTATAGCGGCGAGCGGGTTATCGAACACAGGGAGGACGAATGACCGTGCTTGCTCCAATCAACCTGGCTATTAAGAAGAGAGAAATTTGCCTTTGGCGATCCTGTCACAATCGTCAGACAAAGTACGGAAATATCAAATCAAATAAAGAACGTCTAGGGAATTGGGGAATTCCCGCTACTCACCGTATTTCGTCAATGTGGGTCATTGGTATCAAAATTGCTAGAATAAAATTTCGGATGAACTAGTTGCAACTGAATGTAAAACCTAGCTCACGCTCTCGCGCTGTTGCCGGTCTATAGCTATCCTAAGTTCGGGTCCAATCTCTTGCAAACCCTAGCCTAGGGAAGCTAGCATTAGGATCAACATCATCGTTCAATCGCGCCCCGAGCCCGCTCTCGTGCAAACTCGGGCCACGACCTAGGTTGGGATAGTTCCTACCCGTCCAATCTCTTGCAAACGGGTATCGGCACGGAATTGCAACCGGAAACCCTAGTATCGGTCCAATCTCTTGCAAACCGATACTACGGAAATTTGATTCCAACCCAATTCGGATTTCTAGGGTTTCCTATCGAATTGGGATCCAATCTCTTGCAAATCCCAATCGATATGAATACCTAGCCATCCGTAGTAAATTGATCCCAATCTAATCCATAATAGCAATTCTAGCAAAATTCCTACCAATCATCACAAATCTGAAATTGGGCTTGTAGGGTTCATCCCCACGCCCCAAGACGTGGAGACTACTCACAATTCATAGCACAAACACAAAAATAATCAATGAAATTAGCAAGAGAATTCATCACAATATTGAGAGAAGCAATAAAAATAGTATTTTTAGAGGAGAGAGACACAAACCAATGGAGTTCTTCAAATAATTCAACAAAAATCAACTTTTGTCTCCTCTCCAATCACAAGAATAAAGCTAAAAGTTAATCTAAAAAGCTGCAAAAATCTAAAAGAAAAACCCTCAAAACTAGGGTAAAACAGGGGTTAAATACCCCCCAAAATCGTCCAAAAAACTCTGACCAAAATACCCATGCGCAGCCTGAAATCCGCAATTTTCGCTACAGGCAGTGCGTCGCACTCGGCCGAGTGACAAATGTCGCTCGGCCGAGTGAGAAACCCTGTAAATTTCCAGTAAGTCTGGGTCTTCGGGGGTCTTCACTTCGGGAGTCGCTCGGCCGAGTGAGTTGTCGTCACTCGGCCGATGGCTTCTTGGTACTCGGGCGGTCGGCATTTGCCACTCGGCCGAGTGGGTCTTCTGAAGCTCATGCAGACGAAAAACAGTAAGTTGGCGATTTTTTACATGCGTCGTCTGGGTGCCACTCGGGCGGACGGGATCGCTTCACTCGGCCGATGTGGCTTCCCATGCTCGGCCGAGTGCACGCATGAAACGTATCCGATCTGGTCGGCCGAGCAGTGTCTCGCTGGTCGGCCGAGTGACTCCTTCACTCGGCTGAGTGGGACACCAAAAATGCCCAAATAGCTTGTTTTGGCCTCCTCGTCGCTCCCGCGACGTTCTTTCTTCTTCCGCTCCTCTCCAACAGCAAAATACCCCTCGGGGAGGTCGTCGGTGACACTCTGGAGTAGGCGTATCTCGAGATCACTCCAAATCGCTCCAAATCACCTGAAATGCGACAAAAACAACAAATCGTGGAAAGCATCGCAATATCGTCGATATATCGTGAAAAACATGATTTGGGCGATCTAAATGGCATGCAAACATGCGGGAAAAAATTGTAAAATAAGGAGTGATCAAAATCCCCCAAGCTTACCTCTTACTCGTCCTCGAGGAAGATAAGTAGGAGGCGAACCCGGTGGATTCGGAAAACGAAAACGGCGAAAGACGAAAAAAATGAAAAAAAAACGAAGAAGAACGAAAAACGAAATAAAAACAAAGAAGAAAGAAAGAAGCGAAGAGGGAAGCTGCTAGATCATTTTCTCAGGACATGGGTTTCGCTTACTCATATAGTATGCACTGAATGAAGAACACATGTCAAAGAATTTTATTTTGATATCATAGTATATTAGTGCAATTAGAAATAGAAAACCCACGAACAACGATATAATCATGAAAAACGGAATAATTTTAGAATTAACATCGTCTGAATCATTTAAAGCGGTATACAAATCGCAGATCACACACTTTTCAATCGAATGCTTTCTATGAGGAGTATAAGAGTATCACACGATAGAAAAGAAAGAATAGATACGTGTGGATTTCATGAAGTGAGTGCTAGGCATAGATTTCTGGACTTCGTAAAGCTAAAAATAATCTCACCGAGTATAGAATATTACTTAGCCTAGGTTGTCGTGCAACGTCAAGTAGTCGCTCTCTCACACATCATCGGATTCCCTCCCCCAAGCTTATCTATAAGCATGGTGGCATAAAAAATATTTACATCCCCATTTTTTTTATAAAGCTCCAAAAGCAATGAAAATAAATACAAAAAAAGAGAGAAGAGAGAGAAAACATGAGGTGGGATCTTTTATTGAGGTTCTTTCCTCTTTTCTTTTCTTTTTCTCTTTTTTTTCCTCTTTTTTTTTCAAATAGAGAATATATACACAATGATCCCAACTCAAAGAGAAGTAAGAGCATATAAGAAATATTTTTATTTTTTTTTCCTTTTTTTTGAATTCGGGAAATTTGGAGCTAGGATATAATAGCGGGGGAAATGCCATATAATAGAATCGTTAAGGGGAGATTCACCAATGATTTTAAAATAGAGAAATGATGTTCAAGATTTGTGGAGAAAGAAATAAATATATCTCTCGGTTCACTCTATAAGACGTGCACGACAACTTCAGCAGGGTAATCTAATCTACTCAGTTTCGATCACAAAAAAGCTAACTAATCCAGATTTATCATAGCTAACATCATTCAATCATCCTGAAGTGAAATGTACAAATCATGCATATAGAAGTGATATAGGAAAAGAAATCGGTACTCCAGATATAAGGATTCAATGCGTGAATCTTGGTGTGTTTTCTGCGATAGCATACATATGAATATTCAGACTCAGCTAATAATAAAGTTTCTTCCATTTCCATGTGGAAAAGTGTGGGTTACTATTCCTAAATGCAAGGCAATGTCATAGCATATGATATCAGAAATAAAATCTAAGACATGACAAATATAGCATGCATATAGAGTAAGCTAACTCCACGTTATCATCATCATAGAAAAGTCATCTCTAGCATGTGATGAAAAAGAAAATAAAGATAAAGGGGAAAATAGAACTATTTACAATGCGGCACACAGAAAGATAAGAAAAATGTGATGCATGGTAAAATAAAAGAAAAACATGATGAAAATAAGTGTAAAAACGGAAAACGGCGTGAAAAAACTAAAAATAAAGGTGGCAAATCGAAAAAGAACGTGAGAACTCACTCCCCCAAGATAAATGGCACAGTGTCCTCAATGTGCAAAGTGTGGCACACCGAGAGACAAGCAATGGGAGGGGTAAGTGAGGGTGCATGCATGATGGAAGAAAGAAAAAGAAAAATAATGAAAGGAAAAATATGATGCGGACGTGAAGCATGCAAATAAAGGAGTGATACAGATATATAGGTGTGGCACCAAAAAATCTCCATCTCTCCCAAAAAAGATATATAAAGATATGAGCAGGATGAGAAACCAAAATAAGTGAGGGGAGGGGGGTGGTCAAAAAGCATCAGGACCCAGCAGAAACGGGCAGCACAACGGCAAAAATAATCGATGGCATCAAGGGTGCCTAAGAAGGTGGTGCTGCGCCGTCTCCGTCCTGAGGCGGAGGAGGAGGTGGTGGTGGTGCAGGCTGCTGAGCGGGGGTGGGTGTGGAAGTGGAAGCAGGCTGAGTGTGTGTGGTAGTGGGGGTGGGAACCTGCTGGGTGGGTACGGGTACGCGGGGGAGACGCTCCAGGACCTGGGTAAGACAGTAGTGAATCTGCGGGAGCAGGTCAAAGCGGCCAGCCATCGCAGTGACGGTGGCGGTCAGGGTCCTAAGGTCTCCTCTGAGGCCACTCACCGCACCCTCGAGAGCACGAATGCTCAGAAGTACAGTGTCGGGGGGAGGTGGTGCAGAGGGACGCACCGGTCTGGGCTGTGCAGGTCGGGGCTAGCGTACTCTAGTGGCGTAGGTGACGGGCTCAGCAGGCAAGGGAACAAAAGGGGCTGCACTCGCCAGTGTGGGCCTGGCCTCAGTGCGAGGCTGGGTAGGACGGTGAGAAGTGGAGGCAGCAGCAACGAAAGAAGAGTACAAAAGTAGCGGCGTGGCGGTCAGAGAGGTCGGTGACACAGAAGTGTGGACAGACGCCACGACACTCTCGGAAAATACAGCAGTGGTGGAGACAGAGGCGGAGACTACGGTCTCTACAGCGGTGGCAAAAGAGTGCTCTCCGCACTCAACTATAGTCGGCGGGCGCTCGGGTGGGGCAGAGGAAACGGGCTCAGCAGACAGAGGGCCAGTGGTGGTGGTGGCGTATGTGGAGGCAGTGGGGGTGGGCTCAGCTAGGGTACTCCCGACACCGACAGCAGTGTGGACAGAGGTGTCAGGAGCAGCGGAAATATCAGGGATAGGCTGAGGGTCCACGGGGTCAACAGGGGCAGCGGGCTCAGCGGGTGCAACAGGGTCTGCGGGGGCAGCGTGGGCAGCGTGAGCCTGCTCGGCCTCGAGCACGTATGCGGCTGGGATTAGAACATCCATCGCAGGGAGCCAGTCCACCTAGGCCGGTGCAATCTGAGTCCGAGCTGGGCTCAGAAGAATCATGTAATCGGCACTGTAAGGGCCGTGCAGCCAGACCCAGTGTCGCTCACCGTGCGGACGCAAAATCTTCATCTGGGCCATAACATCAATCGACAGAGAAGTGGGGCCCGGTGCTCGTCGCAGGTCGTCAGGGAAGTCCTCGCCGGTCATAAGGGCGAGCAAGGTGATCAGGCCGCCGCAACATATCGGTGAGCGAGCGCCCACCGATACAATGATGCGGTCCAAAAACCAAGCCGCGACATCAATCACGATGGCGGGGACCAGCTCATCGCCATCCCTAGATAGAGCTCTGGGTCGTGTCATCGTGTAGAGCATGTAGAGCTCTGGCGTGGACATCGTACCCGGCTCATATCTGGCCAAAAAGGTCGTCGCCATAAGGCGCTGAGCTATACGGAGGCAGGGATGGACAATGGCCGAGGTCTTGGCCCTACTAGGGTCAAAGGCAGCGTGAAGACCCGTAATCCGGGCCCAGAAGGCGCCGGCATCGAAGGAAGGTGGGGGGATATGGGTGGGGGCGTAACCTCGATCGGCCCCGGGGACGTCGGGCCACGAAAAGAAAGCTCTCATCATACCGAGAGTGACTTGGCACTCCCGGTCCATGAACCGAAACGAGCATCCCTCGTCGGTCCGGGCAATCGAACTAAGTACCTCAAGTGTCGGGCGGATAAACGTGTCCGCCGACACCTGAAAGAAATCTCGCCAGCCCACGTTGTCGTACAACGTGAGCAACCCCTCTAGTACCCCCAGGCGTCCTAGGTCTGCAAGGTGTGCGAACCTGGAGGGTACGATCGAGCGCTGGGAGATACGCTCGAAAGCGACGCGGTGTGCGTCGTTCTGGAACGTGATCCCCAGCGGCCCGATAAGTGGAGCCGGAGGTGGTGGCTGTGGAGCGGCAGGGAGTGGCTGTGCGGGCTCTGCAGGCTGTGCGGGGTGTGCGGGGCCTGCAGGCTGTGCTGGGTGGATGGAGTGTGTGGGAGAAGGCGGAGGAGAGTCCTCCACCTCGTGGGAGGGGCTGGCATCATCCGACCGCTTCTGCTTGGCGGAAGCTCTCCTCGACCTCGGCCGTGTCCGGGGCGGCATATGGGCCCCGAGCGCGCACCAAAAAGCGTGAAAAGTGCGGCGTGCGTAAAATAAAGGAAAGAATGTACCACGACACGCCGCGAGTGCAAAGCAATGGAAGCATGCGAAGACGACACCTCCACACAGCCCAAATCAGTCCCTGGAAGCTCCCCTGGGCTCCCCTAAGCTCCCAAAAATAACCTGCGCATGAAACGGAGATATCAGCGAGTAATATTCAAAGCGTATGGGGCATTACGGATATAATAGATAGAAATAGAAATTAATTTGGGTTTGGGGTTCGTTAAGCACATGGATCCTCGAAAAATACACAAAAAGAGGAGAAATAGGCGAAAATGGGGTTACCGGAGTCGGCCGGAGCAGTGGCCGCCGGCGGCGACTCGGGCGAGGAGCGGCGGTGGCTCGACCGGCGGTGGGTGGTCGAGCGGTGGCGCGGGGTCGACGGTCGGGCGAGTGGGCGAAGGGTTCGGGCGAGGGAGCTGAGGGGTCGGGGCGCTGCGATTTGTTTCGTTTCGAAAAATGCGCCCGACCCCGCCCCCTTTTATAGGAAAAAGTTACGACTCGGCCGAGTGATTGGGTCACTCGGCCGAGTGAGATCAATGGAAAATTCCTCCCCGCTTACGCTTCGGCCGAGTGGCCTTGCCACCCTCGGCCGAGTGGAGTAAGTCCATTCGGCCGAGTGGCTCAAGCTACTCGGCAAGACTCGCCCTAGGAGCGTATCAGTTTTACTCGGCCGAGTGAATATATATACTCGGCCGAGTAGCAGTTATACGGAAATCAGGAAAATAAACAGAGAGTTGGGTACATCAGACTTCCCTCGTTCGTGAGCGGCTCGGCCGGACGAACTTGTGTACTCGGCCGAGTGACTAGTATACTCGGCCGAGTGGGCCTTGTGTTCTGCTGTTTGTCTTTGTTTGGGCTCTAAACTCCGTCTTTCTTCCTCCAGTCGATTTCATCTTCCTCCTAAGCATCGAGTGCCTTCCTGGGGCGCTCTTCGTCGCCTTGTGCATCCTCCTAATGATGGGTACCTCATTCTCCTCTCCTGTCAGGAAAAATAGGACCCGTTATCACAAGATTTTTGGGCGAACGACTCAAAACACTAAAAATTTCTAAAACAAAAATAAAAGAAAAGTAAAAATAAAGAAATAACCGTCGGGTTGCCTCCCGACAAGTGCTCGTTTAAGGTCCTGAGCTCGACCCCCTATGATTTTCAATTAATGCGGGATGTTTGGTGCATATGAGATGCACCCATCAAACTTTCCGGGGAGAACGCTTGGATTCGAAAGTTGCGGCGGCTTGTTCTCCCTCGGTGGTCTCCCGTCTCGAATAGTGTTGGGGGGAGGCTCCCCCAAGCTAGCGTTTGCTCCGGTCAACGGCTTCACCGGTGACGCCGATTTCCGTATCGGCGGAGCTTTCTTCGGAGACTTCAATTTCGAGAGCTTGCAGAGCTCTCGAATCCTTACGACATCAGCGTCGCCTTCATCGTTTTCAGCAGAGAGGTCAGGGGAATCATTTTTCTTCTCTTCTTGGCCTAAATCCGGGCCTTCCTCGAAATCCTCATCGAATAGAGCGCCAATGGAGTGGGGGATCGCCTCCTCAATTACCTCATCAAGGAGGTCCATGTAGTCAAGCTCCTCGTGGTAAGGCATGTGTTTCATAGCCTTAGGAATGTGAAGCTCCACCTCGATGTTGCCGACGTTTAAAGTTAGGGTACCTTCTCGCACGTCGACAATGACACCGGCGGTGGCGAGGAACGGGCGTCCAAGTATCAATGACGTATCTCCCTCCTCCTTAACGTCCATGATCACGAAGTCACATGGCAAGCATATGCCCCCCGGGACTTGTAGCGGGATGTATTCGGCGATCCCTACCGGCCTTGTTATCCGTCCATCGGCTAATTGTATCCGCATGTCTGTAGGTTTCAACTTCATCCCGGTGTTTAGCCTTAGGAACATGGAGAGAGGCATGAGGCTAACACTAGCCCCTAAATCTACCAACGCCTTTTGTAGAGGGACACCACCCAAGGTGCAAGGATTTCGAAAACTCCCCGGATCTTTGAATTTGGCCGGCTCCTTCTCTCTCTTGGTGAACCAAGAGCCCTCCTCGGCTAGCATGATCTTTTCCTTCCTCTTCCCCCCGAAATCAAATCCTTTAAAAATTTTGCGTACGTCGGGATTTCAACAATAGCATCAAGGAAGGGAATATTGAGGCTTACCCCTCTCAAATATTCGAGAAACTTTGCTAGTCGCTTCTCCATCTTCGCTCTAGCAAGCCTATGAGGGAATGGTACCGGTGGCATGAAACGCCTCTCTTCAAGCAATTGCTCCGCTCTAGATTTATCCTTTTCTTGCGGCTCTTTCTCCCTCTCAACTTCAACTACCGGCTCAATTGGCTCTACTCTCTCCTCCACGGGCTCCTCGGTTGGAATCATGACGGGAGTGGTGTCCTTCCCGCCTCTAGTTGTAACGGCAACCACGGCATTGATGTGGCCGGTGGCGCCCCGTGGGTTTTGCTCGGGTTGAGCCGGTAATTGTTGAGTATTCCAATTGAGCAACGCCAATTGCTCCGAGATTTGGCCTACAATGGTTGTAAGGGAGTCTTGGCCCGCCTTCAAAGAAGCATTAACCTTCTTTTGCTCGACCATAAACGCCTCCACTCTAGCTTCGAAGTCGGATTGTTGTTGAGCTTGTGGAGGGTTTTGATTTTGATTTCTCCACCCTTGATTGTATCCAGGCGGCCTATAAGGTGGAACTTGTTGCTTCGGTTGGAAATTTTGTTGTGGAGGCCCCCTCGGTGGATAGTGTTGTTGTTGGGGTGGTGGTGGTCGAGCTTGTTGAGGTGGTTGTTGTGGCGGGTTCAAAGCTCCTTCATTGTTGGCGTAAGAGAAACCAGGATGATTTCTTGTGGCCGGGTTGGCCCAATACCCTTGGTTCCCCGCAACATACTGTACTTGCTCCAAGGATCCTTCTCCTTGCTCTCCTCCCAAGTACATGGCTTGAGATTGGTCTTGCCAATCACACATTTGGTTCGTCAGTGCGGAGGTGGAAGGGGTTCCTTGGGGCTCCGTGATAAACTTCTCCAGTCTCTCCACTACCTTGTGGAGAGAATCAAACTTGCTTGTAAGCTCCGCTTCGGCCTTCGCCTCATAGATACTAGTTGGCTTCAAGGAGGAAGTAGAGTGTCCTCGCTCATCGCCCCATTGTTGATTGTTTGAGGCCATCTCCTCAATTAGGGCCGTAGCTTCTTCGGGAGTCTTTGATAAGATATCACCATTCGCCGCGGCGTCAATAATTTGTTTGGTCCCCGGTTGGAGACCATTGTAGAAGCTATGAACTAGCTCCCAATCTTCAATACTATGATGCGGGCATTGATGCTGCAGATCTTTAAAACGCTCCCAAGCCTCATAGAGCGTCTCTTGGGGTCCTTGCTTGAAGGACATAAGAGCGCTCCGGATCTTCACCGTCTTGGAAGGGGGATAGAACTTGTCAATGAATGCACTCGCCAACTCGTCCCAAGTGGTGAAGACTCCCTCAGCTTGCGTCCTCAACCAATAGAGTGCCTTGTCTTTTAGCGTGAAGGGGAAGAGGCACAGTCTGATGGCATTGATGGAGACCCCCGGCATCTGAAATGTGGCGCACTTCGACAAGAATAATTGGATGTGGTAGTGGGGATTTTCATTGGCATTCCCATGAAATGGATCCTGCTGCATCAGAACCACTAGTCCAGTCTTCAGCTCAAAGTTCTTGTCAGCCGCCAACTCCGGCATGGCAATGGATGAGGTCGTAGAAGAGGTCTTAGGCCGGAGCCTATCGCGAATAGAAATTATCCTCGCCATTCTTGCCGCTAATTGGTCCGCAGTTTCCGGGTTGGTCATAAACCTCCCTTCCGGATTTTATCTCCTTTCCGCTCTGATTCTCCGCACCGTACGTTCAATCTCGGGATCAAATAATATACCTTCAGGGTCTGCAGTGGATCTCATGTACATGCACATGAGAACAAAGTTTCAAAGAAGTGATTAGCGCAATGGAAGGGTTAGGTAAAAATAAATAAAAATAAAAATAAAGAAATAGCTAGGGTGATAAGATCAAACGCAATCGCCTCCCCGGCAACGGCGCCAAAAACTTGGTCGCTCCGGATATACACACCCGGAGAACAGTTGTAGTTTTACCGCAAGCGCACGGTATAGCGGCGAGCGGGTTATCGAACACAGGGAGGACGAATGACCGTGCTTGCTCCAATCAACCTGGCTATTAAGAAGAGAGAAATTTGCCTTTGGCGATCCTGTCACAATTGTCAGACAAAGTACGGAAATATCAAATCAAATAAAGAACGTCTAGGGAATTGGGGAATTCCCGCTACTCACCGTATTTCGTCAATGTGGGTCATTGGTATCAAAATTGCTAGAATAAAATTTCGGATGAACTAGTTGCAACTGAATGTAGAACCTAGCTCACGCTCTCGCGCTGTTGCCGGTCTATAACTATCCTAGGTTCGGGTCCAATCTCTTGCAAACCCTAGCCTAGGGAAGCTAGCATTAGGATCAACATCATCATTCAATCGCGCCTCAAGCCCGCTCTCGTGCAAACTCGGGCCACGACCTAGGTTGGGATAGTTCCTACCCGTCCAATCTCTTGCAAATGGGTATCGGCACGGAATTGCAACCGGAAACCCTAGTATCGGTCCAATCTCTTGCAAACCGATACTACGGAAATTCGATTCCAACCCAATTCGGATTTCTAGGGTTTCCTATCGAATTGGGATCCAATCTCTTGCAAATCCCAATCGATATGAATACCTAGCCATCCGTAGTAAATTGATCCCAATCTAATCCCTAATAGCAATTCTAGCAAAATTCCTACCAATTCATCACAAATCTGAAATTGGGCTTGTAGGGTTCATCCCCACGCCCCAAGACGTGGAGACTACTCACAATTCATAGCACAAACACAAAAATAATCAATGAAATTAGCAAGAGAATTCATCACAATATTGAGAGAAGCAATAAAAATAGTATTTTTAGAGGAGAGAGACACAAACCAATGGAGTTCTTCAAATAATTCAACAAAAATCAACTTTTGTCTCCTCTCTAATCACAAGAATAAAGCTAAAAGATAATCTAAAAAGCTGCAAAAATCTAAAAGAAAAACCCTCAAAACTAGGGTAAAAACAGGGGTTAAATACCCCCCAAAATCGTCCAAAAAACTCTGACCAAAATACCCATGCGCAGCCTGAAATCCGCAATTTTCGCTACAGGCAGCGCGTCGCACTCGGCCGAGTGACAAATGTCGCTCAGCCGAGTGAGAAACCCTGTAAATTTCTAGTAAGTCTGGGTCTTCGGGGGTCTTCACTTCGGGAGTCGCTCGGCCGAGTGAGTTGTCGTCACTCGGCCGATGGCTTCTTGGTACTCGGGCGGTTGGCATTTGCCACTCGGCCGAGTGGGTCTTCTGAAGCTCATGCAGACGAAAACAGTAAGTTGGCGATTTTTGACATGCGTCGTCTGGGTGCCACTCGGGCGGACGGGATTGCGTCACTCGGCCGATGTGGCTTCCCATGCTCGGCCGAGTGCACGCATGAAACGTATCCGATCTGGTCGGCCGAGCAGTGTCTCGCTGGTCGGCCGAGTGACTCCTTCACTCGGCCGAGTGGGACACCAAAAATGCCCAAACAGCTTGTTTTGGCCTCCTCGTCACTCCCACGACGTTCTTTCTTCTTCGGCTCCTCTCCAACAGTAAAATACCCCTCGGGGAGGTCGTCGGTGACACTCTGGAGTAGGCGTATCTCGAGATCACTCCAAATCGCTCCAAATCACCTGAAATGCGACAAAAACAACAAATCGTGAAAAGTATCGCAATATCGTCGATATATCGTGAAAAACATGATTTGGGCGATCTAAATGGCATGCAAACATGCGGGAAAAAAGTGTAAAATAAGGAGTGATCAAAATGATCGGCCCCGGATATACACCCGGAGAACGATTGTAGTTTTACCGCAAGCGCACGGTGTAGTGGCGAGCGGGTATCGAACACGAGGAGGTGGTGTTGGCTCCAATCTATCCTAGGTTGGTTTGACTACGAATGTATTATTGGTGGAGATGGCTATGGTATGATGTAATGGCAATGGTGGTGGATGTCGGTGTCGGTGATAAAAATGTTGGTTATGTATCGATTCAAATAAAATGTAATAAAAGATGTCTAGGGCTAGGGAATCCCCACTACGGACCGTCATGCATCATTGTGAATAGTGAATCGCAATATTAATAGACTTGCGTTGAGGTGAACTAGTCGTAACTGAATAGAGAACCAAGCTCACGCTCTCGCGCTGTTGCCGGTCTATAGCAAACCTAGGCTCGGGTCCAATCTCTTACAAACCCTAGCCTAGGCAAGCTAGCATTAGGATCAACGTCATCGTTCAATCGCCCCTCGAGCCCACTCTCGTGCAAACTCGAGTTACGATCTAGGTTGTGATAGTTCGTATTCGTCCAATCTCTTGCAAACGAATATGGGTATAGATTTATAATAAAAATCCTAGCTTTGGTCCAATCTCTTGCAAACGAAGTCTAGAGAATCTCGATTATAAACCTAAATCGAATATCTAGGCCTTCCCATCGATTAGGATCCAATCTCTTGCAAATCCCAAATCGATGGAAATCCCTAGTTATCCGTAGTAAATCAATCACAACCTAACCTCCTAGCAATTCTAGCGATTTAGAAATTCATTCATCACAAATATGAAATTAGATCCATAGGGTTCATCCCCAAACCCTAGAACAACAAATCTACTCTAGCATAGCAATAAGGATATGCGAATCAATAGAAATCATTGCTTGCATACAAAAAGATAGAAAAATAAAGATTCAAATAAAAAAGAAGAAAATACTTAGCTTGATGAAGATCTTCAATCCAAAATACAAGCTTTTAGATCCAAAAGGGGGCCTAGGGCATGGCCTAACCTCTAAAATAATCCTAAGAAAAACATATGGGGGCTAAGAAAACATAATGGGGATCCCCTCTAATGGTGGCTACAAACCCCTTAAATACTCTCCCAAAACCCTAGCAAGAAACCCTAGAAAACCCCCCAAAATCGTGCCCAAAAACAGCCCAAACCGCAACTTAAAATCTGGGCACGCCGCCGACTCGGCCGAGTGGAAAATATGACTCGGCCGAGTGGAAATTCCTGCACTGCAGCGTCAACTTGCAGAAGTTCTCCAGATTTCATCCGACCTCCGATTGGCGCATTCTTGGCAGCGTTGGAACCGTCATGAAGTCTACTATCCATAAAAAATATGAGAAAAATACTTTGATTGCTGGAATGATAGCAGATTTCAAAAGAGTGGGAGGCTGTCTGAAAATCTGGGCGCTGCGTGTCCTCGGCATCACTCGGCCGAGTGGACTTCTCAACTCGGTCGAGTGGTCTTCTCTACTCGGCCGAGTGACAGACCCCGTAAAATTCCAGTAAGTCGGGGGTCTTGGGGGGTCTGTCTTTGGAGGTGACTTGGCCGAGTGGCTTTACTCACTCAGCCGAGGGGCATTCGGTACTCGGCCGAGTCGGAACCGTCAAAAGCCTGTACAATTCCAGTAAGTCGGCCTTTTTTGATGGTGGATTTTCCATGCCACTCGGGCGATGCGATCTTCATACTCGACCGAGTGGGATATCGTCCCTCGGCCGAGTGCACGCCCAATTCCTTCTGTTGGAGCGTGTCCGGTCGGGTCGGCCGAGTGGTCTTCTTGCTCGGCCGAGTGAGTGCTCCACTCGGCTGAGTGGCATGCTGTAAATGCCCAATCTTCTCCGTTTCTCCTCCTCGTCGATCCTACGGAGTTTCTTCTTCTTCCACCCGTCTCCCATCGGCGAATAGCCATCAAAAGAGCCTTGGGTGGCGCTCCGGAGCGGGTGCAAGTCCCTTAAGCTCATTTTGCTCCCGATCGCTCCATATTTCCTGAAATCCGACAAAAACAAGAAATAGTGAAAAGTAACGCAATATCGTTGAATACTCTTGAAAATCACAATATGAGCAACCGAAATGGCGTGAAAACATGCAGAAAAATGGTGTAAAATATGGACCGATCAAAATCCCCCAAGCTTGCATCTTACTCGTCCTCGAGGAAGATAAGTAAAGAGACGAACTCGGGAGATGAAAAATAAGGAAATGAAATGAAAGAAAGAAAGAACACGAGGTGAAAGGGTTTGCTAGATTTTTCTCTCAAATCTCAAGCCATAAGCTACACATCACGATAACTTGGAAAATACGAATTACATGCTATAAGGATTTCAAATCTTACTTAGACATGGTACTTGCAAGCTTTTAAGAACAAAGGAAGGGATTCTCTAAATTCAAACAATCAATTCATATCCACATCACACATTTCATAGAATTTAATATACCAATGTTGGCAATGCACTTTTCAATTAAAAGTTTTAAGTGAAGCATATAAGATACACACCAAGCATGCAATAGAGAATGGAATAGGAGTCATGGCATTCACACATTTATTTCAAATCATGAAAAATCTCCATATCTAATATATTTTGCTAAGTTTAAGCATTATCGAATATTCCCATTCATGCACGTCTCCACTCTAATGTCATACTCACTCATTTGGTCAAATGAATTCACCCCCCAAGCTTAGCTTGAGGCGTCGCATCCAAAGGAATATAATAGTGGAAATGGGATTTTTGCCTTGGTTTTCCCAAGTATTTTGTGGCTCCAATAATGAGATAGAGAAATATTTTTCTTTTTTTTTCTTTTGGACTTTGTTTCTCATTTTTATTTTTGGATTTTTGTAGGAGCTATATGATTTGTATTTTTTGGTTTTTGGCTCCTTTTTGGCTTTTTGGACTTTTTGGAGCTAACTTTTTCTTTTGTGGGGATTTTTTGGGAAATAGATGCGATATAAGTAGCTTTAGGAGGTGAACTCAAGTGACATGTAGAGAATAAAAAGATATATGTGGAGAAAGAAATAATGTAACACTCGGTTCACTCTAAGATGTGCACGAATGGTTCAATAAAATAATACTTCAACTAAAACTCATATGTAAGCATGGATATTCTCAATCAATTCAATAAATAGTGAAGTCAAGCAGTAAAGTTTACAACTATATCAGCCATGCAACAGAAGGTGAATAAGACAATAAAACTGATGCTTCAGATATACTAATGATGCGTGAATCTTGATGCATTTCCAACAAACGCATACTAAACACTAATCCATACATTCATTTTCAATTAATATCATGCATTCATGTAGAGGAATCATCAAAAGAAATAGATTTGCAAGAACATGTGAATAGCAAGACTATGGAATACTCTAAGTAGCATGGCAAGGAATAATAAGTATCGTGATGGCTACTAAAGCAATAAGACATATCATCATAAGGAACAAATCTAGCAAAAGGAGGTAAAGAGAAAAACAAGCACACAACATGATGCATGACACACATAAAAGGAAAATAAGATGGAAAAATCAAAAAAGATGATGCAAAAATTTGAAATTTTTTTTTAAAAATCCTAAAAATAAAGTAAAAGTGCAACTAATGCATCTAAATGGTATGGAAATGCACTCCCCCAAGCTTAAACTTCACATTGTCCTCAATGTGATCATAGTGGAAGAATATGAGGAACAACGATAATAATAGGGGGGTGAATGAAAAATGATGAAATGAATGACATGAAATCCTAATGCAACTACATGCACATACAATGATGCATGAGAGCGCCTTCCCCCAAGCTTATACCAAACAATCCTATTCAAATGACTCAATCAAAAATGTCATGGCTTTGCAAAGCGTGATCAAGTCAGATGAATAAGAAAGTGAGTATTCACTTGAAAGAAATGCTCGATGGTGGTGAGCAAAAGGATGTGGTATATCAAAATATGGGGAGGGGAATTAATATAATAGGTTTGGGATGTAAAAGATTTTTGTTGCCGTCATATGAGGTGATATTTATTCAAGCAAATCTATACGGTCCTCTCGCTGCCGAGAGGATTCGAGTTTATTGAAAGCATAAAATTTTCTACACTACTGGATTGATATCACCTATAGCAAAAGGCGGATCCAGTATCTTTACCGGTGCAGGTAACTGCTCCAACTGCTCTTTCCGTGGCTCTGCCAGGCGCGCATGTCCACGAACACCAACGAACTCCAGCAATGCATCCTCCAGCATTCCCACAAGGACTCCACCTGTACCCTGTAGAGAATAGGATGCATCAGTTCGCTGCAAAAAATTCACCCTCGTAATAAAAGTATCCCAAAGAGGATCGTCTACAGAAATATGTGGAATAAATACTGGTGGACGATACTTCCCTGGAAATAATCCAATATCCTCACGTGCCATGATGGCTGTCTCCATGGTATCCTCTCTCAGCTGCTCAGGTAAATCTAGATCATAGGTGTGGACCTCCTCGATAGGCTCGTCGAACTGTGACACATCCAAGCATACCTCCGGTCCATAATCGTATGTGTGCTGCAAAAGGTATGACGTGTCAAAAATATCTGAATCAAAATAAATATCAAATGGAATGCATGATTCAGAAATGGAGTGGGTAAAAATATCTCCCTGAGTGGGAGCAGTAAGCTCTGTGGGGTAGTCCTCGACGTCAGTGGAAGGATGAGGTGGCTGCGGGAGCTCTAATGGAGGAGAATAGTGTTCGGGATCCTCATGAATGGCTGTGTCCTCGTCCCGATGCACGACCTCCTCGGTGATAAGCTCTGGCTCTGTGTGTAAGGCCTCCTCAAAAGCATGCTCTGGCTCTGCATGTGAGGCCTCCTCGTCAATATGCTCTGGCTCGACAGTGTGCTCCTTTGCCTTCTCATCAACTATCAATATGGGCTCTCTCTGGAATGGTGATGTTGGCTGCTCAAGTGTGTCAGCTTGTGGGGATGTATCATGTGGAGGGGAATGCCCGCAAGCAATCCGAAAATATAGTCTATCCCCTTCAAGACTGACATGGATGTCCTCCTCAATTGTTCTTGCAGCCGAAACACGATTCATAACAAAATCTGCAAATCGTAGCTCAAATGCATCACCTGCTATAATGCTCTCTGAACCGGTGAACCTCACTGACTCCAAGAGACCCTCCAATAATCTCTGAAATCCATCCTCCTCTGGCTGCGCTGGTGGCTCAATTTCTGCTTCCTCCACTGTACCTTCGTCCATCCACTCTTCATATGCAACAACTGTATTGTAGGATGTGGGATCGACGGTGGCACATTCTGGCTCTGGTAATATGATTGGAGATGCTTCTTGCCCATAAGATGAAGGAACAGAACTGATATCTTTGGGAATCGTCGCAACCTTAAACATGAGTGCATTCATTTCAAGTTGCCTCTTCACCCGTTCCAATAGAAGGTTACTCTTTTCAAGCCCGGCTTGCATTTCAACCTGGTGTGCATGCATCTCATCAAAAGAGATCCTTTGTCTCTCATCAAGCTCGGGCCAGTGTATCTCCCCAAAAAAGTATTCTCCCATCTGAGCACTCTGATCAAAATCTATGGTCCACGTAGTATAATCCATAGCACCTGATCAACAAAGATAAATACCTGGAGAAAAGATATCAGTGGCACAAAAGAATATAGAAATGATAATAATGGTGGCGGGGGTGAAAATTTCCTTTTGTTAGTTTTTTTTCCGTAGTCTAATCAACCTAATTGTGACAAATTGGCACCCAACGGAAACCTCCCCGGCAACGGCGCCAAAAACTTGATCGGCCCCGGATATACATCCGGAGAACGATTGTAGTTTTACCGCAAGCGCACGGTGTAGTGGCGAGCGGGTATCGAACACGAGGAGGTGGTGTTGGCTCCAATCTATCCTAGGTTGGTTTGACTACGAATGTATTATTGGTGGAGATGGCTATGGTATGATGTAATGGCAATGGTGGTGGATGTCGGTGTCGGTGATAAAAATGTTGGTTAAGTATCGATTCAAATACAATGTAATAAAAGATGTCTAGGGCTAGAGAATCCCCACTACGGACCGTCATGCATCATTGTGAATAGTGAATCGCAATATTAATAGACTTGCGTTGAGGTGAACTAGTCGTAACTGAATAGAGAACCAAGCTCACGCTCTCGCGCTGTTGCTGGTCTATAGCAAACCTAGGCTCGGGTCCAATCTCTTGCAAACCCTAGCCTAGACAAGCTAGCATTAGGATCAACGTCATCGTTCAATCGCCCCTCGAGCCCACTCTCGTGCAAACTCGAGTTACGATCTAGGTTGTGATAGTTCGTATTCGTCCAATCTCTTGCAAACGAATATGGGTATAGATTTATAATAAAAATCCTAGCTTTGGTCCAATCTCTTGCAAACGAAGTCTAGAGAATCTCGATTATAAACCTAAATCGAATATCTAGGCCTTCCCATCGATTAGGATCCAATCTCTTGCAAATCCCAAATCGATGGAAATCCCAATCTATCTGTATTAAATCAATCACAACCTAACCTCCTAGCAATTCTAGAGATTTAGAAATTCATTCATCATAAATATGAAATTAGATCCATAGGGTTCATCCCCAAACCCTAGAATAACAAATCTACTCTAGCATAGCAATAAGGATATGAGAATCAATAGAAATCATTGCTTGCATACAAAAAGATAGAAAAATAAAGATTCAAATAAAAAAGAAGAAAATACTTAGCTTGATGAAGATCTTCAATCCAAAATACAAGCTTTTAGATCCAAAAGGGGGCCTAGGGCATGGCCTAACCTCTAAAATAATCCTAAGAAAAACATATGGGGGCTAAGAAAACATAATGGGGATCCCCTCTAATGGTGGCTACAAACCCCTTAAATACTCTCCCAAAACCCTAGCAAGAAACCCTAGAAAACCCCCCAAAATCGTGCCCAAAAACAGCCCAAACCGCAACTTAAAATCTGGGCCCGCCGCCGACTCGGCCGAGTGGAAAATATGACTCGGCCGAGTGGAAATTCCTGCACTGCACCGTCAGCTTGCAAAAATTCTCCAGATTTCATCCAACCTCCGATTGGCACATTCTTAGCGGCGTTGGAACCGTCATGAAGTCTACTATACATAAAAAATATGAGAAAAATACTTTGATTGCTGGAATGATAGCAGATTTCAAAAGAGTGGGAGGCTGTCTGAAAATCTGGGCGCTGCGTGTCCTCGGCATCACTCGGCCGAGTGGACTTCTCAACTCGGTCGAGTGGGCTTCTCTACTCGGCCGAGTGACAGACCCCGTAAAATTCCAGTAAGTCGGAGGTGTTGGGGGGTCTGTCTTTGGAGGTGACTCGGCCGAGTGGCTTTACTCACTCGGCCGAGGGGCATTCGGTACTCGGTCGAGTCGGAACCGTCAAAAGCCTGTACAATTCCAGTAAGTCGGCCTTTTTTGATGGTGGATTTTCCATGCCACTCGGGCGATGCGATCTTCATACTCGGCCGAGTGGGATATCGTCCCTCGGCCGAGTGCACACCCAATTCCTTCTGTTGGAGCGTGTCCGGTCGGGTCGGCCGAGTGGTCTTCTTGCTCGGCTGAGTGAGTGCTCCACTCGGCCGAGTGGCATGCTGTAAATGCCCAATCTTCTCCGTTTCTCCTCCTCGTCGATCCTACGGAGTTCCTTCTTCTTCCACCCGTCTCCCATCGCCGAATAGCCATCAAAAGAGCCTTGGGTGGCGCTCCGGAGCGGGTGCAAGTCCCTTAAGCTCATTTTTGCTCCCGATCGCTCCATATTTCCTGAAATCCGACAAAAACAAGAAATAATGAAAAGTAACGCAATATCGTCGAATACTCTTGAAAATCACAATATGAGCAACCGAAATGGCGTGAAAACATGCAGAAAAATGGTGTAAAATATGGACCGATCAGGCGTGCATGTTGGATTTCAAGGGTTCGTGGGATGACCATCTACATCTGGTGGAGTTTTCCTACAATAACAGCTTCCAGGCGAGTATTGGCATGGCGCCTTTCGCCGCTCTTTATGGGAGGAAATGTCGATCGCCATTGAGTTGGGATGACGTTGGTGATCGGGAGCTGTTGGGACCTGAGATGATTGTGGAGGCTGTGGATATTGTCAGGAACATTCGGGAGAGGTTGAGGATTGCTCAGGACCGTTATAAGCATTGGGCGGATGCTAAATGCCGTCCTTTGGAGTTTCAGCCGGGCGATCATGTGTTCTTGAAGATTTCCCCGAATCGTGGAGTGATTCGTTTTGGGAAGCGAGGGAAGTTGAGCCCGTGATACATTGGACCGTTTGACATTCTGGAGAGGGTTGGCGAGGTAGCCTACCGCTTAGCCTTGCCGCCATCCTTGGAAGGAGTTCACAATGTTTTCCATGTATCGCAGCTTCGTCGATACATTAGTGATCCGTCTTATGCTGTGGATTTCTCGGAGATTACCGTTCGCCCTGATATGACGTATGACCAGCAGCCAGTGCAGATTCTGGACAGGCGTCAGAAGTCACTTCAGAACAAGGTTGTCAATCTTGTGAGGGTGATGTGGCGACACGGCTCGCCTGGAGAGTCTACTTGGGAGAATGAGGATGAGATGCGAGAGCGTTTCCCACTTTTGTTTCTGGACACGTGAGTGTTGGGAAATTCCGAGGACGGAATTTTTCTTAAGTTGGGGAGGATGTAACGACTGGTTTTCATGTATCTGGATTTATTATATTATATATATATGTTTTGGAGGATTTTCTCCTCATGTGTAGTTTTCGTCTCCGTAGCTTTCATTTTCGATCGTTTCATCGTGTTTTCTTAGCTTCTTCCTTAGAATCGTCGATTTCGGAGTAAGTCATTCGTGACGGGCTTCATAACGGTCATATCTTACTGTTAGATCAGGCCTAGGAGTCTTAGGAATCGATCCCGGAGCTCTGCGCTCCATTTCGGAACTTTTGGTGCACGTTAGCCGGTGTAAGAAGGGGCACCGACCGACTAGATGACGATCCAGTCGGTCGGAAAACCTTCTTGAACCGACTAGTTTGCTTTGTTAAAATGTTTAGAAGTTACTGTTTATCGTTAGTCGGTCTAAGAACGTTGGTTGACCGACTAGGTTGCAAACTAGTCGGTCGGCAATGCTTCTTTAACCGACTAACTCTTTAACTATTTTTTACACTAGTTACTGTTTACTCTTAGTCGGTCTAAGAACGTTCATCGACCGATTAGATGTCAAACTAGTCGGTCAGTAGTTGTTCTTTGACCGACTAACTCTTAGTTCAGGTTTTCGACTGGAGCTACTGTTTACACTTAGTCGGTCTGCGTTGGTCAACCGACCGACTAGTTCTCAAACTAGTCGGTCAACAGTTGTTCCTTGACCGACTAAACTGTACAGGAAACCCTAGTTTTACCCTAGCCGCCACCAAACTCTATAAATACCCCTCCAAACGTTTTCTTCTTCTTCCTCATGACCTAAAACCCTAATTTCTCCCCCATTGAGCCCCCATCTTCCTCAAACCCTTATTCCTTCATCCCAAGCCCAAAATCCATCATCCAAACCCTCACTTAACACTTTCCACCTCTCATCTTCCCCAAACTTTCATCAAACCCCCAAAATCCACATCAAACCCATTTCTCCAGATTTTCTCCATTCTTTCCAGATCTGAACCCTGTAGGAATATGGTGCCCTCGAGGCCATTTATTCCTGTGTGAATAGCACAAACATCTTGTTCGAAATAACAGTAAGCTGTTTGGTAATAATTTATCTAAGCTATATTGTAATGTAGTCAACTTTAGATATAAACTTAGGTAAAGTCCTGAGACTTTATGCAAGGTCAAACGGGTATCGAGATGAGTATCTCGATCATGGAGAAACGTTTGACCGTCTGTAGCATAAGTCTAAAATGGTTCGTGGTCGTAGATGTTCCGAGACAAGGATATCGAAACATCGGATAGACCATTGTGTCTTAGTCTTCACCGTTTAGCGGTGGCGATGATCTCATGATCGCTTGACTTGGCGAAGTCGAAGACGAGACACAGGTGCTCATTAGAATGAGTTCACTGAACGATCCACAAGAGTTATCATATGGTTATATTGACCAATCTGTCAGTGATAACTCTGAGTGATGATAGGATAGTTGGTCTTTTGACTTGAGGTCATTTTGACGGACCTGTGCGTGAACGGTGCCACTTAGATCAATTGACCTAGCTTCGAGGCAAGGCCTGTCGAAAGGTCTTTTGATTGGGTGTCACTTGAAACGTACGAGGCGAGTAATGACCAAGAGAGGATTCGTCTCTCCCGGTCAATGGGAGTTAGTGTCGTAGAGTTAGTTCGGTCTTTAGTAAAAACTCTGCGCAGAGTATGTTGGAAGAAGTCCAACATTAGTTGACTAAAGATCGATAGAAACTAACCGGAGTCAAGTTATTGGGGTTGACAGTTTGACCGTACCCCAGACTTGATCTACACGACATAGTTAAGACGAAAAGACTATAACTACGGAATTCATCACGGAAACAGTCAGGTGGTCCCGACAATACTCATGTCAATGAGTCAACCACATAATGATGATTCCTGAAGCAGGGACGGCAACCACTGCTCGTGGTCACTGCCGTATAGGGCTTCGAGCCCAACCTGTTGTAAGGGTCAGGCTGTAGGGTCTCACACAGAGTGCAATGCTTCGTCTAGTAATAGGTAGAAAATAAATAGGGAGAATATTTGCATTTGATGCAAAAGAAGAGATAATTGCATTTGATGCAATATGATAATTTAAGCTTAGATAGGGACTATTTTGCATTTGATGCAAAAGTGATTAAATATGTATTAAATTGTTTAATACAATATTTAATGAAATAAACGCAAGGAAAAGTTCATGGGTAAGACGGGAATGTCCCGGTCTAGACCCAGGTTCGAACGGCGTCCAAATCGGACACCAGATGATCAAGTTATGCTCAAAACAGCCCATAGGATCAGACCGGGTCAGACCAGGCTAACCCAGACCAGACTAAGTCTGGCCTGGGCGCCTGGCCAGACCTGGCTGAGCCAGGTCGCCAGCCCAGGCGCCTGGGCTCAGGCCCAGGCGCTGGGCGCCTGGGCCAGGCCCAGGCGGGCCTGCCCAGGCGCCTTGGGCGCTGGCCCAGGCGGGCCGCCCAGGCGCCCTGGGCGCCTGGGCGCCTGGCCCAGGCCCGGGCCAGGCGCCCTGGCCTGGGCCAGGCGCCCAGACTGGGTGCACCAGCCTGGGTGCGCCCAGACCAGGCGTCCAGCCTGGTCTGGGCTCACCCAGTTGGTCTGGTGGGTCCCGCTTGTGCAGAAATTCTGCCCTAGGGCAGAACAGATTTGACGGCTCAGTTTTTTATGAAAAACTAGCCGTGGGTTGATCTTTGGACGATCAATTGGAGGGTCAAACGAACTCCGATTGACGAACGGTTTTTTCCTATGCGTTCACCGTTGAACGCTTGTCGTATTGATAGGTTGTATCAATCTTGAAGCTCAACGGTGAGTGAGTTAAAATTCACGGAAGTTTGCACTTTGTAAAGTGCAAACTAACTTGATTTAATTAACTCTAAATTTTAGTCCCACATCGGATTTTGAGAAAGGGGGAGAGTCCGCCGCCTATATAAATAGGGGTCTCCCCCCTTCCTCAAAACTCGTCCCAAGCTCTAGATCTGAGCGGCTCTCGTAAATGTTGGAGCACGCTCGGATCTAAGCTTAAATAAATATTTCTCTTCTCCCTAAATTTCTGCCTTACTCCTGCGGGCTCTAGCAAAGCCACAAAGGAGTTCGGATTCTGGATCTGAAATCTTGGCGGAGGTTTCACTCGCGTGAAACTTTCTTCGGCGCGTGGTTGGCTCGGCGGCACGGGGATTGATCGCCTCGGGATGCGGAGCGGTTCGAGGAGCGGTTCGGGGAGCGGTTCAAGGAGCGGCTCGGCGTGGGACGGGAGCAGCTCGGAAGACGGCGCGGAACATCTCGCCTGCTCCAGGGCTGAGATTCCGGGTATGTGGTTAAAGTATTTTTAGCATTAGTTTAGTTTAATCGCAGTAGGCTAGATCCTTCTTGGGATGGTCAGACCCATCCCAAGTCGGCATAGATTTTGGCATAGGGTCTTGGACCTTAGGGCTAAGTTAAAAAGTAGTTTTTAACTGCTTGTTAATTAGTTAACATAGTTTTTCTTCCGCTGCTTTTGTTTTTCCTGTCTATGTTCCGTCCGACTTAGGACGGGACTAGAGTTTTTGTGCCCTAAGGGACCGCCCAATCCCCAACAGTGGTATCAGAGCCTAGGTTTGCGTAGCGATCTAGGTACTGCGATTTTATTAAACGTGTTAATGCTTTTAAATTCTTTTCAAATGTTTTTAAAAAGGGTTATGAGATAAAATTTTTAAAAATGTTTTAGATGTTCAAAATTCTTTTTGATATTTTTGAACATGAAAATTTTAAAATAACGTTTTAAAATTTATGTGATAATTTTAAAACTAATTTTAAATATTTGAAAGTTTAAATTTATTTTGGATGCCTAGAAATTTTTATTTGATAAATTTTTAAGCATGAAAGTTTTAAAATGATGTTTTAATTTTATGAGATAACTTTAAAACTTATTTTAAAGATTAAAATTTTTATGAGATAAATTTTTTAAAATAGCATGCAAAGTTAGTGATTTTAAAAATTAAGTTTTTTTTTTATGAGATAAAAATAAAATATTTTTAAAATCATATTTTAAATTTAAATGTTAAATTTATGTATGCAGTCTAAAAATTGTTTATGCGATAAACTTAGTTTATTTAAATGTTAAATAGTTGTGCACTATCTTTATGCGATAAATTAGTGTAGAGTTATTTTAATGGCATGTTAATCTTGTCCCTTATTTGATAACACAAGACAACCCTTTAGGTTAGCCATTAAAAATGATTAAAATTTATTACTTAAATTTTAATGACATGCTATGTTTTAATAAATCATTAACAACAATATTAAGACCTAATTCCTGATTAGGGTAGTCCTTTAAATGATTTTTAAATTCTAATTGTTATAATTAATTTTCATTAAAGGACTTCGCTTCTAGCGTTGTTAATAAAATTTATTAAAATCCTAATAACGATTAGGGTAGCACGTGGACCTTATAGTTGATAAGGACTTAATAAAAGTTATTAAACAAATCCTAAAAATTTTGAATTTAAGGATTCAACTAGTTGATAGGATTAATTAGTTGTTAATAAAAGCTGTTTAGTCTATGGCATACATACAAAAATGACAAGCTTCATTCAATGGACCATGATCCAGTCAATGTGCTTGGCTAAGAGTTCTGGGTCAACCCTTGCTAGTCCAAGGGGTAGTGATCCTGGCTTAGTCAATTCCCTGGCTGAGTTCCGCTGGACCGCAATGTCGCGAATCATGATTGTATGACACCCTGGACTATATCTAAGTCAAATACGTTAATGATCTTTTTCAAGATTAGTCGTATCCCTCCTTGTTTTAGGGGTTAGTAACTATAGGACCCGCGTTATAGTTGTTGAGATACACTCAAGCTGTAACCTGGCAATCTTGTAGAAACCAACTCCTTAAATACATAAGATGAAATCTTGACTAACCCTAACCGGCGTCTCGTACCCCGAGCGCCGGCGTAAGTTAAGTCAACGATGTAGTCTGCCTAGATGTAGTCTAAGACCTGACCAAACCGACGTGTCGTGCATACACCGAGCTGCGGGGCGAGTCAGGCTAGACATGAAAACAAGGGTCCGACTAGACTAGACATTGTGATTTGGATGAGCACACTCATGATCACGAATGGCTAGGGGCAAAAACCGATTAAGAGAGTCATATCCGATATGATCGATGAAGAGTCATCTTCCGATCGCAGAGTCAATCAACTTGTTGAGCTACACTCAAGGTTGTTTAGACTCAAGGTGATTGGAACTCTTACCCATTAATTTTAATTCGATTAAATCGTTCGTTATTAAGCTTTAAAACGTTCGTAAAATTAGTGGGAGGATATAGATAGATAAAAGCCAATCTACCTATATTTAATATTGAACATATGCTAAAACTAGGGCAAGACAATGTTTACCGAAAGAATCAATTGATAATATTGGAATTAGTTAACTGGTCAATAAGATGATTAATTGAATATCAAGTTAAATTCTAATTGATATAATTAAACTATATTCTTATTGACATTAAATGACCTTCTAAAGAACAGACTTAAGAAATATGATTTCATTAAGTTCTGAGTCCAACAAATAAATTAAAGCTACATGTCACTCGTCTCTATATGAGGTAGCTTGAACATATAGGACATTCAAAGTATGTTTCTCCCTACAACTTGTCGAGCTACCCTCAAGGTTGTATGGACAAACAATTTTGATCCGCAAAGTTCGAGAATTCGATTAAACCGTTTGAATCGAATACGAGTGCATGAGCGATGCAAAACTATGTATCCCAACCGGATCTTGAGACAAGCAACTTCTTGAGTTACACTCAAGATTGCAAAGCTCAAGCGTTTGGATACATAAGTTGCTTGCATATCTATTTATTTATGTTGATATCTAAATGTGATTTAGAAAAGAAAGAAGGCACTTCGGAAAGTCAATAGAGAAAGTTAGTTTAATTTATCATTAGTAAAGGCATAAGTAGGAGGGAATGAAAACGTGACATATTTTGATGTCACGATTTCAGAATAAATTGTTATACAAAAGACGTTTAACACATTTTGACGAATGTCGTCACATTGCTTCTGAAGTAATGTTATGTGTTAAGTAATTTGTAAATAACTAAATATATATTAAATGTTAATATATAAATACACAAGATAGTAGCAAACTTATATGGTAAAATTAGACTAGGCCGTATCTAGAGATTAAGCTTCACAAGTCACATAAAGAGGGGTCTGACCTCTCGTATTATGAAGTCTACGGACACTTGTGAGTCTTAGACTCTTAGATACAATGGCCGAAACCCATCTGTGAGACAGTGGGAGAATGAGTTGTCGAACTCAGTCTCGTACATACTGATGTACTCGAGTCTACTTTTAACAAAATAAGTTATTCGTATATTTTATTAAGACACGTGTTCTTGATGAAACACAAGTCTGATAAAATAAAGAACGAAATGACTAAAGTATTTAAACTGATTCGATTAGATCGAATGGTCAAATACTTAGCTAAATAAAATCTTGTGTAATTAAAAGAAAATGTGATTTTCTCTCAGATCAAGTCTGTTAACACATCGGTGTGTTAAAAGGTATGAATCACACTTAGTTAGACTTGGTGCGATCCATAAATAAGTGACTCTGAGTTAACTCCTCCCTCTGGGTTAAGTCCCAGATAGTAATGCCTAGGTTTTGATAAAGTTCTATGAGAACATTATCAATAATATATTCAATAAATCAATAGTAAGGAAGTTGTATTATTACTCGAATCTCGTGAGACGGATTGTCAAGTTAGACATCATAACTGATGATGACTTAGTCAACTTCTAGGATGAAATTCGGAGTAGTAACTCCGATTTAAAACTTGATGCAGGTCCGTGTGCGTAAATAAATTTCAGAATTTAGTTTACGTGGCCAAAGAAAATGCTTCCTCACTTTCTGCAAGTAAATCTTTAAGTTGAAAGATTGGTGCAGAAAAGAAAATAGTGAAGTACAATAATGTTGGACGGGAACGGTTTTTCATCCTAATTTCTTTAAAACGGATTATGATGAAACCAGTTTCGCCAACAGATGTGTACAGATCTACTCGGACCAAAGCCGATGTAAAACGCTTAAGTTGACCATGAAAATTTGTGCATTCACTTATAAGTTCGTTTTTCTAAATATGATTTAGACGAACCAACTTATATGAATTGGCCAGATAGTTTTCAAGGTCAGTGGGAGCGTATAAATTACATGCGAGACATCAAAGAGATGGAACATACATTTTGACAAAGTAATCAAAAGGTTTGATACTTTATCAAGAATGGTTATGAGCCATTTAAAAATGACCATTAACTAATTTAAATGATTATCGTAAAGTACGATAAACCGGATAAGATCCAGGGAAATAAAATATTATAGATTCCGATAGACCAAATGAATTATTTGAATGAGATTCAAATGGTTGGTCTGACTTAAACATAGAAACCCCTTAAGTCTATAGTGTAGACGGTTTTAGCAGATCCACTCACGAAGGCTCTATCACATGAAGTCGGAAAAACTTATGTGTAAAAACGATATAAGATACCGAGATAAATGGGCCTGAGTGCAAGTGGGAGATGTAGGAATATGGTGCCCTCGAGGCCATTTATTCCTGTGTGAATAGCACAAACATCTTGTTCGAAATAACAGTAAGCTGTTTGGTAATAATTTATCTAAGCTATATTGTAATGTAGTCAACTTTAGATATAAACTTAGGTAAAGTCCTGAGACTTTATGCAAGGTCAAACGGGTATCGAGATGAGTATCTCGATCATGGAGAAACATTTGACCGTCTGTAGCATAAGTCTAAAATGGTTCGTGGTCGTAGATGTTCCGAGACAAGGATATCGAAACATCGGATAGACCATTGTGTCTTAGTCTTCACCGTTTAGCGGTGGCGATGATCTCATGATCGCTTGACTTGGCGAAGTCGAAGACGAGACACAGGTGCTCATTAGAATGAGTTCACTGAACGATCCACAAGAGTTATCACATGGTTATATTGACCAATCTGTCAGTGATAACTCTGAGTGATGATAGGATAGTTGGTCTTTTGACTTGAGGTCATTTTGACGGACCTGTGCGTGAACGGTGCCACTTAGATCAATTGACCTAGCTTCGAGGCAAGGCCTGTCGAAAGGTCTTTTGATTGGGTGTCACTTGAAACGTACGAGGCGAGTAATGAGCAAGAGAGGATTCGTCTCTCCCGGTCAATGGGAGTTAGTGTCGTAGAGTTAGTTCGGTCTTTAGTAAAAACTCTGCGCAGAGTATGTGGGAAGAAGTCCAACATTAGTTGACTAAAGATCGATAGAAACTAACCGGAGTCAAGTTATTGGGGTTGACAGTTTGACCGTACCCCAGACTTGATCTACACGACATAGTTAAGACGAAAAGACTATAACTACGGAATTCATCACGGAAACAGTCAGGTGGTCCCGACAATACTCATGTCAATGAGTCAACCACATAATGATGATTCCTGAAGCAGGGACGGCAACCACTGCTCGTGGTCACTGCCGTATAGGGCTTCGAGCCCAACCTGTTGTAAGGGTCAGGCTGTAGGGTCTCACACAGAGTGCAATGCTTCGTCTAGTAATAGGTAGAAAATAAATAGGGGGAATATTTGCATTTGATGCAAAAGAAGAGATAATTGCATTTGATGCAATATGATAATTTAAGCTTAGATAGGGACTATTTTGCATTTGATGCAAAAGTGATTAAATATGTATTAAATTGTTTAATACAATATTTAATGAAATAAACGCAAGGAAAAGTTCACGGGTAAGACGGGAATGTCCCGGTCTAGACCCAGGTTCGAACGGCGTCCAAATCGGACACCAGATGATCAAGTTATGCTCAAAACAGCCCATAGGATCAGACCGGGTCAGACCAGGCTAACCCAGACCAGACTAAGTCTGGCCTGGGCGCCTGGCCAGACCTGGCTGAGCCAGGTCGCCAGCCCAGGCGCCTGGGCTCAGGCCCAGGCGCTGGGCGCCTGGGCCTGCGCCCAGGCGGGCCTGCCCAGGCGCCTTGGGCGCTGGCCCAGGCGGGCCGCCCAGGCGCCCTGGGCGCCTGGGCGCCTGGCCCAGGCCCGGGCCAGGCGCCCTGGCCTGGGCCAGGCGCCCAGACTGGGTGCACCAGCCTGGGTGCGCCCAGACCAGGCGTCCAGCCTGGTCTGGGCTCACCCAGTTGGTCTGGTGGGTCCCGCTTGTGCAGAAATTCTGCCCTAGGGCAGAACAGATTTGACGGCTCAATTTTTTATGAAAAACTAGCCATGGGTTGATCTTTGGACGATCAATTGGAGGGTCAAACGAACTCCGATTGACGAACGGTTTTTTCCTATGCGTTCACCGTTGAACGCTTGTCGTATTGATAGGTTGTATCAATCTTGAAGCTCAACGGTGAGTGAGTTAAAATTCACGGAAGTTTGCACTTTGTAAAGTGCAAACTAACTTGATTTAATTAACTCTAAATTTTAGTCCCACATCGGATTTTGAGAAAGGGGGAGAGTCCGCCGCCTATATAAATAGGGGTCTCCCCCCTTCCTCAAAACTTGTCCCAAGCTCTAGATCTGAGCGGCTCTCGTAAATGTTGGAGCACGCTCGGATCTAAGCTTAAATAAATATTTCTCTTCTCCCTAAATTTCTGCCTTACTCCTGCGGGCTCTAGCAAAGCCACAAAGGAGTTCGGATTCTGGATCTGAAATCTTGGCGGAGGTTTCACTCGCGTGAAACTTTCTTCGGCGCGTGGTTGGCTCGGCGGCACGGGGATTGATCGCCTCGGGATGCGGAGCGGTTCGAGGAGCGGTTCGGGGAGCGGTTCAAGGAGCGGCTCGGCGTGGGACGGGAGCAGCTCGGAAGACGGCGCGGAACATCTCGCCTGCTCCAGGGCTGAGATTCCGGGTATGTGGTTAAAGTATTTTTAGCATTAGTTTAGTTTAATCGCAGTAGGCTAGATCCTTCTTGGGATGGTCAGACCCATCCCAAGTCGGCATAGATTTTGGCATAGGGTCTTGGACCTTAGGGCTAAGTTAAAAAGTAGTTTTTAACTGCTTGTTAATTAGTTAACATAGTTTTTCTTCCGCTGCTTTTGTTTTTCCTGTCTATGTTCCGTCCGACTTAGGACGGGACTAGAGTTTTTGTGCCCTAAGGGACCGCCCAATCCCCAACAAACCCTAGGTTCCCCGGAGCGTTTCTTTCGTGCCGTGCTTGCTCGGCATCATTCTTCCGCTTCCGATACGGTAATAATCGATCTCTTAATGTTTTCATAACCGTTGTGTTTTTGTGAAACCCTAATGAGATGAATGTTGTTTTGATGGTTGTTTCTCCATAACAGCGACTTCCCCGTAGATTAGCGTCCGTGGGACGAACCCTCGTTGATCGTCATCCCCGGTGCTAGGCAAGTGAAACTTGCCTCTTAGGGTTTTGGGCCATGTCTTAGGCCATTTGCTTGTTGTAGGCGTAAAAGAGACTAGGCGACGAAATGATACTCGCCTAGGCACAAATTTAGGAACTAGCTTGACAACGAAGCTAGATCCGACGTTCATCATGTTGCACAACTACCATGCCATGTTTAATTTCAATTACCGGTACACGAATTAATTGTCATGTCATTGCATTCTTTAAATGTTCCCGTGATTGCGTAGCACACGCTACAATACTTGTACTTCCTGGCTCGTGACCAGAAGCGAGCATAATGAGTTGCTAACCCCAACGCTCGATATTGAATCGTGAACTAGGAAAACAAGCTCCTGTGCGAGGCAACCCTGGCTCATTTACTGGGCTCATGTACAGGGACCCTGGCTTGTTTACGTGTGGGATGGGGTAAGAGTTAAGCGGTCATTCAACTGAGAGTCTGCCCGATCAGCAACTGCAGTTGTAAGGCGTAAACTCTGGGTTCTGGGGTAGTGTTAAGCGGCCAATCAGTGTGAATGTACAACATTTCAGCTGTAAGGCGTAAACATCTACAAACAACTTGAAACGTGACTAGTGAAATGATTGAGATTGTTAGTAGCTTGGCTACTCTTGACTTGTCCCGATAATTGTTCTCTTGTACTTATTGATGCACCACGTCTTGCTTGTGCACTCATTTTATAACTGCCATGTCATGCATACTTTAACTGTTAGGTTGTTAGTTTGCCTAACTTTCAGTTTCCTTGCCCAAGTCTTTTAGACTTGCTGACATGTGCCCCTTTACTCTTTTGGGTGACACATGTTAGACCCTGAGCCTGAGTACATTGTTGAGGACGAGGTGTTTGCTGACGCCGAGCCCGAGCCTGTGTTTGGCGAGTACGTGGACACTGGGGACCAGTCCTAGTGTCTTCGTTGAGCTTTTCTCTTTTGTTTTAGACTGCTATTTTGTTGTCGGTGCGTGGCACCTATACTATGTTACTTGTTCCTTTTGTTGGCCTTGTTCTGGGCCTTTAGACTCTTTCTTTTAGCCCGGTGGCTTTTCTGGATGTTGAACTAAATTTTCATGTTGGACAAATTATGAGATATGAGATTTTAATTCTGTCTCTCCTTGTGTTATTATTGTTGTTCCGTTTGTGGTTACAGGGACCTGCTTATGTTTTATTGACACTTATCGGGTTTGTGGCTTCACAGCTCCACTCTCGTGCAGACCTTTTCACGTCTCGCCTCCATTTTAGGGAAGCGGGGCGTGACACTTGCTCTTTCGGCCGTGCCTAGGCCTTAGACTGTTAGAACTATTAAACTGTGAACAAAGAGAACCGGACGTGAAATGATAGCGTCTGGGACACCCCTTGACGGCTTAGACTTGACGACGAAGTCTAAGCTTAACAACAACTTTTGACACCGTCGGGTTAACTTGTGTGTGCGTGCGTGTGGACCCCCTAGAAGAACCATCCCTGTCATGTCACGTCGTATCTTGTTTTACACAGACTGCGGGCAATAGGGCACTCACCAGTGAGTGGGTGATCCCTTGTACTGATACACAGCCTACGGGCAATAGTACACTCACCAGTGAGTGGGTGATCCCTTGTACGGATACACAGCCTGCGGGCAATAGGGCACTCTCTGAGTGATCCCTTGTACGGATACACAGCCTGCGGGCAATAGGGCACTCTCTGAGTGATCCCGTGTACGGATACACAGCCTGCGGGCAATAGGGCACTCTCCGAGTGATCCCTTGTACGAACTTGTCTTGTCTTGAGCACTTGGGGTGGGTTAGGGTTGAGCGTGCGCACGTGAAGATGGTCTGATCCCCCTCGAACCGTAAGGAGTGAACCCTTCGAGTCACACGTGTCTTGTCTTGTCTTGTCATGTCCTGTCTTGCTGGTCTTGTCACGTCTTGTCACGACCCGTTTAGGTTAGTCCCGTAGTCAGTAGCACACGCTACGACTACTGCTTGCTACGCTTTACTTTCCTGCTGCATTACTTCCTTTTTGTTACACTGTTATAACCACAGCATGCTAATCAACTAGTAAACTGATGTTTAATAGTTCGGTACACTTGCAGTAGAGTCTAACCCTTTTTGTAGACTTTACCTGACGTACAGTTCCTTTCTTTTGGGTTGTACGTCAGGTGTTGAACCAAAATACATGGACGAGTCGGACACACCAGAGTACGTGGAGCCAGAGGATGTCGACCCGTAGGACGTTCCTGACGAGGACCAGACTTAGACGTTTCACACCGTTGTGGACTTCTAGAGGTTACTACTTTTAATCTGGGTGGGTAGCACCACTTTACTCTCTGCCTAGGTTTGGTGCTTCGCACTATTAGTTTCCTTTTCTGTAGTTTGTTGCCATGCTTAGGCTTCTCTTTTTAGACTTTTGTACTCGCTGGATATTATCTCTCTATATTAATGAATGCCACTTTCTTTCTGTACTTTCTATTGTTCCGAATCTTATTAATGCAAGAACCTGAAAATTTTAAAATGGTACCCCTACAGACGCTTATTGGGTCCGAGCTTCACGGCTCCGGCCTAAGCGGGCATTGTCACGTTTCGCTTCTGTCGTTTTGGGAAGCGGGGTGTGACAATTTCCAATGCACATGATGGATGTTCACATGTCAGATGGTCAAGGCAAGGTGAGTTCATACATGACAGGTGCAGGTTGGAGTTGGAGCTGGAGCTGGAGCTGGGGTTGTGCTGAAGAGAGTGTGTGGATTTATCTGTAGGGTAGAGTGTTGTTGTTTATTATTTATGCTGAAAAATCCATGTGCAGTGCACAGTCTCCATGGGCCCCCTCCTTTGAAATATTTATTGGGGACTTAAAGTGTTTTGGGGCCTTCTTTTTTCCTACTGACAGCAAGAGATTGGCCAGCGGTGAAGGGGCCGCTGCCTTTTCTTTTTCCAATGAAAAAAAACAGAGCCGGCTGCAAGTTTTTTTTCAGAGAGATGCTGGGAGCTTGGATCTGAAATTGGAGGAGAAGAAAGCTAAGGCTTGTTGAGGAGCCAAGAGATCTTCTTTTTGTGTGAGATCCATGGTGAGTATCTTCCTTCTTCCTCTAGCTTTTAGATCTTTAGTCCCTTGGGTAACTTTCCTAGTTTGTAGCTATATTACTAATGAGTGATCTAGCTAGGCGTGGGATTGGTCCCTTGAGGAGCTCTACATGTTGTTGGGGCTTTGTTATCAAGGATTCCCACTTGGTTGAGAGTGTGTGAGAGCTTGATGAGAGATCTAGGGTAAGCACAGTTGCTTGGAGCTTATCTCTCATTGTGGTAGTAGAAGAAGAAGATAATGGGGTCGGTGTGTGCCTTGCTTGATCATTAGTGGAACCAGATGCATTGGATACGGGATGTAGGTTGTTCGCAACAGAACTAGGGTAAATCTCTGTCTCTTTTGTGTTATTCTTACTTTCATATGATTGTTCGTGTGCCTACATTTTTCTATCGCAAGATCGTTGAGGGAGTTGGTAGTTGGTGACGACTCTCTCTTGTGCACGTGATGTGTTTGGTTTTATGCTTGGTAACATCTCGGTGGAATTCGGGCTTGTGATCGTTTTGTGCACAATTGTGTACCTAGCCCAGGTGTTAGGGAGGTGCATGGGAAACCAACAGTGGCTGTACTTTTTAAAGATGATGTATGCCATCAAGGCATAAATGATGATATCATGTTTCTTGTTATTCTAGAGAGATGATGCCCTTGAGGCTATTTATCTCTGTATGAATAGCACAAACATCTTGTTCGAAATAACAGTAAGCTGTTTGGTAATAATTAATCTAAGTTATTTTATAATGTAGTTAACATTAAATATTAACTTAGGTAAAGTAATGAGACTTTATGCAAGGTCAAACAGGTATCGAGATGAGTATCTCGATCATGGAGAAATGTTTGACCGTATGTAGCATAAGTCTAAAAGGGTTCGTGGTTGAAGATGTTTCGAGACAAGGATATCGAAACATCGGATTGACCATTAAGTCTTAGTCTTCACCATTTAGCGGTGGCAATGATCTCATGATCGTTTGACTTGGTGAAGTCGAAGACGAGACACAAGTGCTCATTAGAGAATGAGTTCACTGAACGATCCACAAGAGTTATCATATGGTTATATTGACCAATCTGTCAATGATAATTCTTAGTGATGATAGGCAAGTTGGTTTTTTGACTTGAGGTCATTTTACGAACCTGTGCATGAACGGTGCCACTTAGATCATTGACCTAGCTTCGAGACTAGGCCTGTCGAAAGGTCTTTGATTGGGTGTCACTTGAAGCGCACGAGAAGAGTAATGACCAAGAGAGGATTCGTCCCTCCCGGTCAATGGGAGTTAGTGTCGTAGAGTTAGTTCGGTCTTTAGTAAAATCTCTGATCAGAGTATGTTGGAAGAAGTCCAGCATTAGTTGACTAAAGATCGATAGAAACTAACCGGAGTCAAGTTATTGGGGTTGACATTTTGACTGTACCCTACACTTGATCTACACGACATATTTAAGACGAAGAGACTACAACTGCGTAATTCATCACGGAAACAGTCATGGTGGTCCCGACAATACTCATGTCGATGAGTCAACCACATAACGATGATTCTGAAGTAGGGTCGATAACCACTGCTCGTGGTCACTGCCGTATAGGGCTTCGAGCCCAACCTTGTTGGGGTTTTGGCGGACCCCCAAAGCTCGGATCTGTGTCCGTCCTAAGTCGGACGGACCACAGAGGCACAAGAACGCAGCGGAAACCGAAAATCAAAATTTTCTACACTAGCTAAACTATTTAGCTAGGCTCTGAGGGAGCCAGAACCTATCCCGATCTATGCCAACTTGGGATGGGGTGGATCTGACCACCCCAAGAGGGATCTACTCTAAAAGCGACTAATTAATTCTACACTACAAATTACTTAACCACATACCCGGAATCTTGGCCCTGGAGCAGGCAAGATGTACCGCACTGTCTTCAGAAGCTCCTCGTAGCCGAGCCGCTTTGACTCGATCTGCCTGAGCCGCCTCGTACCCTCGCACCGATCCGCCCGAGCTGACTTTCACCTCCGAGCCGATCACACGCGGTAGAAAGTTTCACTTGAGAAGAACCCGCGTCTTAGACGTTCGGATCAAAATCCAAACCCCCTTCGTAGTCTTGCTAGAACTACTCCGGAGAATAGGAAGAGAGAGAGAGAATAATTTAGTCGCCGATCGAGCTTGCTCTAAAAGTCGGGAGATACTCGATCGATGACTTGGTGTGTTTTTTCAACGAAGAGAGTGCACCCCTATTTATATAGGGATTCGGCACTCACTCTCTCGTTGCGAGCAATGTGGGACTTTGCAAAATGGGAGAAAAATCAATTAAGCTAATTTGGCTTAATTTCAAGTTTAAGTGAGCTTTTCATAAAAGCAAACTTTAACTAATTAATTCTCTTTGCACATTAAACTTTAGACACCAAACAAGCTATCAATCCGAAGGGCTTCGAATGGTGAACGCGTAGGAACCGACGGCAACGAATTTCGACTTCGTTTGACCCCTCAAACAATTGCCCAAAGTTGGACAATCAATCGATTTTCGTAGCCGTCATTTGGGGTTTCAAAAACCCTAAATTGACTTAAGTTGCGGGCGCGCCTGCCCAAGGGGGCACACGCGGGCCGCGCGCCTGCTGGGCAGTGGGCGTGCGCCTGCTGCCGCAGCGGGCCGTGCCCGCTGCAAGCAGCAGGCGCAGGCCCGCTGAAAGCAGCGGGCGCGAGCGGGCCGTGCCCGCTGCAGCAGTGGGCTGGCAGCAGCGGGCGCTGGCCCGCTGCAGCAGCTGGCTGCGCCTGTTTGCCTTTGCCTATGGGCTTATTAGCCCAGTGGGTCTAACACACTCCGCCTTTGACTGTTTTCGTGTTTCCGGGCTCATTTGAGCTCCGATCTGGACACGATTTGAACCTGTGTTTAGACCGGGACGATCCCGTCATCTAGGTAACCCTTTTCAATATATTTGTTCCTACTAAATTTGTCGTAACCAATTTACGACACGTTTAATCATAGTTTGCATCAAATGCAACGTTTGTCCCTATTGCTATTGCGACTAACTTTCACAACAAGCTTTGTGAATATCATCAAATGATATCTCTCTCTATTCTATCTTCCTATTACTAAGACACGAACACTACTCGGTGTGAGACCCTACAGCCTGACCTTACAACAGGTTGGGGCTCGGAACCCCTAGACGACGGTCACTACGAGCAGTAGCTATCGTCCCTGTTTCAGGATCATCATAACGTGATCGACCCTTTGACAAAAGCATCATGGGGTTTATATTGGATGTGTCAGTGATGAACTCCGTTAGCCGTAGTCCCTTCGTCTAGACTGTGTTCTTGTTGGCCTAGGGTATGGTTTACTGTCAACCCTATTAGACAACATTGGTCAGTATACGGCGGTCTTTATTGTATACACGTTGTACTTCTTACAACGCACCCCGGCCGAGGATTAACATAAAGACCGTACTGAGCCTGTAACACTAACTTCCCTTTAACGGAAGTGACGAATCCTATCTTAGTCATCTACTCGCCTCGAGTGCTTCGGGTGTAGCTCAACCTAAGATCTTTCAGCAGGCCTAGCCTCGAAGCTAGATCATAGGTCTAAGCTACACCGTTCACTCACAGGTTTGTACAAATGACTTCAGGTCTTAAGGACCAGCTAACCTATCATCACCCTAGAGTTATTAAAGACAGTTCAGTTAAAGTTAACCATTTAATAACTCTTATGTGGTCGTTCAGTGAACTTATTCTCCAATGAGCACCTGTGTCTCGTCTCCGACTTCACCAAGTCGAATGACTATGAGATCATCATTACCCTAAGGTATGCCTAAGACACAATGGTCTATCCGATGTCTCGATATCCAGTTCTCGACACATCTATGACCACGAACCGTTTAAGACTTACGTTTCTATTCGGTCACTTACTTACTCATAATCGAGATCTCATCTAGATACGTAAGGACCTAACTATAAGTCTATGGATATTATCTAAGTATATTAATACGAACGTTTTATACTTAGAATAATAGGTACCATATACGGTATGAACAAGACGTGTACTTATGGATAAATGCCTTATGGGCATATATTCTCCTACAAACCTGTTATAAGAGTCAGGCTGTAGGGTCTCACACAGAGTACGACCTTCGTCTAGTAATAGGTAGAAATTAGTTAGGGAGAATAATTTGCATTTGATGCAAAGGAAGAGAAAATTGCATTTTGATGCAAATGACAATATAAGCTAAGATATGGGACTAATTTGTATATGATGCAAAAAGAGATTAAATGTGTTTTAAATAGTTTAAGACCATATTTAATAATATAAATGTATGGAAAAGGTTACCTAGATGACGGGATCATCCCGCTCTAATTGCAGGTTCAAACCGCGTCAAAAATGGAGTCCAAATGCACAAGTTATAGCCAAAACAAGTCAGCCCAAACTGTTTGCTGATCCCAGCGAAAATGGAGGCCCACCAAGCCTGAATTTTCTGGTTAGGTTTTTTGAAACCCGGGATTTTTTTGACGGCTGGATTTTCCATCTTTGAATGGTTTTGGATAACTTTGGATGATCAATTGGAGGGTCAAATGGACTCTGATTGACGTGCCGTTTTTTCCTATGCGTTCACCGTTGAACATCCTTCGAATTGATAGGTTGTATCAATCATGAAGCTCAACGGTGAGGGAGTTAAAATTCACGAAAGTTTGCACTTTGTGAAAGGTAAACTAACTTCATTTAATTAACTCTAATTTAATAGTCCCACATCGGTTGTGCGGAAAAGGGGAGAGTACACCGCCTATATAAATAGGGGCATCCCCCTTCCTCAAAACTCGTCCCAAGCTTCAGATCTGAGCGGCTCCCGTAAATGTTGGAGCACGCTCGGACCTAGGCTTAAATTAATATTCTCTATCTCCCTATATTTCTGCCTTACTCCTGAGGGCTCTAGCAAAGCCACGAAGGAGTTCGGATTCGGATCTGAAATCTTAGCGAAGGCTTTCACTCGCGTGAAACTTTCTTCGGCGCGTGGTTGTCTCGGCGACACGAGGATTAATCGCCTCGGGATGCAGAGCGATTCAAGGAGCGGTTCGAGGAGCGGCTCGGTGAGGGATGTGGAGCGACTCGGAAGATGGCGCGGAACATCTCGCCTGCCCCCGGGTTGAGGTTCCGGGTATGTGTTTTAAGCTTTCGTTTTAATTATTCGCAGTAGTTAGATCCCTCTTGGGGTGGTCAGATCCACCCCGAGTTGGCAGAGATCCTGGCTAAGAGGGTCTGGTTCCTTAGAGCTGCATGTTAATTAGATTAACATTTTTTGCGCTGCGTATTTTATGTCTATGTTCCGTCCAACTTAGGACGGGAATAGAGTATTTGTGCCCTAAGGGTCATAGAAAACCCTTCAATGGTATCGGAGCCATGTCTGTATGCTGATCTAAGACTGCGATAATTAATTGAATGCATTTAAAATACTTTTAAAATGTTTTAAAGTTATGAGATATTTTTAAAAATGTTTTAGATGCCTTTTAAAATGTTTCTTTAAATTTATGCGATGAGTTTAAAAAGATTTTAGATGTTTAAATATTTTATATGATAAAATTTTAAACATGAAATTTTAAAATGATGTTTTAAATTTATGTGATGATTTTAAAACTGATTTTAAAACTTTTTAAATTTATGCGATAAGTTTAAAATGATGTTTAAATATTTTATATGATAAAATTTTTAAGCATGAAATTTTTTAAAATGATGTTTTAAATTTATGTGATAATTTTAAAACTGATTTTAAAACTTTTTAAATTTATGCGATAAGTTTAAAATTATTTTAGATACCTAAAAATTTTAGATGATAAATTTTTAAGCATGAAATTTTTTAAAATGATGTTTTAAATTTATGTGATATTTTTAAAACTGATTTTAAAAGTTTAAAATTTTTGTGCGATAAATATTTTAAGTAGCATGTAAAGTTGTGATTTTTTTAAAAACATGGTTTTTATTTTATGAGATAAAATAAAATATTTTAAAAATCATAATTTTAAATTTAAATGTTAAATTTAAGTATGCATGCTAAAATTGTTTATGTGATAAACATTATTCTATTTAATTGTTAAATAGTTGTACACTCTTTTTATGCGTTAAAATTAGTGTAACTTTATTTTAATGGTTATGTGAATGTTGTCACTTATTTGATAACACAAGACAACCCTCTTATGTTAGCCATTAAGAACTCGTTAAAATTTATGAGATAAATTCTAATGACATGCTATGTTTTAATAAAACATTAGCAACACTTTAAGACCTAATTCCTGATTAGGGTAGTCTCTTTAATGAAATTTTAATTCTAATTGTTATGATATTAGTTCTCATTAAAGGACTTCGCTTTTAGCTTTGTCAATAAATTTATTAAAATCCTAATAACGATTAGGATAGCACGTGAACCTTATAGTTGATAAGGATTTAATAAAAGTTATTAAACAAATCCTAAAATTTTGAATTTAAGGATTCAATTAGTTGATAGAATTAATTAGTTGTTAAGAAAAACCTTTTAGTCTATGGCACACATATAAAAATGACAAGCTTCATTCAATGGACCATGATCCAGTCAATGTGCTTGGCTAAGTTTGTTGGATCACCCTATAAGGGATAGTGATCCTGGCTTAGTCAATTCCCTGGCTGTGTTCCGCTGGACCGCAATGACGCGAATCATGATCGTATGACACCATGGACTATATCTAAGTCAAATACGTTAATAATCTTCTTCAAGATTAGCCGTAGCCCTCCATGTTTTAGGGGTTGGGAACTGTAATGCCCTGTGAAGCTACTGCACATGTACTAGAGGGGGGGTGAATAATAATTTAAAATAATCAAGAGAATTGTTCCTAATTATTGTGCAAACACACAAACAACAATGCGGAATAGACTACAAACAACAAGAATGGACAAACGCAAACAAAGCATGTAACAGGTTCGGATCCACCCAAGTGTCCCCGACTTGTTCCCGGTGATCCTACGTCCCAACCACCCGGATCCCCTCCAGATACTTGAGTTAAAAAACCACTAACCCAAGATTTTGCACTATGAAATTCTTGTGAAAAACCTTCACAAGACCAAATCATACAAATGACATGTGACTCCCACAACCCGGGATCACACACTTCTCTCACAAACGAGAGAACAAATCAAATATCAAATGCGATGAAATAATGAAACACTTACCACAAAATCCTATGCCTTGAGTATACTTACCAAATTAGGGCAAAGATGGATTTTGAGGAAGAAGATGTCACCAAACCCTAGCTCCAAGAAGTTGACCAGCAATGGAAGCCTCGGGTGGAGTATGGTGACTAGAATCAAGCTCTTGGCTTGGAATGCTCACAATGGAGAGAATCTCTCTTGAGGAATTTGACTCAAAGAGTTGAGGGAGAGATTATTGGTGAGAATAGAGAGCTTAGAAATAGCTTGAGAAAACTCCTCTCTTAGGTCTAAAATAACTTTGATAATGGACCTCTAACCTTGCCTCAAACGAATCATGTTTGTATTTATAGAGGCAAGAAAAATCATGCTCAAAAGATTACCAACGGTCATATTTCTGAAGCAGTTAGTCGGTCTAAGAAGGATCACTGACCGACTAGTTCATCAACTAGTCGGTCGGTCAATCAGCATGGACCGACTAACAGAAGAACAACCAAGAAGAGAAAGTACATACTTAAGGAACTAGTCGGTCTAAGAAGACTTGCCAACCGACTAGTTTCACAACTAGTCGGTCGGTGAGTGTTCTTTGACCGATTAACAGAAGAAATAGAATAGTCTGAATTCAAGTACAGCTAGTCGGTTTAAGAACAACTTCCAACCGACTAGTTTCTCAACTAGTCGGTCGGTCGTTGAGCTTTGACCGACTAACTGTAAACAGTAAGTTAGGCTGTACAGAGGCAATGATAACTAGTCGGTCTGAGAAGGTTTCCTAACCGACTAGATCATCATCTAGTCGGTCGGTGAACCTTCTTTGACCGACTAATTGATCAACAAAGTCTAGGCTGAAATGAGCAAGGCATCTAGTCGGTTCAAGAGGAATTGCCGACCGACTAGATCGTCATCTAGTCGGTTGGTTCTTCTACTTGAACCAACTAACATGCACAAGAAGCCGATGGAAGAAGCGATAGGCTTCGGAAAAGTTTCTAATGGCTTCTAAGATAATCCTAGCTCTAAGATATGAGCGAAATGAAGATTATAATGTAAGTCCTACTCAAGACTTAACATTCTATTCTATGAAGCTAGAAGACATTAAATTAAACATGACGAACCATCTTCAAAGCTTCAATCTTCACTCTTGACTTCAATCATACTCCTTGAGCTTCAACGAAGCTTCAGGTACACGATCACGCGTATTGAGAAGTCTTGAGACGTCGCTTTCGATGTACGTATTCTTTTGGCGACGATCTCCATAACCGCGCTTACAAACAGTTAGATCACAATATTTATGTTTGCTCATCATCAAAACCAAATCCGGGGAATCAATACTCAACATTCTCCACCTTTTTGGTGATGACAACCCAACATAAATAATAATCAGTAATAATGATTCAATTGAAATTTACTTACTCCCTCTGCATTGATGACACGTTAGTCTCGTATTAAACATTAATCATACGCATCAAGCAGATGAGGAAGATATGAAATATGAACCAATTATTGACATATAGGATCTAAATCCATTTTTATATCTTCACTCCCCCTGAATCTAACATATCAAATTAGATTCATGGTAAATTGCTTTGAATTATTAATTAGCACATTGTCATTATTAGCAAAAAGAGCGGGAGGAGATCAACGACAAATACAATGGCTAAAAATAAAAGCACGAGAGTCTAAGAATACGACCACGGTCCAAATGACACCAATGTAAAATACCGAAGAAACTCAAAGCGTGCCAACGTGACCATAGTCGAAAAATCGAAAACCGAAATCATCAAACCATAGGCGAAAATCGAAAAACGAAATCACCAAACCATAGGCGAAAATCGAAATACGAAATCATCAAAACTCAAATCAACTTCACGTATTGAGTTTTGGAACATACTCTCCAATATCAACATTCTTGAAGAAATTAGTGCATGGAAAACAATTCTATGTTTCCATAGAAATAATTTCTATTAAATCAAATTTAATCGTCGAGCGACGAAGTCAATATCAGAGACATAAATCCAATGTGAAAACCAAATGTAGCAAATTGATACCAAAAGTAGTATGCAAAAGTGTTATGCCAAAAGTAGATAGAACATCATAAAACATATGGCATACACATATCTAGCACACTAGGATACTAAATGAAACAACATGATACCATTTGTAATATAGTCTACCAATGGATGCATTTAACACACATGGATACCAAATGTATATCAAATATAAGAATATACTTACAACATTAAGCTCCCCCTACTTTGATGCATCTCTTAAGCACCATCAACTCCATTTGAATAAAAATCCTTTGCAAATCAAAGAGTTGGCAGGGTTGGTATCCCATGATGGATTGAACCTAGAAAACACAATTCTTGGTATCCAAAAACCCTTTTGGATCCTATGGGTTAGGCAACACTTTTAACAAACTAAATTCAAATTAACGTAACCCATAGCCCAACAAAATTCAAATTCAATATGAATTTAACTTTCAAAGAAACATGCACATCCAAGACAAATATGCAAATAACAAGAATAAACCAATTCTTACCATAATTGCTTTGGTACCCATAAAATGAAATTAAACTTATGGTACCAAGCAATGAATTGTCAAAGGAAACTAACCCTTCGGAAACCAAGTCCACGAGGACCGTGATTTCCCAACATAATCATCATTCAAAATAATATCATTAATAAACGATTGCACATACATATTCTTAGCATGCATGCTTGTGTTCTTCGGACCCCAAATAGTGTATGTCTTGGGAGCCCTATTCATATTGGGAACATGCATATGTTGTTGATTTCTATGTGATGCATGTCATGGATATGCATATGATGCATGATGAAATGGTGCATGATGATAATTGTTCATATGAGAATGTGGATGAACATATGCATGTGGTAGAACACGTGCATGAGTGTGTCTCACGTGGTGTGCACGTGCTCGTGGATGCGGAGCATAAAAATCATCATTCGTGCTAACATGTGGAGTAGGATATGTGTTCCTACGTGGCATGGTATACATGAAGGCATGACCCTTATTTGGTGGTCCACCCAAAGTGGGTTTCTTTCCAAATTGGGGTGTGTACCTAGCGGAAGTACCATTGGTAGAAGAACTACCCATGAAGTGTTTACTCCCACTAGTAGAGGCATCGGAAGTTGTCCTAACAAAGGTGGCGGACAATTTGGATGAATCTCCCATCTTATACCCAAGCCAATGTGATGATTGGCCAGATGTAAGTCATTTAGGATATTATCCAAATGGCCCTTACCCTTATTGAATTCATGAATTCGGCCTAATGTGCACTCATACTTCTCGGTGAGAGAATGCATCGAAGCATCCAAGGTGGACACTTGCGATGTGAGTGCACAAACACGTGACTTGAGATTTTTATTCTTAATACTCAAAGTTGAGTTTTGAGACGTCAAATCCGCTATCACATGTTCATTCGAATCCTCTATATGAACATGCTCAAGTTGAGATTTGAGATTTACAATCTCATTTCTCAACCCTTCAACAACGGTGTCGTTGTTGACGATGATAGGCTTAGGCGAGGTTTGAAGACTAGTTAGCTCATTTTTAATCTTACTATATTTACTAGCCAAATTAGAAAACTTATTCCAAAGTTGTTCGTTGGCTAATCTAAGTTCATCCATAGTTAGCTCTTCGCCTTCATCCTCGCTTTCATCCTCGCTTTCATTGGAGGAGGTTTCTTGATCACGTTCCTCTTTTTCCATGAAGCACGTGTGTGCTTTCTCCACTCGTTCATCATCCGACTCTCCACTTGAGGAGTCCTCTTCGGAGTCGGTGAATGTGCCGACAAGTCCTTTCTTGTGCTTTCTCGACTTGTCGTACTTGGATGCCTTCCACTTCTCCTTGTGTTTGTTGAGAGGACAATCCGGCTTGACGTGTCCTGGCTTGTTGCATTTATAACACACGGGAGTAGAAGCATTAGTCGAACTAACTTTAGATTTATTTCTAAAGTTACCTTTTCAGAATAATCGGTTGAACTTCTTTGCCATCTCGGCCAAAGATTCAATGTCCAACTCGTCTTTCGATTCTTCATCATTGGTAGATGGAGCGGCCTTGTACGCAATCGCCTTTTTCTTTGGCTCGTCTTACTTCAAGTACGCCTTCATCTTTTCCTTTATCTTGATCTTACTTTCCTTGCGTACCTCGTAAGACAACAAGGTACCCATTAGTTGTACAACAGTGTACTTATTCATATCGTTACCTTCCTCGATGGCGAAGCTACGCTTTTCCCAACAAGAAGGAAGTCCGTCAATAATCTTTGCGACTTTCTCCTTTTGGGTGTAGGTCTTCCCAAGAGCTTCCAATTCGTTGGATATGTCCATGAAGCGCGCATAATAGTCCTTCATAGTTTCACCCTGTTCCATGTGAAACAACTCAAATTCTTTGTTAGCGACAATGAGTTTAGAATCTTTTACCGTACTCGTTCCTTCGTGCAAGATGAGAAGTTGGTTCCATACTTGATATGCACTCTTACATGTGCATATCTTGTTGAAGTCTTCGGACTCCAACGCACATTGCAAGGCATTCATGGCCTTGGCATTGCTTACCTCCGCGGTGACCTCCGCGGTAGTCCACTTCGTGAAATCTTTTCGGGCTTGACATACTCTGTCAATGTGGCTCTCCAAAGTGAAGCGCTCCGGAGGAAGGTTTCCATCCGGTATTTTCAGTACCCATAGTTGGTACCGTTGAACTGAGGAGGCCTGACAGAGGATTGTCCTTCCATAACTGAAGAAGATCCTTGTCGATCCTTGAAGACGTTGTAGTCGTTGTTTGTCATAGCTTTGAACTCTGGCTCTGATACCAATTGTAATGCCCTGTGAAGCTACTACACATGTACTAGAGGGGGTGTGAATAGTACTTTAAAATAATCAAGAGAGTTATTCCTAATTATTGTGTAAACACACAAATAACAATGCGGAATAGACTACAAACAACAAGAATGGACAAACGCAAACAAAGCATGTAACGGGTTCGGATCCACCCAAGTGTCCCCGACTTGTTCCCGGTGATCCTACGTCCCAACCACCCGGATCACCTCCGGATACTTGAGTTAGAAAACCACTAACCCAAGATTTTGCACTATGAAATTCTTGTGAAAAACCATCACAAGACCAAATCATACAAATGACATGTGACTCCCACAACTTGGGATCACACACTTCTCTCACAACCAAGAGAACAAATCAAATATCAAATGCGATGAAATAATGAAACACTTACCACAAAATCATATGCCTTGAGTATACTTACCAAATTAGGGCAAAGAGGGATTTTGAGGAAGAAGATGTCACCAAACCCTAGCTCCAAGAAGTTGGCCAGCAATGGAAGCCTCGGGTGGAGTATGGTGACTAGAATCAAGCTCTTGGCTTGGAATGCTCACAATGGAGAGAATCTCTCTTGAGGAATTTGGCTCAAAGAGTTGAGGGAGAGATTCTTGGTGAGAAGAGAGAGCTTAGAAATAGCTTGAGAAAACTCCTCTCTTAGGTCTGAAATAACTTTGATAATGGACCTCTAACCTTACCGTAAACGAATCAGGTTTGTATTTATAGAGGCAAGAAAAATCGTGCTCAAAAGATTCCCAACGGTCATATTTCTGAAGCAGTTAGTCGGTCTAAGAAGGATCACTGACCGACTAGTTCGTCAACTAGTCGGTCGGTCAATCAACATGGACCGACTAACAGAAGAACAGCCAAGAAGAGAAAGTACAGACTTAAGGAACTTGTCGGTCTAAGAAGACTTGCCAACCGACTAGTTTCACAACTAGTCGGTCGGTGAGTGTTCTTTGACCGACTAACAGAAGAAATAGAATAGTCTGAATTCAAGTACAGCTAGTCGGTTTAAGAACAACTTCCAACCGACTAGTTTCTCAACTAGTCGGTCGGTCGTTGAGCTTTGACCGACTAACTGTAAACAGTAAGTTAGGCTGTACAGAGGCAATGATAACTAGTCGGTTTGAGAAGGTTTCCCAACCGACTAGATCGTCATCTAGTCGGTCGGTGAACCTTCTTTGACCGACTAATTGATCAACAAAGTCTAGGCTGAAATGAGCAAGGCATCTAGTCGGTTCAAGAGGAATTGCCGACCGACTAGATCGTCATCTAGTCGGTTGGTTCTTCTACTTGAACCAACTAACATGCACAAGAAGCTGAGGGAAAGGCTTCGGGAAAGTTTCTAATGGCTTCTAAGATAATCCTAGCTCTAAGATATAAGCGAAATGAAGATTATAATGTAAGTCCTACTAAAGGCTTAACATTCTATTCTATGAAGCTAGAAGACATTAAATTAAACATGACGAACCGTCTTCAAAGCTTCAATCTTCACTCTTGACTTCAATCATACTCCTTAAGCTTCAACAAAGCTTCAGGCACACGATCACGCGTATTGAGAAGTCTTGAGACGTCGCTTTCGATGTACGTATTCTTTTGGCGACGATCTCCATAACTGTGCTCACAAACAGTTAGATCACAATATTTATGTGTGCTCATCATCAAAACCAAATCCGGGGAATCAATACTCAACAGGAACTATAGGACCCATGTTCCAGTTGTTGAGCTACACTCAAGCTGTGACATGGCAACCTTGTAGAAACCAACTCCTTAAATACATAAGATGAAATCTTGACTTGACCCAAACCGTCGTGTCACGAATACACCGAGCGCCGGCATAAGGAAAGTCAATGATGTAGTCTGGCTAGATGTAGTCTAAGACCTGACCCAAACCGACGGGCCTTGAATACACCGAGCGCCGGGGAAAGTCAGGCTAGACACGAAAACAAGGGTCCGACTAGACTAGACATTGTGATTTGGATGAGCACACTCATGATCACAAATGGCTAGGGGTAAAAACCGATAAGAGAGTCATATCTGATATGATCGATGAAGAGTCATCATCAGATTACAGAGTCAAGCAACTTGTTGAGCTACACTCAAGGTTGTTAGGCTCATGGTGATTGGATCTCTTACCCATTAATTTAATCTAATTAAATCGTTCAATTTTAAAGCTTAGAATGATCGTAAAAATAGTGGGAGGGTATAGATAGATAAAAGGCAATCTACCTATATTTAATATTGAACATATACTAAACTAGGGTAAGTTCTAAGTTTACAAATGGAATCAATATATAATATTTTAATGGAATAAGTTAACTGGTCAAATAGGTTGATTAATTGAATATCAAGTTAAATTCTAATTGATAGAATTAAACAATATTCTCGTTGACATTAAAATGACCTTCTAAAGAACAGACTTAAGAAATATGATTTCATTAAGTTCTGGGTCCAACAAGTAAATTGACACTACATGTCACTCGCCTCTATATAGGGCAGCTTGAACATATAGGATATTTGAAGTATGTTTCTCCCTACAACTTGTCGAGCTACACTCAAAGTTGTATGGAAAAACAATTTTGATCCGCAAAGTTCGAAAATTCGATCAAACTGTTTGAGTCGAATACGAGTGCATGAGCGGTGCAAGGCTATGTATCTAAACCGGATCTTGAGACAAGCAACTTGTTGAGCTGCACTCAAGGTTGCAAAGCTCAAGCGTTTGGATACATGAGATGCTTGCATAGCTATTCATTTATGTTGCACTATTTAATATCTAAATATGATTTAGAAAAGAAAGAAGGCACTCCGGAAAGTCAATTGAGAAAGTTAGTTATATTTATCATTAGTAAAGGCATAAGTAGGAGGAAATGAAAATGTTACATATTTTGATGTCACGATTTCAGAATAACAAAAGACGTCTAACACATTTTGACGAATGTCGTCACCTTGCTTCTGAAGCAATGTTTGTGTTAGTAATTTGTAATAACTGTAACATATTAAATGTTAATATATAAATACACAAGATAGTAGCAAACTTATATGGTAAAATAGACTAGGCCGTATCGAGAGACTAAGCTTCACAAGTCACATAAAGAGGGGTTTGACCTCTTGTATTATGAAGTCTACGGACACTTGTGAATCTTATCCTCTTGATATAATGGCCAAAACCCAGCTGTAAGACAGTGGGAGAATGAGTTATCGAACTCAGTCTCGTACATACTGATGTACCCGAGTCTAGATTAACCAAAATAAGTTATTCTTATATTTTATTAAGACACGTGTTCTTGATGACACACAAGTCTGATAAAATATAGAACGAAATGACAAAAGTATTTAAACTGATTAGATTAGATCGAATGGTCAAATACTTAGCTACATAAAATCTAGTGAAATTAAAAGAAAATATGATTTTCTCTCAGGTCAAGCCTGTTAACACATCAGTGTGTTAAAAGGTATGAATCACACTTACTTAGACTTGGTGCGATCCATTGCAAGTGACTCTGAGTTAAGTCCTCCCTCTGGGTTAAGACCCAGATAGTAATGCCTAGGTTTTGATAATGTTCTATGAGGACATTATCAATAAGATATTCATTAAATCGATCATAAGGAAGTTGTATAATTACTCGAATCTCGTGAGATGAAGAGTCGAGTTAGACATCATAATTGATGATGACTTAGTCAACTTCTAGGATGAAATTCGGAGTAGTAACTCTGATTTATAACTTGATGCAATCAGAATAGGTCCGTGTGCGTAAATAAATTTTGGAATTTAGTTTACGTGCCCAAGGAAAATGTTTCCTCATTTTCTGCAAGTAAATCTTTAAGTTAAAAGATTGGTGCAGAAAGAAAATAGTGAAGTTCAATCATGTTGGTCGAGAACGGTTTTTCATCCTAATTCCTATAAAACGGATTATGATGAAACCGTTTTCGCCAGTAGATGTGTACAGATCTACTCGGACCAAACTCGATGTAGACGCTCATGATGACCACGAAAACTGGAACAATCGATTATACGTTCGTTTTTCTAAATATGATTTAGACGAACCAACTTATATGAATTAGCCAGAAAGTTTTCAAGGTCAGTGGGAGCATATAAATTACAAGCAAGGCATCAAAGGGATGGAACATATATTTTGACAAAGTAATCAAAAAGTTTGATACTTTATCAGAAATAGATATGAGCCATTTGAAATGACCAGTAACTAATTTAAAGTTATTATCGTAAGGTACGATGAACTGGATAGATCTAAGGAAATAAAAATATTATGGATTCTGAACGACCAAGTGAATTATTTGAATGAGATTCAAATGGTTGGTCTAACATGAACATAGAAACCCCTTAAGTCTATACTGTAGACGGTTTTAGCAGATCCACTCATAAAGGCTCTACCACATGAAGTCAGGAAAACTTATGTGTAAAAACGGTATGAGATATCGGGATAAATGGCCTGAGTGCAAGTGGGAGATGTAGAGAGATGATGCCCTCGAGGCTATTTATCTCTGTGTGAATAGCACAAACATCTTGTTCGAAATAACAGCAAGCTGTTTGGTAATAATTTATCTAAGTTATTTTATAATGTAGTTAACATTAGATATTAACTTAGGTAAGTCATGAGACTTTATGCAAGGTCAAACATGTATCGTGATGAGTATCTCGATCATGGAGAAATGTTTGACCGTCTGTAGCATAAGTCTAAAAGAGTTCGTGGTCGTAGATGTTTCGAGACAAGGATATCGAAACATCGAAAAGACTATTGTGTCTTAGTCTTCACCGTTTAGCGGTGGCGATGATCGCATGATCGTTTGACTTGGCGAAGTCGAAGACGAGACAAAGGTGCTCATTAGAGAATGAGTTCACTGAACAATCCACAAGAGTTATCATATGATTATACTGACCAATCTGTCAATGATAACTCTTAGTGATGATAGACAAGTTGGTCTTTTGACTTGAGGTCATTTTACGAACCTGTGCGTGAACGGTGCCACTTAGATCATTGACCTAGCTTCGAGGCTAGGCCTGTTGAAAGGTTTTTGATTGGGTGTCAATTGAAGCGCACGAGAAGAGTAATGACCAAGAGAGGATTCGTCTCTTCCGATCAATGGGAGTTAGTGTCGTAGAGTTAGTTCGGTCTTTAGTAAAATCTCTGATCAGAGTTTGTTGGAAGAAATCCAACATTAGTTGACTAAAGATCGATAGAAACTAACCGGAGTCAAGTTATTGGGGTTGACAGTTTGACCGTAACCTAGACTTGATCTACACGACATAGTTAAGACGAAGAGACTACAGCTGCGGAATTCATCACAGAAACAGTCAGGGTGGTCCCGACAATACTCATGTCGATGAGTCAACCACATAATGATGATTCTGAAGCAGGGATGACAACCACTGCTCGTGGTCACTGCCGTATAGGGCTTCGAGCCCAACCTGTTGTAAGGGTCAAGCTGTAGGGTCTCACACAGAGTACGACCTTCGTCTAGTAATAGGTAGAAATTAGTTAGGGAGAATAATTTGCATTTGATGCAAAGGAAATGAAAATTGCATTTTGATGCAAATGATAATTTAAGCTAAGATAGTAGACTAATTTGCATATAATGTAAAAAGAGATTAAATGTGTTTTAAATAGTTTAAGACCATATTTAATAATATAAATGGATGGAAAAGGTTACCTAGATGACGGGATCATCCCGCTCTAAACGTAGGTTCAAACCGCGTCAAAAACGAAGTCCAAATGTACAAGTTATTGCCAAAACAAGTCAGCCCAAACTGTTGGCTGATCCCAGCGAAAATGGAGGCCCACCAAGCCTGAATTTTCCGGTTAGGTTTTTTGAACCCCGGGATTTTTTTGACGGCTGGATTTTCCATCTTTGAATGGTTTTGGATAACTTTGGACGATCAATTGGAGGGTCAAATGGACTCTGATTGACGTGCCGTTTTTTCCTATGGGTTCACCATTGAACATCCTTCGAATTGATAGGTTGTATCAATCATGAAGCTCAACGGTGAGGGAGTTAAAATTCACGGAAGTTTGCACTTTGTGAAAGGCAAACTAACTTGATTTAATTAACTCTAATTTAATAGTCCCACATCGGTTATGCGGAAAAGGGGAGAGTCCGCCGCTTATATAAATAGGAGCCTCCACCCTTCCTCAAAACTCTTCCCAAGCTCCAGATCTGAGCGGCTCCCGTAAATGTTGGAGCACGCTTGGACCTAGGCTTAAATTAATATTCTCTATCTCCCTATATTTCTGCCTTACTCCTGAGGGCTCTAGCAAAGCCACGAAGGAGTTCGGATTCGGATCTGAAATCTTGGCGAAGGCTTTCACTCGCGTGAAACTTTCTTCGGCGAGTGGTTGGCTCGACGACTCGAGGATTGCTCGCCTCAGGATGCGGAGCGATTCAAGGAGCGGTTCGAGGAGCGGCTCGGCGTGGGATGGGGAGCGACTCGAAAGACGGCGCGGAACATCTCGCCTGCCCCAGGGTTGAGATTCCGGATATGTGTTTTAAGCTTTCGTTTTAATTATTCGTAGTAGTTAGATCCCTCTTGGGGTGGTCAGATCCACCCCGAGTTGGCTGAGATCCTAGCTAAGAGGGTCTGGTTCCTTAGGGCTGCATGTTAATTAGATTAACATTTTTTCGGCTGCGTATTTTATGTCTATGTTCCGTCCGACTTAGGACGGGAATACAATATTTGTGCCCTAAGGGTTATAGAAAACCCTTCAGTTATTGGGTACTATTTCAGTTTGGGTTTATTCTACTAAAATATATACCTTCCGACGGCAAGATCATGAGGAGGGTACATGTGAGAGTAGAGTGTGTGTAGCCTTTCGGATGGATTGAGGATTTCCTTTTGAGGAAGATACAAAAGGCAGATGCAAAGGCTTCTTGTGAGAACACCAGCATCACATGTCTGACACCACTAATTCCTATGATGTGGTCAATGATCTCAAGGATGGTTTTTAGATCTTCAGTAGTCTAGTTTTATTGTCTATGAATATTTCTTGTTTAATGTGACAACTTATGTTTGGCAGAGTTAACTTGGATATCTTAATGAGGGTTTTGATTGATTGTTATATCATTAGTTATTCCACACAAAAAATTATCAATGGCGATGCCAATATTAGTATACTAATTTTTCTCTTAAATCTGTAGAAAAGTTTAGTGTTACGTCTATTTGTCTTCAATGGGCACTAACTTAAAGAAATGATTAAATGAATTAACTTGCCTCTCCTCACAGGCATGAGGATTGTTGTGAGTTGTTATGTTTTTGATAATATTTATGCCGAATATTTTCAATACTGTTGTAAACTTGGCGGCTATGGAGACCATAGCCCTATATTTATAGTGGTAGGGTTACATAATGGGTGGATACCCACTAACGGGTAGGCCCACCAAGAAGCCCGTTTATAACACTTCCCCTTATCCATCCATTGTTGTAAGCCATGGTGAACACTTCAGGGTTCATGAAGCTTGTTTGATCATGGGGTTGGAGATACTTCTGGATCTCTAAGTTTAAGAGTGCTTGCCTCATTAAAACCTTTGCCAAGGAAAACCCAGTGGGAAAAACCTGTGGCTAAGGGAAAAGAGTACAAGTCTCTGTAACTTCCCCTGATCGATGGATAACATCAGTGGTGGATACTTCTGGATCCTGAGTTAATGTGGCTGCCTCGTTAAAACCTTTGACTGTGGAAAACCCAGTGGGAAAAACCAACAGTCAAGGAAAAAGAGTACAGCACTACGTTAACTCCCCCTGATAAGTTCAAGCTTCAGGCTTGTACATCTCTCAGTTGTCTCATCCCAATTCCTAGTACAAGTTTTCTAAAGGTACTGCGAGGCAAAGCTTTAGTGAATAGGTCAGCCAGGTTGTTGCAGGACTGGATCTGCTGGATGTCGATCTGGTTGTCCACTTGCTGTTCATGCGTCCAGAAGAGCTTGGGGGAAATGTGCTTCGTCCTGTCACCTTTGATGTAGCCACCCCGTAGTTGAGCGATGCAGGCAGCATTGTCTTCGTACATGGTAGTAGGCCCAAGATCTCCCGTCTTCAGGCCGGTGGTCTTGAGGATGTGGTTGATGACTGATCGAAGCCAGAAGCATTCTCTGCTAGCTTCGTGGATCGCGATGAGCTCAGAGTGGTTGGACGAGGTCGCTGTGGATGTCTGCTTCACGGATCTCCATGAGATGGCCGTCCCACCGCATGTGAATACGAAACCGGTCTGGGACTTTGCGGTATGTGGGTCGGACCTGTATCCCGCATCTGCGTAACCGACCAGGTCGGCGGATACACCTTTCTTGAAGTATAGTCCCATGTCTACAGACCCTTGGAGGTAGCGCAGAAGTTGTTTCACTCCGTTCCAGTGGCGCTTTGAGGGCGCTGAACTGTATCTGGCTAGTAGATTTACTGCGAACGCTATATCGGGACGCGTGCAGTTTGCCAGGTATAGGAGTGCTCCAATTGCACTTAAGTAGGGTACTTCAGGACCCAGTGTTTCCTCCCCCTCTTCCAGCGGTCGGAAGGGGTCTGTTTCAACATCCAATGATCTGACGACCATTGGTGTGCTAAGCGGATGACATTTGTCCATAAGAAAGTTCTTCAGCACCTTCTTTGTATATGTCGATTGGTGTAACAGGATTCCTCCGCTTAAATGTTCAATTTGTAGCCCTAGGCAAAACTTCGTTTTGCCGAGGTCTTTCATCTCAAAAGTCTGTGTGAGACTTTTGGATATCTCATCTATCTCTGCAGGAGATCCGATGATGTTCAAGTCGTCTACGTAGACGGCGATAATTACGAATCCTGTTCCCTTTGCTCGTATGAAGATGCAAGGGCAGACTTCATTTGTTGTGAATCCTTGTTGCACTAGGAATTCACTCAGCCTGTTGTACCACATTCTACCTGACTGTTTGAGACCATACAGTGATCTCTGGAGTTTGACAGAATAGACGTCCCGAGGTCTTTCTGTCATTTTTGTCGGTAGTTTGTATCCGTCTGGGATTTTCATGTAGATGTCCTTATCTATATTTCCGTATAGGTATGCAGTCACAACGTCCATGAGCTGCATATCCAGACCTTCCTTCGTGGATAGGCCTATGATGAAACGGAAGGTGATCGCGTCCATGACCGGAGAATAGGTATCGTCATAGTCTATTCCTGGTCGTTGGGAAAAACCTTGTGCAACAAGGCGCGCTTTATAGCGCACGATCTCATTATTCTCGTTTCTTTTTCTCACGAATACCCATTTATATCCCACAGGTTTAACACCTTTTGGTGTTAGGACTACAGGTCCAAAGACTTGGCGCTTCGAGAGTGAGTCCAGCTCTACTCCTATTGCCTCGTTCCACTTTGGCCAATCCTCTCTGCGTTTACATTCTGCTAGAGAGCGTGGATCGGTCTCATCGTCGTATTCAGTGACGTGAGTGGCAATAATGAGCGCGAAGTTATCATCGATGATTGTGCTTTTTCTGTCCAGTACCTCCCCGGTACGTACATAGTTTAATGAAATTTCTCCTATATTTTCCTCTTCAGGGGTTGTTAGGAGTGGAGAGGTAGCTGGGCTGAGCTCAGCATCCTGTGGTGGTATCGTTATTGTTGCTCCAGGATTTTTCCTCTTTCGAGGATTCTTATCTTTGGAGCCTGGGGGTCGTCCTCTTTTTTGTTGAGGTACGGCCGCTTCTGCTGCAGGTGGATTGCATCCATCTTTGGGTATGTCAATCCTAACTGGCGTATTTGCAGCAGGGACGTGTGATCTGACAATCTTCTGGTTGTCAGTGAATTTATCCGGTAAAATGTGAACTGTGTTCTGAATTTGAAGGATCTTCAGGATCTCTTCTTCACATTGATTTGTGCGCGGATCAAAATGGGATAAGGTCTTTGTGTCCCATGTAATGGTCTTTGAAGCTTCTGGCTTCTGTGTGTTAATGCCTAGTTTTGGAAAAATGCTTTCATCAAACTCACAATCTGCTAGACGCGCTTTAAAGGCGTCCCCTGTAAGGGGTTCGAGGTATCTAATGATCGATGGTGAGTCGAAACCAATATAGATACCAAGACGCCGTTGAGGACCCATCTTGGTCCTCTGCGGTGGTGCTATGGGGACATAGACAGCACATCCGAATATCCTCAAGTGAGAGATATCGGGCGGGTTCCCATATGCAAGTTGCATCGGAGAATAAGATTGACTACCTGACGGTCGTAATCTTATCAGCGATGCAGCGTGCAGTATGGCATGTCCCCATGCACATACCGGCAACTGGCATTGCATTAACAATGGTCTAGCGATCCATTGTAGTCTCTTTATGAGAGATTCAGCCAACCCGTTCTGGGTGTGAACATGAGCTACAGGATGTTCAACTTCTATACCGGTTGCTTGGCAGTAGTCTAGGAAGACTTGTGAGGTGAATTCCCCAGCATTGTCCAGACGCAATTTCTTGATCTGGTTGTCTGGGAAATGTGCCCGCAATTTTATAATTTGTGCAAGTAGCTTTGCAAAGGCTACGTTGCGGGTGGACAAGAGGCACACATATGACCATTTTGAAGATGCGTCGATTAGTACCATGTAGTACCTGAATGGTCCACTTGCGGGGTGAATAGGCCCGCAAATGTCACCATGTATTCTCTCTAGGAAGCTTGGAGACTCAGAGTCCACCTTCAGGGTGGATGGTCTCGTAATCAATTTCCCTTTGTAACAAGGGGGACAAGGATTTGCACCCTTCCGAAGTAGCGTCAGGCTTTTCGGATTAATTCCACGGGATTGGGATATGATGCGACGCATCATATTCCTTCCAGGGTGTCCTAGTCTATCGTGCCAGAGTTTGAATTCTGGTTGATTTTGGCACTTCTGGTGCTCCAAAGTGTTTGCTTCCATTGCTCTGATCCTTGTGTGGTAGAGACCCGACGGGAGTCCCTCGAAACGTTCGACGGTGTTTTTAGCACCGTTTTTATGGAACGTTACATCAAGGTATTCACTGTTTCCTTTGCTCACCGTTTCTAGGTGGTATCCGTTTAAGCGGATATCTTTAAAGCTCAACAGGTTCCTATGTGAGCTAGGGGAGAGAAGGGCATCTTTTATGAGTAGTTTTGTACTATTGGGGAGCATAAAATGTGCTTCCCCTGATCCTTCAATGATACTTGATGGACCGGAAATCGTATTTACGGTGCCATCGTATTTATTAATGCTTTGAAAAAAGCAGATGTCTTGGAGGATCGTGTGCGTAGAGGCACTGTCCACTAGGCATTTAAAGTCCATCTATTTTAAAGAAAAGTCGCAGTATAAGGAAAAAAAAACACAAAGGTATATACTACGAAAATTAAATTGATGTCTGAAAAAGTACTTAAAACATGCCAGAGATAAGCAGATACATTGTTTCTCAAAAGGAAAAACTACAATGCATATAAAGTAGATAAATGTCCTCAGTCGAGCAGGTCATCGTTGGAGAAGTCCTCGGCGATGAACCTGATTGGTGCCAGGTTTTCTTGAACCGCCAGGTTTGTCTCAGCTTGCTTCTGGCTTGCTTTGTACAACTCCTGAAGGTGGCGTGGAGTACGACAATTTCTGGACCAGTGTCCAGTCATGCCACACCTGTGGCATTTATCTTCCCAGTCCTTTCTGGGGGCAGAAGTCTGGCCGTCGTCTTTTCTCTTCCACACATTTTTCTTCTTCCCCTCTTGGTTGTTTCTTGGAGGGGGTCCTCGAGCCTGCTTCTTCATGGTCTTGCCCTTCTGGGGTTTGCCTTTGAAGTTGCCCCTTTTCTTCTGGAAGGAGCTGTGGTGCGCTTCAGGCGCAGGAGCAGTGCCGGTAGGGCGTGAGTTGTGGGTGGCCAGAAGGAGGTCACGATTCTGCTCTGCCATCAGAAGGCATGAGAGAAGCTCAGAGTATTTTGTGAACTTTCGTTCACGATACTGTTGCATCAGTATGACATCCTTCTCATGGAAGGATGTATACGTCTTCTCTAACATGCGTTCCTCCGTCACCTTTTCACCACACAACTTCAGGCGTGAGGTGATGCTAAAGAGTGCCGAGTTGTACTCGGCAATAGACTTGAAGTCTTGGAGACGGAGGTTCTCCCATTCATATCGCGCTCGAGGTAGGATAACATCCCTTTGATGTTTATACCTGTCCTCGAGGGCGGTCCACAACTCATACGAGTCCTCCACCGTTAGGTACTCGGCCTTCAGGGTCCGATCGATATGGCGTCTGATATAGATAATTGCTTTCGCTTTATCTATGTCAGAAACCTTATCGCCTAAGGCGATGGCGTGACTCAATCCCTGTGCTCGCAGATGGAATTTTATATCCAGCTGCCAGCTTAAGTAATTCTTTCCTGAAGCATCCAAAACGTCGAAATCGACGCTCGCAATTTTGGCCATTTATTACTCTAGCATGTAAAAAGATAGCATTAATTAGATATTTTGCGCAAAAATAAATAATCAATCACATCAGACATAAATATTTGCTGCGTGGATCGGCTAATCACCATAAATAATTACAGTCCATTACAGTCCCAAAAAGAAAGAAAGTACAACTCGGGAACCCCCGTGGGGCCCCTATTCTTCTGGAATAGTCCTTCATCTTCTTGAAGCGTCCGCCGGGCTTGTAATTTTACAAAATTATCCTCACTACATTTTTCTCTCAAAAGGAAAATAATGCATGAAAAATAAAAATGGTGATAAACTAGCCGATCCAAAACCACAGCAAATATTAACCATTCATCGCAGGCAGTTATAATGCAGCAGGCATTATCACAGGCAGTTTATACATCGCAGGCAATTTATTTATTCATCACAGGCAGTTTATAATGGAAAATGAAATCTACCGTTTAAAAATTATTGGACCACTAGGCAACGTCATGCACCGTTAGGTTAGTTGACTAACGGCAGAGCGGTCGCAGGATCTTCTTAATTTTTAAACGTTTTTTAAAGAAAATCATAAATCCAAATATAATTTGCGATGAGTAAAAATCACATGCATTTTGGTCCAGATTTTAACGAGAAAAAAATCGCAATAAATCTGAAAAATTTTGAAAATTCGAAAAAAATTTCTGGGTCAGAAACCCTAGTTAGGGTTTTGGGGTACTCACGCCGGGCCCGTACCCGCTACTGGCGGGCGGGCCCGTTTGCCGCAGCAGGCGGCGGGGAGGGGGGGGGCCCGCCGCGGCAGGCGGCGGGGGTTGCCCGCCGCTGCAGGCGGCGGGGAGCCCCCGCCTGCGGCGGCGGGGGTTGCCCGCCGCTGCAGGCGGCGGGGAGCCCCCGCCTGCGGCGGCGGGGGTTGCCCCCGTCGCTGCAGGCGGCGGGGGTTGCCCCCGCCTGCGGCGGCGGGGGTTGCCCCCGTCGCTGCAGGCGGCGGGGGTTGCCCCCGCCTGCGGCGGCGGGGGTTGCCCCCGCCGCTGGCGACGGGGGTGCCCTGCCGCTGCAGGCGGCGGGGTTGCCCCCGCCGTTGGCGACGGGGGTGCCCCGCCGCTGCAGGCGGCGGGGTTGCCCCCGCCGTTGGCGGCGGGGTTGCCCCGCCGCTGCAGGCGGCGGGGTTGCCCCCGCCGTTGGCGGCGGGGGTTGCCCCGCCGCAGCAGGCGGCGGGGGGGGCCCCCGCCTGCCGCGGCGGGGGTTGCCCCCGCCGATGGCGGCGGGGGTTGCCCCGCCGCAGCAGGCGGCGGGGGGGGCCCCCGCCTGCCGCGGCGGGGGTTGCCCCCGCCGGGGGCGGCGGGGGTGCCCCGCCGCTGCAGGCGGCGGGGAGCCCCCGCCTGCCGCGGCGGGGGTTGCCCCCGCCGATGGCGGCGGGGGTTGCCCCGCCGCAGCAGGCGGCGGGGGGGGCCCCCGCCTGCCGCGGCGGGGGTTGCCCCCGCCGGGGGCGGCGGGGGTGCCCCGCCGCTGCAGGCGGCGGGGAGCCCCCGCCTGCCGCGGCGGGGGTTGCCCCCGCCGGCGGCGGCGGGGGATGCCCGCCGCTGCAGGCGGCGGGGAAATCCCCGCCTGTAGTGGCGGGGGGGTTCCCGCCGCCGCAGCGACGGCGGGAAGGCCCCCGCCGCTGCCGGCGACGGGGGGGGAGCGTCGGTGAACCCTATTTCGGGTTTGGGTGATTTTTGGGGAAAAACAACGGGTAAAAATCCGATTTTTAGTGGAAAAAACCCAATTTTTTCTTCCAAAAATACGTTTTTTTAATTGAAAAAGGGTGATTTTTAGCGATAAAAACGGTGTTTTTAATCGATTGAGCCAAAAAGAATTAAATCACCACATATGCGCATATACAAAATTTAGATCTAGAGAGAAAGTTACCTCTAGATCCTACCCGCCGGATCTAGCGACGTTCGGTGAAGGAAGCCCGTTCGCGTCGCGTCCGTTCGTCGCGTCCGTCCGTCGGCAGGGGTTCGGCTTAGCTTTGAGCGTGCTGATAACGTGTTGTAAACTTGGCGGCTATGGAGACCATAGCCCTATATTTATAGTGGTAGGGTTACATAATGGGTGGATACCCACTAACGGGTAGGCCCACCAAGAAGCCCGTTTATAACAAATACTAATTTCAAATATTATTTGTAACTATGCATTTTTGAAAATTTCATTCATCAAGCCATATAAGTTAATTATAAAAATTTTATCCTCCGCGAAAAATAATAAAAAAGAATAAAAATCATAATTTTATGTTATTACTCATTTATTACTTTCAATTGGACACCAAATCTAGATCTTTATAAATATGAATTATAATTAAAATCATACTTTCTTCTAATATGTCTTTTCATTTTCATCAAGCAACCAAACTAGAGAAATTGCTTTCTTCGTCATTTTCTGTTTACCTTTCTCTACAATTTCCTTCAATAAACAAACATAAAAAAATAATTTGATTTCATTCGCCTTTTCTTTCTCTTTCTATTTCATTTTTTGTTCATTTCTCTTTCCCTCAATTTCTCTCAAACCAAACATATCCTTAGTTCAGATGAGCTTTCAAAACCGCATCCTCTAAAATGTTAACGAGGTTGGCCCGTTTTGAGCAGGTGCCATGCAAGGCATCTCTGGGAGCAGGCAGCCAAGAGGGCCGCATATGCCTAGGCATCCGTCTAGGTTTAACTTACACCAGCAATCATACATTCAATTTATTTGGAAAGACTAACAATATACATCGATGCAAATAAGAGAACCCATGCAATATTCACCTAAAATGTGTATTGATGTCTGCGCATTTGTAACATTTCAGTTCCCTCCGGCTATGGTGGTCATTTGTTTACTTGTCTTTAGTTTGATTGTGATGTGTATAACATTGCTTCCCAAATTCACTAATGTCTGCGCATCTTTGATTAAGATTCAGAGGGCATGATGGACACATGAGTGGTTCGGTTAAGTGGGATCAAGTGCGTCTCAAAACCTGTCGAGGTACGAGCCCTCCCCTTCGGTCGCATGGAAAAAGAGTCTTTTTGTCCCACATCGACAAAACGAAATGAATTAAGGGCCTTTGGATAAACAAATGCGCCTTCGATAGCTGTCCCTTTGGGGATATCCGATAAAATTGGAATGATACAGAGAAGATTAGCATGGCCCCTGCGCAAGGATGACACAGCAGTTTGCAGATTTCTCGCATCCGAAAAATTTGTTTGTTTCCACCTCTAATTTCGAAGCCGACATGGAATTGTCGATCAAGTGCACATGTATTGATCAATTTCTGAGCAGACTCGGTTCTTTTTTGTTCTGCTGCTGCTGATCTCTCCGAATATTTCTGTATGCTTTTCTTTAAGTTCTTTTTTTGTTCTGCTGCTGTGTGTGCTGATTTTTCCTTGCTCTTTTTTTTTGAACCTGGTAGAGATGACATCGAGAACTGCAAAATTTTGTTATAAACTATGGCTACAACGAGGTGCATCTTCGGACAAACCCCAAGATTGTTCGTCAAACTATGATGGTGGGAGTTAAGTGGATGTTTTCAGATGATCTTCTAATTTTATGTAGGATGAGATGCAGGTAACTTTGTAGGGCAATGGCTGTTTAGTGCTCACTTCTTAATGATTTTGATGGGGTTCCGTACTACAAGCTACTGTTTCACAATAATGTTTCTTTCAGCCTTAGCAGTTAGTGAAGTTTTTAATCAATCATATGAAGTTTCATCCGGAGTTTGGCCTGTGGTTATGATGCAATTTGTATAACTCAAACATGGGTGCTTATGATGCAATTTGCATCAGAGGCATTCCTACTTCCGCTGGGCCTGTTCTTTTGTGTTTAAATTTGGGTTGGTTGAAGTTGTGAATGTTGCGGTGAAAGTGAGTATTGTGTTTTTTTGGGTGAAAGTGGGTTGTGAATGTGGATGTTGGAATTTTTTGTGGGTCCCACACAACTTTATTGTGTGTGTTTTGTGGCCACGTCAGCAATTTTCATAGTCAAAGAAGCCAACACAAAAGAACAGGACGAGTGAAAGTGAGGATGAAAATGAGTGAATAGTGGGAGGAATAGTAAAATCTCCCACTTTCACAAACATTTAAACGCAAAAGAACAGGCCCTCTAGTTTGGCCTTTGGCTCGTTCTCAGGGTGATACATCCCCTTGTGTGTTGCAGACTTGCAGTGCATAGCTCACAAAGGTAAGAAATGTCTGGGCTGGTTCTACTTCTCATGGCCAGTTCAGACGGCATTTGGAGATGTGTTGTAACTGGTAATGCATTCTATTATGCTTCTATTGGTCGTTCAATTAGTTGGCTCTCTGGGAGGGTTTATATAGTTGCAGACTTGCAAGTGCATAGCTCTTCACAGTTGTCCTTTTTGGTATGAGGTAACTCCATTTTTCCTTGATTAATTTATGAAGACGAGGGAAGATGCGGCTGAGCTATGGTTGAATTGAGGATGCTTGTCTCATTTGTGATTACATTCCCAATTGCTCCGTTAAAAGGGTGATGTACCCGTACTAAATTAGATGGAGTGTGATTTCAGGATTCTGCATCATGTGAGCTCTGATGCTTCAAGCCATCTGTATGTGGATTTTTCGCCTACTAGCAAAAGAAGAAAGATCGCTAAAACCATCGCTTCTACTTGTTCAGATAAATATGGCATTCTCGAAAAGGGAAATGAGGAGATTAGCGCAGAATGAGATCAAATTGGCAAGTAAGTGGACTGGACTGAACTGTAATGGGCTTGCAGATTGTGTTATCAACAAGGAAGCCGTTGAAATTTCTAAGGCTTTCCTTTCCTTGATTATTTGTTCTTTGATGCAATCTAACCACCCATGCCATCTTTATCTAAAACTAGGTCTTTGGGCACATGCGATGATTTAAGAGGACGGGTGCGAGGGGGATAGAAAGAGTTAAATGTTTTCCTTTGTTTTTTCTTTTAGCTCTTGTTTGGTTGGAGAGAAAAGGAACGAAACAGAAAGAAAACAGATGTGAAAATTGCTTTCCTATGTTTGGTTGGATAGAAAAGCAAAAAATAAAAAAACGAGGAGGAAAGTGAAGGGAAAAAATAAATAAAACTTTTCTCTCTCACTTTCTCTCAATAGACCAAAGGAAAATGGAGAAAAAAGATTGTGAGCGGCGTCTCGATTTCTCGATCGATCAATCGCTTAATCCCGAACCTCCTTGATCATCCTCCTTTCTGATCGTTGTAGATCTCCCTCGCTTGCTCAATTCTCCTCTGATCTCTCGCTCGCAAGCTCTCGATCTTTCTCCGATCGTCGTCTTTCCGATTTTCATCGATCTCCTACATCGTGGCGTTCCCCAATCTCATTATCACTCGCTTTTCCACTCGCCCTTGAGCTATTGATCCTCCTCTGATCCTCATCTTTTCAATCGGCATTAATCGCCCTCATCGGTTCATATCTTCATCAATCTCCCACCTTGCTCCGTCAGCTGCTTCTGCTAGATGTATTTTTCGCTTTTTGAGCAAATATTGAGAAACTTGGCGATGATTTGAACTTTGTGTTGTGTGAAAACCTACTCCCACGGAGTATATGGAGGTGGAAGAAGCACTAATATAGCATAATACACATCGTCAGAGACCGAGGACAAAGATCAACAACACAACAACCAAACGAGAAGCACTAAGAGAGAAAACAACTTTTTGCTCCGTGGACCAGCCAAGGGGGAACACCAATGAGCTTTATTACGAAACGAAAGAGCAAATACAAATCTTCTCTTCGTCCAACAAAAAAGAAGCACACAAAGATCTCTCCTAAAGCTCACAACAATATCTCTTAAAGTTGGCTATCACAAATGGTGGCTCTCTCAGAGGTTACAATGGTGTCCCACGCCGAAACCTTAACCTGAAACCCCGTATTTATAACCCTAGGTTACAATAGGTGTCATCATTGGCTAGGATCCACTAAAGATACAAATCCCGCAATTAACGGCATCCAATCCAATCGCTGCTCTACGCAATTAATGCTGCCACACCCTAGTGAGAATTAATTAGCCAATGATGGCATGCAAAAAACTACCACATCCCCTAACTTCATCCTCCAGAAAAAGTTGCCGTTCATGTCATGCAAAGCAAGAATATTTTGGGGCATCACTCTGGGCCCCACCTCCCAACTAAGCCGGCATCACTTGTCAATTAAAGGGGGTTGCTATACGCACATGCCTAATTGCTTCACACACATCCCGGTCATTTATTTACAAGTTTGCACCTTAAAATTTATGAGTTTGACGTTCAATTTTTTTTCCTATTTTATCCACTCCCTTTTTCCTCCTCCTCCTCTCCGCCGTCGTCGCCGCCATCCGCCACCTCCGCAGCATTCATCTTCCATCATCCCATGTCGTCGCCTCCTCAGTCAACATATCCTTCCCCACTATTCTTTTCCTCATCCCCTCTCCTTTTCCACCTCTATCATTGCTGTCGTCGCCACCTCAGCCTTTACAATTGTCGCTAACAAAGTCGTTGTCGTTGCCACCTCAGCAGAGGCAGAGATGTCATCAACGGTAGAGGCAGAAGAGGATAGGGGAGGATAAAGGAAAAGTAGATGGGAAGAGATAAAGGAGATGTTGACGATGATGGATGCGACAGGAGTTGATATGAAACGTTGACGGTGACGAATGCTGTGGCGACGCTTGTGGCAAAGGCGGAAGAAGACATAGGGTAATGGAGGAAAACAAGAGGGGGATTATGGAGAGGATATGTTCGTGGTGGATGAGATGTATGTGTAGAATTTGGCGAGAAAAATGGAAAATGGGTAATTTTGGGATATGAGTGTGTGTAAAGTGAGAATTAATTAGCCAACCTCCCTCTCGTTGGAGATGGAGGGGTATTTACAGCCGAATGAGGCGGTTAGGTAGGGCTGACAATTTCCTAGGTTATAATAGGTGGCATCATTGGCTAGGATCTACTAAAGATACGAATCCCGCAATTAACGGCATCCAATCCAATCGCTGCTCTACGCAATTAATGCTGCCACACCCCAGTGAGAATTAATTAGCCAATGATGGCATGCAAAAAACTACCACATCCCCTTACTTCATCCTCCAGAAAAAGTTGCCTTTCATGGCATGCAAAGCAAGAATATTTTGGGGGCATCACTCTGGGCCCCACCTCCCAACTAAGCTGGCATCACTCGTCAATTAAAGGGAGTTGCTATACGCACATGCCTAATTGCTTCACACACATCCCGGTCATTTATTTACAAGTTTGCACCTTAAAATTTATGAGTTTGACATTCAATTTTTTTTCCTATTTTATCCCCTCCCTTTTTCCTCCTCCTCCTCTCCGCCGTCGTCGCCGCCATCCGCCACCTCCGCAGCCTTCATCTTCCATCATCCCATGTCGTCACCTCCTCAGCCAACCTATCCTTCCCCCCTATTCTCTTCCTCATCCCCTCTCCTTTTCCACCTCTATCATTGATGTCGTCGCCACCTCAGCCTTTACAATTGTCGCTAACAAAGTCGTTGTCGTTGCCACCTCAGCAGAGGCAGAGATGTCATCAACGGTAGAGGCAGAAGAGGATAGGGGAGGATAAAGGAAAAGTAGATGGGAAGAGATAAAGGAGATGTTGACGATGATGGATGCGACAGGAGTTGATATGAAACGTTGACGGTGATGAATGCTGTGGCGACGCTTGTGGCAAAGGCGGAAGAAGACATAGGGTAATGGAGGAAAACAAGAGGGGGATTAGGGAGAGGATATGTTCGTGGTGGATGAGATGTATGTGTAGAATTTGGCGAGAAAAAAGGAAAATGGGTAATTTTGGGATATGAGTGTGTGTAAAGTGAGAATTAATTAGCCAACCTCCCTCTCGTTGGAGATGGAGGGGTATTTATAACTGAATGAGGCGGTTAGGTAGGGCTGATATGGCATGCAGAGCTGGCGTGTCAGACTGCGGAAGGTTCGACCGAGGATGTCAGAGTTGTGCGTGTCAGCCTTGCCTTTGTTAGAAGGCGCAACGGTCAGGGGTGCTTTGTCAGAGTGTCAGATCCGAAAGCACCAAACGATCAGACGGCACAGCAGCCAGGGGGTGCTTTGTTAGGCTATCGAGCGGCGGAAGTGTCAGTGGTTTTCCCGTACAAGGGCGTTTGTCGTGTTTGATAAGCTGAAGGATTGTCGTGGTACGTCCAAGGAGCGGGGCCGCACATGGGGTGTCCGATCGCTCCTTGAGGATGACGGGCAACCTGGTTGTTCGCTTGGTGAGGTTGGTGGGAAACGGGCGACTAACTGGCGAGGTTCATGGCTAAGTGCGCCCTTCCCACTAGTCGAGGCAGACTTCGTGGGTGGCGAGCATGCTAAGGGGGAACAGGCGACTAACCGACGAGGTTGAGACGAAGAGCGCTCTCCCGCTAGCCGGGGCAGACTTTGCGGAGGACTGGCGAGCGCTCTCCCGATGAGGTTACAACCCTAATGCTAATACTAGTAATGTTAAGACCCCTAAAGTCTATCTAAACAAATTAGTTTTAGAAAAACATCATCCTAATAAAGGGAAAATGATGAAAATTTGGATCTCCAAATGTTTAAATAAATAATTGTTTAATGATTATGTAACAAATTTGAACAATTTATTTATCATTCGCCTACTTACAGATATGTAAATGACGTAAAAGCCAAACACAATTGTATTTGGTTTCCAAAACGTTAACTTAGGTTTAACCTAAGTGAGATACCCTAATATAACCTTTGGTATCTCACACATATAGTGTTAAATAATTTGCATGCATATGCTTGGATTGTTTTATGCATGTAGGATAGTTTTGAAACCCTAGGTAGTGATGTAATGAATATGCACTTCTGTTTCATGTTAAATCTGGTTGATCTAATGTGTTTCAAGTTCACTGGTCGACCACTGTTATGTCATTGGTCGACCAGCAACTACGTTTTAAGAAACTCTTAAACCTAATCTGTTCTTTTTTTGATGGATTATCAGGTTTGATTTGAGCTTACCAAACTATACATGTATTCTAATGGGTTCATATGACTCAAACCCATTAAGGGGAGTTAATACTAGCCCTTAAATCACATCATATGGCTAAGATTACTCCTCTCACACTCAAAACCCTAAATCTAACCCAAAACATCTTATTTTTTCTCAAGAGCGCCCAAAGCAAAATCCACCAAAATTTATTGATTCATCTTGCTTGATCTTCAATTCCTCAAGGATTTCAAGGGATTTATTGAAGATTTTCATCCTAGATAGGTGTAATTTCTTATCATATCTCAGTTTATTTGTGGTGCATTACATCATACTTTAACTTGCAGTCATATAACTTGTGTAGATCACCATACACTCACTTTTTGAAAATGCATAGAGGTCTAGCCCCTAAGAAAAAGAGACCATCTTCTCAACCATCATCCTCTCACAACAACTAAGTATCATCCATAGTTCAGTTTCTGAATAGGCCTGAACTGATGAGTATTTATAAGAGGAAGTCTAAACTAAAAATTGTACAAGAAAGATTTGATAAATTTGATGACTTTGTAGGTTATGAGATTAGGCAAGCCCCTGCCTACCAAGAGATTGAGAGACTTCACTATATTGATTATGATTGTAGTTACTATCCTACATTGGTTTATTTGTTTTGTACCAACATGATTACAGGTGCATCAAGTTTTTCCACTAGGGTGAAGAACACACACTTCAACAAATCACTCACCATTACGCATCCCGTGCCAAGGAGTAACGCTTAGAGAGATCCATATGAATGATAGAAAAATTTTGGTTCTTATATTCTCTAAGGGTAGATCCTATAAGCCAAACATTATAACGAAGACAATGAGACCTTGAGCAAGAATCCTTACACGAACCATTTCCTACAACATTCTGCAAAAATCTAGGAGCTACACCACTTTGTCTGAGAATATGACAAAATGTGTCTATGCCCTCGTAGCCCAGATAAAAGTAAATTGGGCAAGTTTGATTACAAAAACTTGGTCCACATGCATGTATCATCAGTGCATCTTGGTCACTTTCTTACTCATATTTGCACACACCATGGCATTGTTCAAAGCACATAGACTCATGTTATGTCTCCTAAGGTTATGTTTGAAGATTACATTAACTATGATGAAACTTTATCAGAATCCCACAGACAATCCACCTGATTCTGCTAATGATTCCTCTAATGAAGAATCTGAGGGTGAGCACACTCTACTATCTCCTCCTAAGGCTCACCTAGTGCATCTGCTACTCCATCCCCTTACATCCACATGCTCCTTTTTAGGTTGGATCAATTAGAAACCAATTTGAGGCATGAAATTAATCTAAAATTGGATCAACTCAAGCATTAATGGGAACAAGATTTCTATCAAAAGATTGAGTACAAGATTAGTGAGATTCAGTAGACAGAGATTAAAGCCAAAATTTATGGACATCCTCCTCCTGATGCTTAGTTATTTTGAGAATGTTATGATGTAGTACTTAGTCCTTGTTATGTATTTTGATGATGTTTGTTGTGAACAATTTCTATGTTTTGGTTATATATTAGGAGACATCTTTAGTTTGATGTCTTGGTTGTTGGAATTAATGGCTCTTTTGGCCATTTGTTCACTCCCACTCTCTTTTTTAGTCCCACATTGGATATGCACACACTCTTGTGTGGGTATATAAGAGGCTTCTTTCATATGTGCTATTGGACTTGTATATGGGCTAGGAATAAGGGGTAGCTCGCGTGCGCATGGGCCCAAGCAAGGGGCCGAGCCCAAATCAGGTTAGGCCGAATGGAAAATGTGGGCGACGGATCCGGAAACCCTTAGCGTGTGTGCGCTGGCATCGTTCCTGCGCAGGGGGGTTCACGGGTGCGCGCACGGAGTGCCCGAGTTTTGTCTCATGTTTTTAGCCCATTTTGTTTTAAGAATTCAAAAGGCCCATTACGTTTTATTTTTCCCCAACAGCCAATTTTTCATTAAATTGGTGTTTAATGTCTCAACGGCTATTTTTCTTTTAATGGCTGTTAATGGCTGCGTTGTTAATGGTATTCATGGCTGAATTCCAACGGTCATCTTTTTCTCTATATAAACTCCTTTGTCTAGAGTTTTTCAAGGCTGCGAAAATTCATACAGTAAAAATCATCTTCTCATCCTTTCCTCCTCCTCCTGGGTATCGATCTCTGTGCAAGCTCCATGCTTCTGGCCGCGAGTGGACGCATCCAGACGCGATTGCGTTAACCTTGGGGGAGTAACCAGCATCATCCGATTACCACCACGGTCGGGCCGTAGTTGTTTTCAAGGCAGTGGCACAGCCACGGCGCAGTTCATCTTCACTGTATAAGTTTTCCCTTCTTCCTTTGTTTTTCCTCGTTGCTCTCGCAGTTTATTTCTCGTTTTGCTCTCTACTCTTTTAACTCCCCGTTCTGTTCCTGCAGTCATAGATCTTACCTTTCAGGTGCAACAATTTGAAAACAACTAATGAGTGGTTAGGTTCACTGTCCTCAATCTCTGCTAGTTTGTTTGTTTGTTTTAATTGCGATCATTACGGTTTATACTCTTGATCCTTATCAATTTTGTTCTAAAATATGCATTTTATATTCAATCTCAAAATTGGGGTACTTTTGTTTCCAAATCTTTTTGTAATTTCTAGCACTTTAGAATAATGCATTCCGCTGTAATTTGTTGATGAGGGTTCAATGTTGACAATGAAATTGCCAGAAGTAAACATGACTGGATTATATTTTTATAATTTTAGTGCAGAAAGTTATAATAAATCAGTCCGAAGAAGGCTTTTCTTTTTTGGAGAGATAGCGTTGTTTACTTGCAAGATCACACATGATTCATAGCCCTATCTGGATTAATCTCCACATGTGACCTTGATTATTTTGGTTTTCGGCGTCTACACATGTATACATGTGCCATTATGGCAATCTGGCTCACTGTGAACAATTCATTTAGAATAGCTCAAATATAATTTGTTAGGATTCAGTGCATGTTTGTAGCTGATGTGCAATCATCGATAGGAAATCCGGTAATCGGTGATGAGCATGTTGTGGATGACAAGGCAGACATGTTTATTAGTTTTAAGGGTAACTTGTGGTTTAGAGGAATTTATGGAGCTTATAGTGTGAGGAAGCTTCTTGGAGTGGCATATAAATTGAACAAACTGAAAGATACCCGAGGAATTAAATTTCCATCTTTTGTGCGCTTGCTCTGATAGTGTATGAGATTGAAGAAGTGTATTGATACATTTTTTCAGCGAGCAAGTGCGGTTGCGTCCATCTCCCAAATATTAGTTCCGAAACTAAATTGCCCTGTATAATTACTGTTTGGGAGTTGCTTGTACTTGTAGCACTAGGGTCCCTGGCTTAGCGGAACAACAAAAGGAATTGGATGGAGAGATCTCTCTCCCACCTGACGATCTAACTAGATACGCGTATTGTAACTGTTTTTACTAAACCACCTTGATGATGTATGCAGAACTTCGAGGAGGCCTGTATGACCCGTCTATAGAATGGTGATATCGATGTAATGCCAGGTCAGAAACTCTTTTACGATTATAGCAGTTATGAAGTACAACAGGAAACTGAAAAAGAACTTATGGTGAGTTGAATAGTCACTGCCAACATTTGGCAAGTAAAAGGAGATTGGAGGCTCTCAGACAAATCTGAAGCGGCTGATACTCTATGTAAGAGGTAAGCACACTATGACCTAACCTAAATTCCTTAGAGTGTGGGGGTGTCTGACAAAGGTAGGACTACCTGACTTTAAGAAGTCAAACATTGGGTCTAAAACCTATGATACTGTTTTTATAGGGTATGCTCAGAATAGTGTTGCATATAGATTCATGTCCTTAACAGATAACTCTATTTCTGAGTCTAGAGATGCAGAGTTTTTTGATCATGTTTTTCCTTTGAAAAAGGAATTAACAGGATCCTTGTCCCTTGTACCTCCTATTGAGTCTCTTCCTTCTTCTTCACCTATATCTTCAGATATGCATACATGTAGTTCTACTTTTAGTGAAGAACCTAGAAAGAGTAAGAGGCAAAGGACTGAAACCAATTTTGGACCTGACTTTTTAACTTTCTTTCTGTCAGAAAATGGATGTATAGACATGCTTAGTGATGAGATAGTGTCTACCTTTATAATAGAAGAAGACCCAAAAACCTATGATGAGGCAATGAGATCCATTGATGCTAGTTTATGGAAAGAGGCTATTAAAAGTGAACTTGATTCTATTGTATCCAATCAACTTGGGAATTAGCTGAGTTACCTAAAGGTAATAAGCCCATTAACAATAAATGGATTTTCAAGAAAAAGATGAGACCTGACAGATCGATAGAAAAATTCAAAGCTAGACTTGTGATCAGGGGTTTTACTCAAAACAAAGGATTAGACTACTTTGACACCTATTCTCCTGTGACCAAGATTACAGCCATAAGGACTCTAATTGCCTTGGCTGCAATTCATGAATTAGTCATACTTCAAATGGATGTTAAGACAGCCTTCCTAAATGGCGATCTAGAAGAAGAAATCTACATGTCCCAACCCAAGAGTTTTGTAGTTGCTGGTGAAGAGAATAAGGTTTGCAGGCTTAGAAAGTCTTTATACGGCTTAAAGCAAGCTCATAAGCAATGATATGAGAAATTCAACAGCACCTTAATAAGGAATGGCTTTGTTGTAAATACATCTGATTCTTGTGTTTATTCTAAACTAATAGGATCAGATTGTGTAATTACTTGTCTCTATGTCGAGGACATATTAATTTTTGGGAACAATCTAGATGTTGTAAATGATACCAAAAATTTCTTGTCATCTCAATTTGAGATGAAAGACCTAGGAGAAGCTGATGTCATTTTAGGAGTTAAAATTGTTAGAAACTCTTATGACATCTCCTTGAGTCAATCTCATTACGTAGAAAAGGTGCTGAAGAAATTCAACTACTTTGATGGTGTTCCGGCTAGAACTCCCTATGACCCTAGCATACATTTGAAAAATAATTTAGGAGAGAGTATTTCTCAATCTGAATATGCTAAAATCATAGGAAGTGTGATGTTCCTTATGAACTGTACTCGACCTGATATAGCCTATGTTGTTAGCAGGCTAAGTTGGTATACTCATAACCCTAGTAATGAACATTGGACTGCTCTTCATCCTTTATTAAAGTACCTGAAAGGGACTGTTGATTGGTATTTGCATTTCAGTAAATTTCCTGATGTGTTAGAAGGATTCTGTGATGCAAACTGGGTTTCAGATAACGATGAAGTTAGTTCAACTAGTGGTTTTTTATTCTCTTTGGGTGGAGGTGCTATATCTTGGAAGTCTTTCAAACAGACACGTATACCACGCTCCACCATGGAATCTGAATTTATTGCTCTTGAGTTGGTAGGACAAGAGCCTGAATGGCTAAGGAACATGTTAGCAGACGTGTAAGGACCGTCTACCTTGCAATACTAACAACAAACACTCTAGAGGGGGGTTGAATAGAGTAATGGCAATAAATTGTGCAATTAAAATTAAACTTGTAAATGCGGAATAATAAGTGCAAGAGGAATTAATCAACACAATCAATCCAAACGCAAACACAAGAATTACCCTGGTTCCCCAAACTTGGGTACGTCCAGCCACACCAATATCCACTAAAATTCTCTCACAGAGAAGCGAATACAATCTCTTACACAGAGATACCTCACACCGAGGATTTAGGATTCCCACAAAGAGATATCCTTGCTTTCACACAGAAAGACTAATGCTCTCATACAAAGAGACTTAAACTCTCACACACAGAGAACTCCACCAACCCTCACACAGAAGGTTATACTCTCACACAGAGAGTAACTAGCTCTCACACAAAAAGCTAGGGTTTCAAAGAAATAACAAAGTAAAACAAATACTCTTATATATGCCTTGAGATGAACTTACTCATAAATGAATGCAAGGCATGGAAGATGATCTCCAAGTGTTGAGATATGCTTGAAAGCACTTGGATGAATTCCCTTGAGCTGGACTTCAATGCATGAAGAGAATGAGAGCTCTTGAGAGGGAATTGAGGGAGTTTGAGTGTGGCTTATAGATCTCTTGAGATATTAAATAGCATCAAGTAGTATAAGAGATGGCAGCCCACTCATATATATAGAAACCCTATATCAAATCCCAAAACCCAAGAAAACAGCCAAAAGATCAATTCTGCAACGGCTAGAAACTGGGCGAAAACGACAGGAACAGTCGACTGATGATCATAACACAGTCGACTGATCAACGGCTAGAAAATATCCAACAGTTATAATCTGAGCGAGAACAGTCGACTGAAGAAGACAATACAGTCAACTGAAAACAGGACATGCGCTTGTAAATCCTTCAGCAGGCGACTACTGCAGGGGATGGAATAAAACAGAGAGCTGCACTCTTCCTCCAGATAAGCAGACAGACGACTGATGTCAATAATACAGTCGACTGTCAAATAGTCAGGCGATTGTAATTCCTTCATCAGTCGTCTGCTATATAAGATGGAGAAAAGACAGAGAGATGCAGATGTTGCACTTACGCTACTCAGACAACTGTGGGCCAATTCCCAGGCGACTGTAAATCTACAGGTGACTGTAGACTGAGCAGCAGTCCACTGTGCAAAAGTTCAAGTTTGAGTCAATAGAAATGTTGACTTGAGCTGTGCATATCAATCGACTGTAGAAGGATCGACAGGCGACTGGAAATCACCCAGTCGACTGTAAACCCTTCAGCAGGCGACTGACGGAAAGCGAGAGACTCCAAATGAGTCTTTGGACAGAGTGAACCTATTGGGTTGGATTCTATAATAATCCTAAGGCACACTAAGATGGCTAAATGCATATGCATGAATGAGTAAACCATCTAACAAGGCATTACATTAATCCTAGACTCAAAAGAGAGAGAAAGCAATAAAGTAAATTACATGGATTACAGTGCTTTCCAAAGAGTCTAAGTCTTCAATCTTGATGCCTTTATTGCTCTCCATCATCTCCAAGCTTTGGCACTCCTTGAGTCCAAGCTTTGGTCCTTCTCCACTTGATGTCCATCCTTGCACCAAGTGATTAGTCTCCAAGAAAGATATTCTTGAAATAAAACTAAGAGACTAAATCATGAGAGTCATTAGCAACAATATAATGTTGTGATCATCATCAAAATAAGATTGGTATGAAACACCAATACTCATCATTCTCTCCCTTTTTGATGATGACACACATTATGTAAAATACAAAGAATTAAAGCACAATGCTAATGAGCTCCACCTACTTATATGCACCAATTAAACAATGAGCTACATAATAGTAAATATTCATTATACCAAATAATATCATGGTGACATATAATAGGTATGGATAACATAAACCAATTGTAATTGACAATATCATGCAAACATAAATGGTTTATCGAATCCCATATATCTCTCCACATATACATAAGTATATAACTCTCCCTATATAGTTACATAATGCATATAACTCTCCCCCTTGACATCGTCAAAAAGGTGGAAATCAAATATATCCCCCTTTGTCATCTTCACTAAGATGTGACAATATGCAAGAAAAGAAAGAGATGTATGATACCAAATTGAAAGATTTAGTGGGTATTAATTCACTATCCCATGCTCCCCTAGATCATAGAAATGGTCAAGTTTTGACTTCTAGGATCTAATACCAATATTGGAGCCATGGGCCTAAAGTGTATCAAAGCAATAGATATGGAAAAATCAAGCTTCAATGATACACAATGATAATGCCAAAAGAGTTATACCATGAAACAACTTGGCAATATCAAAGAGGTTTAGTTTGAGACCAAAAATAGCCAATTGTAAATAGTGATCTCAAACATCCTCAAAATGAGAGTCAAAATATGTTTTAAAATATTTTAAACATACAACATATTAACTCCCCCATTGACATACACATGGATCAAAAATGCATGTGTGTCAATAAAATCCCCAAGATTCCCATTTTCATGAAAAATAAATTTGAAAAACATTTTCAAAATCATGAAACACACACAACCAATGGGTATGCAAAAATATAACAATTAAGCACAATACACATGCTATATAAAAATGTGTGTGGGGAACCTAAACATTAGGGAACCAAACCCAAGAGGAGTTTAGACTTCCTAATGTAATCACATGAGGTGATCACATCCCTAACTAGAGAGGTTATGTAACTATCCCTCTCTTGCACACTAACCTTAGTGGGAATCCATAATCTCAAGGATTTCCTAGGCAAGGGTTTTTGCCTTTGCAAGAGGGATGGATGTGACATGCTTAGGTGTAGAAACTAGTTTCTTGGCATGCAAAGAAATAGGATTTTGCTTCTTAGCAAAAAATGAAGAGTCTTCATTCTTCCTCATCACCTTGTGATCTACATGCTTCCTGTTGATGTTATTGTTGTACAAGAAAGCATGATGATTTTTCTTAGGTGCTTTAGCAATATTTCTTGTATTTACACCATAAGAGGAATTAGAGGTGGGTTTAGGTACCACATTTTGAATATATCCCAAACCTCCTCTATGATTTGCCGGTTGTTGTTTTTTCAACAAATCGTGGAGTGAATCCCTAGAATACACAAAGCTTTTGAGCTTCCAGGATTCCTCTTCGCATTTCAACGTAAATTGTTGAATGCGAGATTCTAAGATAAGGTTTTGAGCAACAAGATTTTCATTAGTTAAACTTAATTCCTTAACTTGAGAGAGAAGTGTGTCTCTCTCACTAGTGTCACATACATGCAATGCATCATTGTCATTTACACTAGTAGATTCTAAGGCATGCAACCTACTCATAGAATTTTTAAATTTAGCTTTCAATTTAGCATATGAGTCGATGCACTTACTTGCCCCATTTGAGACCACGTTGAAGCGGTATTCGAGCTCCTCGTTGGATAGCTTCTCCTCCTCAACTTCCTTATCACTTTCCTCCTCGTTAGAGCTTGACAAAGACTCTTCCCCCTTTGCCATGAAGCACATTACCTTGTTGAGGTTAAGCCACGCCTCCACCTCTTCATCGCTTGAACTCGAGGAGATTGATGAAGAATCATCAAAAGCCGCGAAGCACATATGAGCTTGCTCCTTGTCATCCTCTTCTTCATCACTTGATGTGTCCTCATCGGAGTCATCGAAAGTGCCGACAAGTCCCTTCTTTTGATTCTTGAACTTGGACTTGTCTTTCCAATGCTTCTTCCCTTTGCCCTTATAGGTATCTTTGGTGGGTTTGAAAGGGCATTCAGTAGAAAGATGACATTTTCCTCTACAATTGAAACAAATAGAGTTGTTAGACTTGGAGGCAAACTTTGGCGAAGATTTACCTTGCTTGCTTTTGAGGAACGCTCTCAGTTGTGTGGCAAGCTCCATGACTTCATCTCTACTAGCCTCATCTTCTTCATCTTCTTCGCTAGGAGCTTCTTGATGGAATTTCTTTCTCCATTTGATTGGCTCCTCCTTGGCATGGAATGCAACCCCCTTATGCTTCTCTGGCTTCTCAGGCTTGGTTGGTTGAATCTCCTTCTTGTGTTGAAGATTTACTTCATACGCCATGAGATTCCCAATGCACTCCTCAACAGTGTATTTGAACATGTCGTAAGACTCCAAAATACCATTGGCCTTTGGCTCCCATTGAGATGTGAGCGAGTTAAGGATCTTCTCCACTCAATCCTATTGGGAAATCACATTCCCAAGTCCTTCCAAAGCGTTCACGATTTCTGTGAACCTTGTGAACATCTCCGAGATGTTTTCACCTTCCTGCATCTTAAACAACTCATATTTAGATCTAAATACGCATTGTTTAGATTTCTTTACCTTCGAAGTCCTTTCATGAGAAAACTCCAATGTATGCCAAATTTCGTTGGCCTTTTATACATGGAGATGTGGTTGAACTCATTTGAAGTGAGGGCGCAATGGAATGCATTCATAGCCCTCGCATTAAATTTGATTGAGTCCTTCTCCGCTTTTGTTCTCGAAGCCGTGGGTGTAGTAGGTTTCTCAAATGGCGACTCTGTGATGTCCCAAAGGTCTTGACCCTCCAAGTAGATAATCATCTTGATCTTCCAACTTGGGTGGTTAGTTCCATTGAAGAGCGGGGGTCAAATGGTTGATAGACCTTCTTCATGAGACATGGATGAAGTGTTGTATGCCATCATTGTTGTATGCTTCAACCTTGCTCTGATACCAATTGTAAGGACCGTCTACCTTACAATACTAACAACAAACACTCTAGAGGGGGGTGAATAGAGTAATGGCAATTGATCACTCCATATTTTTACACCCTTTTTCTGCATGTTTGCATGCCACTTTGATCGCTCATATCATATTTTTCACTATTATTCGACAATATTACGATGCTTTTCACGATTTCTTGTTTTTGTCGTATTTCAGGAGATATGAAGCGATTCGGAGTGGTTTTGAGGTCAAGAGGATTTGCACCCACTCCGGAGTGTCACCCAAGGCTCTTTTGAGGGCTATTCGGCGATGGAAGACAAGTGGAAGAAGAAGGAACCTCGTAGGAGCGACGAGAAAGCGAAACGATGAAGATTGGGCATCTGCAGCATCTCACTCGGCCGGGTGAAGCACTCACTCGGCCGAGCAAGAAGACCACTCGGCCGACCAGACCGGACATGCACCAACAGAAGAAAATCAGTGTGCACTCGGCCGAGTGACTATAGTCCACTCGGCCGAGTATGAAGATCCCCTCGCCCGAGTGACATGGGAAAATCCACATCAAAAGAGGCCGACTTACTGGAAATGTACAGGCGATTCAGGGTTTCGACTCGGCCGAGCATGAAAAGCCCCTCGGCCGAGTGAGTAAAGCCACTCGGCCGAGTCACTTCCGAAGACAGACCCATGAAATCCCCAACTTACTGTAATTGTACAGGGTTTGTCACTCGACCGAGTGACATTTGTCACTTGACCGAGTGACATTTGTCACTCGGCCGAGTGAGCCGCCCCGCCTGCTGCGTAAACTGCGATTTCTGGGCTGCGCAGGGGCATTTTTGTCACGATTTTTTGGGCGATTTTGAGGGGTATTTAAACCCAGTTTTTGCCTTAGTTTAGAAGAACTTTTTGATACTTTTTGCAGCCTTTTTAGAGAGATTTTTAGGTAATTAGATTTAGGCTTTTGGACAGATTAGATGGGGATTTTTGTTGGATGCTATTGGATTCTCATTGGTTTGTCTCTTTTCTTATCAAAAACTCTATTTTTATTGATAATTTCTCTATTGCAATGAATTGTGCTGAATTTGTTATTGATTTTCTCATGAATTGCATGATGATTAGTGAGTAGTTTTGTTGTCCTAGGGCATAGGGATGAACCCTATGAACCCTATTTCTAAATTGTGATGGATTAGTGAAATTCTTGCTAGAATTGATTAGGGTTAGGTTGGGATTGATTAATTACGGATAGCTAGGGATTCATATCGATTGTGATTTGTAATAGATTGGGTCCCAATTGATATGAATCACTAGAAATTCGATTTAGATTTACGATTGGACTTCCCTAGAATTGGTTAGCAAGAGATTGGGCCAAAGCTAGGATTTTTAATCGTGTTTATATACCAATATCCGTTTGCAAGAGATTGGACGGGTAGGAACTATCTCAACCTAGGTCGTAGCTCGAGTTTGCACGAGAGTGGGCCCAAGATACGGTTGAATAATGATGTCATTCTTCACGCTAGTGGCTTAGGTTAGGGTTTGCAAGAGATTGGGCCCTACCTTAGGTTCGCTATAGACCGGCAATAGCGCGAGAGCATGAGCTTGGTTCTACATTTAGTTGCGACTAGTTCACCTAAAATTCAAGTCTAGCAATGATGTAACCTACGAATCACAACGATGAGATACGGTCCATAGTGGGGATTCCTTATCCCTAGTCGCTTTATTTCATTGATATTTCTATCGACATTCGAACGATTGTGACAATTTTACCCCAAATTATTCTCGACCATTTTGATAGCTAGGTGATTGGAAGGAGACACTGTCATTGTTCCTCCCTGAGTTCGATACCCGCTCGCCACTACGCCGTGCGCTTGCGGTAAGACTACGAGTCACTTGTCCTGGGTGCGTGTGCATACCGGGGCATCGATCAAGTTTTTGGCGCCGTTGCCGGGGAGGCGACGGTGTTTTATTCTCTTTACTTAGTGTCTTCTTTTTCTTTTATTACTTTTATCTTTTTACTCCTTATTCGTGCTAACAATTCCTTTGAAACTCTGTTTTCCTTTGCATGTACACGAGATCTACGGTGAACCCCGAGGAAATACTATTTGATCCGGAGATCGAACGTACCGTGAGGAGGATCAGAGCCGAGAGAAGGCACGCTATGGAGGACAATTGTATGAACCGTGCGGAGACACCGGAGGAGCTAGCGGAACGAATGGCGAGGATCATATCCATCAGAGATAGGCTTCGGCCTAAGACTTCTTCAACACATCATCCATCGCTATGCCGGAACTGGCGGCAGACAAGAATTTTGAGCTAAAGACGGGCTTGGTAGTATTGATGAAATAAGACCCGTTTCATGGGAACTCCCATGAGAATCCGCACTATCACATCCAGCTTTTCTTGTCCAAACGCGCCACCTTCCAAATACCGGGCGTTTCCGTTGATGCAATCCGACTGCGACTCTTCCCCTTTACACTCAAGGACAAGGCTTTATATTGGTTGAGGACGCAGGCAGAATGTACATTCACCACTTGAGACGAGTTGGCAAGCGCCTTCGTCGACAAATTCTACCCGCCATCCAAGACGGTGAAAATACGGAGTGCTGTCATGTCTTTCAAGCAAGGACCGCAGGAGACCTTATAGAAAACATGGGAGCGCTTCAAGGATTTACAACATCAATGCCCCCATCACAGTATAGAGGATTGGGAGCTTGTTCACGGTTTCTACAATGGACTCTAACCGGGAACAAAGCAAATTATAGACGCAACCGCCAATGGAGCCATATTATCAAAGACCCCAGATGAAGCTACGGCCTTGTTGGAGGAGATGGCCTCTAATAACCAACAATGGGGGGACGAGCGAGGACATTCTTCGTCCTCTTTGAAGCCCACTAACATTTATGAGGCCAAGGCCGTGGCAGAGCTTTCAAACAAATTTGACTCTCTCCACAAGGTAGTGGAGAGATTGGAGAAATATATCACCGAGCCACATGGAGCACCCTCTACATCTACACCTTTAAGCAATATGAGCGATTGGCAAGACCAATCTCAAGCCATATATGTAGGAGGAGAGCATGGAGAGGGGGCCTTGGAACAAGTACAATATGTCACGGGGAACTCCAGATATTGGGCCAACCCGGCCGCTAGAAACCATCCGGGCTTTTCATATGCAAATAATGATGGTGCTTTGAACCCCCCGCCATAACAACTTTCTCAAGCTCGGCCTCCACTACCACAACCTCAATATCAACCGAGGGGTCCACCGCAACAAAATTACCCGCCGAGGCAACAAGCGGGACCGTATAGACCTCCCGGTTACAATCAAGGTTGGAGAGCTCCCAACCCACCTCAAGCTCAACCACGATCAGACCATGAAGCTAGGGTGGAGGAATTCATGGCGGAGCAAAGGAAGATCAATGCTAGTTGACGGCGGGACAAGATTCACTAAATACCATCGTCGCTCAACTTGGAGAGCAACTTGCGTTGCTCAACAAGAACGCCCAACAATTGCCGGCTCAACCCGAGCCCAATCCACGGAGCAACACCGGACACATCAATGCGGTGGTTGCAGTTACAACAAGGGACGGGAAGGATACCACTCCCGCTATGACCCAAAGCAAGCAACCGGTGGTGGAAATTTTGGAAGAAAAAGAACCGGTAATTGAAGAGCAGAGCCAAAAGGAGCCGATTGGAGAAGGAAATTCTAAAGTGGTGGAGCCACTTGATGAGCGCCGCTACATGCCACCGGTACTGTTTCCACAACGGCTAGCTAGAGCCAAGATAGAGAAAAGGCTCGCCAAGTTCCTAGAATACTTGAGGGGAGTAAGCCTCAATATTCCTTTCTTAGATGCAATTGTTGAGATCTTGTCTTACGCGAAGCTCTTGAAGGACTTGATTTCGGGAAAGAAAAGGAAGGAAAAAATCATGCTTACGGAACAAGGAACTTGGTTTACCCGGAAGGAGAAGGAGCCGGCGAAATTAAAGGATCCCGGGAGTTTCCGCATCCCTTGCACACTAGGAGGCGTCCCTTTGCAAAAAGCTCTAGTTGACTTGGGCGCGAGTGTGAGCCTTATGCCCCTTAGCATGTTCTGAAAGTTGAACACGGGCACTGACTTGAAGCCGACCGACATGAGAATTCAACTTGCGGACGGTCGGATTACTAGGCCGGTAGGGATCGCAGAGAATATTCCACTCCAAGTTCCGGGAGGGATATGCTTGCCTTGTGATTTTGTCATAATGGACATCAAGGAAGAGGGCGACACTTCGCTCATACTTGGACGCCCGTTCCTCGCAACCGCCGGTGTTATCGTCGATGTGCGTGAAGGAACTCTATCCTTGAATGTCGGGAACATAGAAGTCGAGCTTCACATACCCAAGGCCATGAAACATATGCCCTATCACGAGGAGTTAGACTATGTGGATCTCCTCGATGAAGTGATTGAAGAAGCAATCCCCACTCTATTGGCGCTCTCCATGACGATGGCTTCGAAGAAGGCCAAGCTTCGGGTGAAGAAGAGAAGTTGGAGGACCCTCCAGATAGCTCCACGGATGATGATGAAGGCGACGCTGATGTCGCAAGAATACGAGAGCTTTGCAAGCTCTCAAAGGCCAAGAATACGAAGAAAGCTCCACCGAATGGAAGATCGGTGTCACTGGCCAAGAAGAAGATAGGAACAAGCTCTAGCTTGCGGGATTTATCCCCCAACATTACCCATGATGAGGGGGCGTCGAGGAAGACCGGTGATCATCACGACCCAAACCCAAGCGGCCTTCCCGATAAGTTTGATGGGCGTATCTCGTATGCGCCCAACATCACGAGCTAAACGAATATCTAAAGGGGTCGAGCTCATGACCTTAAACGAGCGCTTGTCGGGAGGCAACCCGACGGTTTTTGCATTGTTTTTATTTGATTTTCATTTTTGGTTTAGACTTTTATTAGTGTTTAGAGTCTTATGTCCATGAAAATCGTGACAACGGGACTTAATTTTCATGATAGGAGAAGGAGAAGTGGAGATCAATCATATGGAGGATGATCGAGGCAAGGAAGAGCGCTCCAGGAACGTGCTCAGGCCTTAGGAGGAGGAAGAAACAGACTGTAGGAAGAAAAACAGAGACCAGTGCGAAAACAGAGAGCCGATGCAGAAAACAGCACTTCACTCGGCCGAGTAGCTTATTGATCGCTCCGGGATGTAACCCAAAGAACGGTTGTAGTTTTACCGCAAGCGCACGGTATAGCAGTGAGCGGGTTATCGAACACAGAGAGGACGAATGACCATGCTTGATCCAATCAACCTGGCTATTTAAGAAGAGAGAAATTTGCCTTTGGCGATCCTGTCACAATCGTCAGACAAAGTACGGAAATATCAAATCAAATAAAGAACGTCTAGGGAATGGGGAATTTCCGCTACTCACCGTATCTCGTCAATGTGGTTCATCAGTATCAAAATTGCTAGGATAAGATTTTGGATGAACTAGTTGCAACTGAATGTAGAACCAAGCTCACGCTCTCGCGCTGTTGCCGGTCTATAGCTATCCTAGGGTTGGGTCCAATCTCTTGCAAACCCTAGCCTAGGGAAGCTAGCATTAGGATCAACATCATCGTTCAATCGCGCACCGAGCCCAATCTCTTGCAAACTCGGCCCACGACCTAGATTGGGATAGTTCCTACCCGTCCAATCTCTTGCAAATGGGTATCGGCACTGAATTTCAACCGGGAACCCTAGTATCGGTCCAATCTCTTGCAAACCGATACTACGGAAATTCGATTCCAACCCAATTCGGATTTCTAGGGCTTCCTATCGAATTGGGATCCAATCTCTTGCAAATCCCAATCGATGTGAATTCCTAGCCATCCGTAGTAAATTGATCCCAATCTAATCCCTAATAGCAATTCTAGCAAAATTCCTACCAATTCATCACAAATATGGAATAGGGCTTGTAGGATTCATCCCCACGCCCCAAGACGTGGAGACTACTCACAATTCATAGCACAAACACAAAAATAATCAATGAAATAAGCAAAAGAATTCATCACAATTTTGAGATATGCAATAAAAATAGAATTTTTAGAGGAGAGAGATGCAAACCAATAGAGATCTTCCAATATTCCAACAAATATCAACTTTTTTCTCTCCTCTCCAATCACAAGAATAAAGCTAAAAGTTAATCTACAAAGCTGCAAAAAATCTAAGGAAATGCCTCTCTAAAACTAGGGTAAAAACAGGGGTTAAATACCCCCCAAAATCGTCCAAAAACTGTGACCAAAATACCCCTGCGCAGCCTGTTTTCCGCAATTTTCGCTACAGGCAGCGCGTCGCACTCGGCCGAGTGACAAAAGTCGCTCGGCCGAGTGAGAAACCATGTAAATTTCCAGTAAGTCTTGATCTTCAGGGGTCTTCACTTCGGGGGCGGCTCGGCCGAGTGAGTTGTCGTCACTCGGCCGATGGCTTCTTGGTACTCGGGCGGTCGGGATTATCCACTCGGCCGAGTGGGTCTTCTGAAGCTCAGGCAGCCGAAAAACAGTAAGTTGGTGATTTTTGAATGGCTTCGTCTGGGTGCCACTCGGGCGGACGGGATCTCGTCACTCGGCCGATGTGGTCTCCGTCGCTCGGCCGAGTGCACGTATGAAACGTATCCGATCTGGTCGGCCGAGCGGTGTCTCGCTGGTCGGCCGAGTGACTCCTTCACTCGGCCGAGTGAGACACTAAAAATGCCCAAACAGCTTGTTTTGGCCTCCTCGTCGCTCCTGCGACGTCCGTTCTTCTTCCTCTCCTCTCCAACAGCAAAATACCCCTTGGGGAGATCGTCGGTGACCCTCTGGAGTAAGCGCATCTCGAGATCACTCCAAATCATGCCAAATCAGCTGAAATGCGACAAAAACAATAAATCGTGAAAAGCATCGCAATATCGTCGATATATCGTGGAAAAACATGATTTGGGCGATCTAAATGGCATGCAAACATGCAGGGAAAAAGTGTAAAATAAGGAGTGATCACTTATGCCACTCGGCCGAGCACAGACTCCACTCGGCCGAGTGGAGCACCAAACAGGGAAGTTTCTGCAGACCAACTCTCTGTCACTTTCTGTAACTTTTAGCGTTAATTGCCACTCGGCCGAGTACCTTACCACTCGGCCGAGTGAAACAGATACTCTCCTAGCTTAGAAATTGCTGAGTGGCAGAGCCACTCGGCCGAGTGGAGTTTCTCCCCTTCGGCCGAGTGGAGTTTCTCCCCTTCGGCCGAGTGAACCAAAGCCACTCGGCCGAGTCATAAGGGGCGAGGAGAATTTTGAAATTTTTAGTTTTACGCCACTCGGCCGAGTGATATTGTCACTCGGCCGAGTCGTAAAAATTCCTATTTAAGTGAAGCGCAGCGGGCGCGGTTTTCGGTACCAAAAAAATCCCAAATCCCGCCCGAGCCCGCTGCCGCTTGAGCTTCCTCGGCCGCTGCGAATCGTCCCTCGCCCGATTCGACTTCCTCGGCCGGCGATCGACCACTCCCTCGCCGACGATCGACACCCCGACGACCAGCCACCCCCCCTCACCGGCGCAGCCCGCCGCCACCCTCCGTTCGCCCGTTTTCGCCCCAAAATGCCCATCTCTCCCCGTTTCTCTTGATTCATACGCCCGTTAAGCCCCAAATCCAAATTAATTTTCATATCTATCTATTATCCCCTATCTCCCCCATATATATTGATTAGTATTCACTGATTTGATCGTTTGATTTGCAGGCTAGCTTAGGGGAGCTTTGGGGAGCTTTTGGACGTGCTTTGAGCTTCGCGGTGGAGGCGTCTCTTCGCACACACTACTTATTGCTCTCGCGGCGTGTTCAGGTACACTCGTTCCATCACTTAGCATGCCGCATTATATATTTGGTTGGGACACGTCTCGCGGCACACATGCCGCCGCGCACTAGGCCGCGTACACGGGGATCCGCTGCCAAGCGGAAGAGGTCCGATGATCCTGGTCCCTCTTCCGCTAGGGAGGACTCCCCTCCACCTAGCCCGCCACCGCCACCGCCACCTACACAGCCGATCCCTGCCGATCATGTCCCTCCACCCGCTCGCATCGTCGGGCCGATGGGGATTACGTTTCGAAATGACGCACACCGCGCCAGATTCGAGTGTATCTACCATCGCTTGATAGTACCCTCTAGGTTTGCACACCTAGCTGACCTAGACCACCTAGGGGTACTTGAAGGGCTTCTCACGTTGTACGACAACGTGGGATGGCATGACTTTTTGTCGGTGTCGGCGGATACTTTCATCCGTCCGACACTAGAGGTCCTCAGTTCCATCGACCGGACCCCTGGAGGATGCACATTTCGCTTGATGGATCGAGAGTGCGAGATCACTCTCGACATGCTTAGAGCGTTCTTCCAGTGGCCCGCCGTCCCTGACCCTGACCGAGCCTACGCTCCCACGCACATCCCACACCCGTCGTTCGACACCTGCACATTCTGGACATGGATCATGGGATCCCCACTTGCATTTGACCCTAGTAGGGCCAAGGCCTCAGCTATCCTGCACCCTTGCCTCCGCATTGCACAGAGCCTCATGGCGACTACTTTCCTAGCGAGGTACGAGTCCGGGACCATGTCTACGCCAGAGCTCTACATGCTCTACGCGATGACTCGCCCTAGGGTTCTAGATAGGGGTAGCGACGACTTGGTCCCCGCCGTCGAGATCGACATTGCCAGCTGGTTTTTGGACTACATTATCATTTCGGTGAGCACTCGCTCACCTATCTGTTGTGGCGGTCTGATCACTCTTTTGGCCCTTATGACCGGCGTCAACCTTCCTGACGACTTGCGTCAAGCTCTGGGCCCCACTACGCTTTCAATAGATGTTATGGCCCGGATGAAGATGCTTCGTCCCCACGGTCGCCAGCACTGGGTGTGGTTGCACGGTCCCTTCAGCGCTGACTACATGGTTCTTCCGAGCCCCGCTTGGACACACATTGGACCGGCTCACAGGGACTGGATTCCAGCGATGGATCTTCTCATCCCCGCTGCCTACGTGCTTGAGCCTGAGGATGCTGAACAGGCACCCCCTGCACCCCCTATCGACCCCGTAATCCATCAACCCGCACCTGCACTTTCTGCACCTCCCGACACCTCTGTCCACACGTCTGTTAGTGTCGGGAGCACTTTAGCTGAGTCCACCACCACCACCACCACCACTGAGCCTATGTCTGTCGAGCCCATTACCACACTGAGCCCCGAGCGTCCACCCACTATTCTTGAGAGCGGAGAGTCTTCCTTTTCCGCTGCCGTGGCGACCCTCTCCCGATTGCTGTCCACGACTCCCGGGGAGTCATCTTTTGTGCCCTACACAGCCTCCCCAATCGTCGACCTTACGGTCTCCACCGCCCCTGTCTTTACCAAGAGCGTCGTGACATCTGTCCCCACTTCTGCGTCACTGACCTCTCCTGCTGCCTCGTCGCCCATTTTGACTTCCACTTCTGCTGCTGCTGCTTCCGCTTCGACACAGCCTGTGTCCCAGCATCACACCGAGGCTGGGCATCACTTACCGAGCACAGCATCACTTCCACACTACCCTACTGGCCCCATCCTATACACTGCCTGCCAGAGACAGCCCCGCACCTCACCTGTTAGACCTGTGCATCCCTCCGCTCCACCACCCCTGACACTCTAGTTCAGAGTATTCGTGCTCTTGAGGGGGCTGTTAGTGGACTTCGAGGAGACTTCAGGGCTCTCTCCGCCACGGTCAGTTCCGTGCAGACCCGCGTCGCCATGCTTCCCGATATTCAGGTTTGCCTGAATCAGATTCTGGCGCGTCTGCCTCCACCACCCACACCCACCCAGCAGATACCAAGCCCACTACCTCCACCACCACCTCCGCCACAGGACGGTGCTGGTGCAGCCCCACCACCAGCGTAGGCACACTCTTGATGCCTCTGATATTTTTGTCGTTTTGCTGCCCGTTTGTTCTTGGGCCTGGTGATTTTTTGCCCCCCTTCCCCACGTACTATTTTGGTGCCTTCTTGATCATATCTTATATATATATATATGGGAGTGAGGGAGAGACTTTTTGGGGACACTCATGTTTGCACCATCCTGATCTTTGCATGCATCACATTCATTCACATCTTATTTTCTTTTTATTTTTCTTTCTTTTTCATCATGCATGCATCCTCACCCACCCCACCCACATCACGTCTCTCAGTGTGCCACACTTCACACATTGAGGACACTGTGCACTTTAGCTTGGGGGAGTGAGTTCTCACACTTTTTATTTTTTGCCACCCTTTATTTTTGATTTCTCACATTTTCTTTCCACTTTTGCACTTATTTTCACCACTTTTTCATTTTTTTATCATGCATCACGTTTTCTTTTCCTTTTTTGAGTATGCTGCATTGTATATATAGTTCTATTTTCTTTTATCTTTGTTTCTTTCATCTTTTGCTAGAGATGACTTTTCTGTGATGATGATGACGTGGTGTTAGCCTATCTCTATGTGCATGCTATTTTGTCATGTCCTAGCTTTTGTTTCAGATATCATATGCTATGCCCTGCTTTGCATTTGAAATAGTAACCCACTCTTTTCCTGTATGAATATGGATGAAATTCTGTTATTAGCTGATGTCTGATGATTCATATGTATGCTTTTCATAGAAAACACACCAAGCTTCACGCATTGATTACTTATATCTGGAGTACTGCTTTCCTTTCTCATATCACTTCTTATTGCATGAATTATGCGCTTCACTTTCAGGTTGATTGAATGATTGCTAGGATGATATATCTGGACTAGTTTACTTTTTGAGATTAAACTGAGTAGATTATATTACTTTGCTGAAAGTTGTCATGCACGTCCTATAGAGTGAACCGAGTGATACATTTATTTCTTTCTCCACATATCTTGAGCATTATTTCTCTACTTAAAATTCATTGGTGAATCCTCCCCTTAGCAAGTCTATTATCAGCATTTTCCCCGCTATTAATTTTCATGCTCCAAATCCCCAAAATCAAAAATATATATATATACTTGTATATCCTTCTCTCTTTTGATTTGGGATCGCTTATGTAAATATGTTTATTCAAAAAAAATTGAGAAAAAGAAAAGAAAAGAGAAAAGAAGTTTATTAACGATCCCATCTCATACTATTTCTCTCTTTCTTCCCTCTTTTTGTTTTTATTTTTACTTCTTTTTGGAGCTTCAAAAGAAATGGGGAATGTACATATTGATTTGCTAATGCCACCACGCTTATGAATAAGCTTGGGGGAGAGGATCAAATGATGTGTGTGAGAGTGACTACTTGACGGTGCATGACAACCTAGGCTAAGTAATCTTCTATACTCGGTGAGATTGCTAAAGTTTCACGAAATCCAGAAATCGACACTTAGCATTCATTTCATGAAAACCATACTTTTCTATTCTTACTATTCCATATCGTGTGATATCTCTTATACTCCTTATATAAAGCATTCAATTGAAAAGTGTGTGATCTATGGTTATGCATACCGCTTTAGATGCTTCAAACGATGCTAATCCTAGAATGATTCCATATTTCATGCTATTCTGATATTTTGGGGTTTTCTATTTCGAATGCATCATTATACAATGATATCGAAATAAAAGTTTGTGTCATGTGTTTTATATTCGATGCATGCTATATGAGTAAGCAAAATCCACGTCCTGAGAAAAATGATCTAGCACCCCCCTTCTTCGCTTTCTATTCTATTTTTTATTTTTACTTTTTATTTTCTCTCTTTTCCATCATTTTGCCCGTCGGGCTCGCTTTCTACTCATCTTCCTCGAGGACGAGTAAGAGGTAAGCTTGGGGGATTTTGATCACGCCATATTTTACACCCTTTTTCTGCATGTTTGCATGCCACTTTGATCGCTCATATCGTATTTTTCACTATTATTCGATAATATTGCGATGCTTTTCACGATTTCTTGTTTTTGTCGTATTTCAGGAGATATGAAGCGATTCGGAGTGGTTTTGAGGTCAAGAGGATTTGCACCCACTCCAGAGTGTCACCCAAGGCTCTTTTGAGGGCTATTCGACGATGGAAGACAAGTGGAAGAAGAAGGAACCTCGTAGGAGCGACGAGGAAGCGAAACGATGAAGATTGGGCTTCTGCAGCATCTCACTCGGCCGAGTGAAGCACTCACTCGGCCGAGCAAGAAGACCACTCGGCCGACCAGACCGGACACGCACCAATAGAAGGAAATCAGCGTGCACTCGGCCGAGTGACTATAGTCCACTTGGCCGAGTATGAAGATCCCCTTGCCCGAGTGGCATGGGAAAATCCACATCAAAAGAGGCCGACTTACTGGAAATGTACAGGCGATTCAGAGTTTTGACTCGGCCGAGCATGAAAAGCCCCTCGGCCGAGTGAGTAAAGCCACTCGGCCGAGTCACTTCCGAAGACAGACCTCCGAAATCCCCAACTTACTGTAATTGTATAGGGTTTGTCACTCGGCCGAGTGACATTTGTCACTCGGCCGAGTGAGCCGCCCCGCCTGCTGCATAAACTGCGATTTTTGGGCTGCGCAGGGGCATTTTTGTCACGATTTTTGGGTGATTTTGAGGGGTATTTAAACCCAGTTTTTGCCCTAGTTTAGAAGAACTTTTTGATACTTTTTGCAGCCTTTTTAGAGAGCTTTTTAGGTAATTAGATTTAGGCTTTTGGAGAGATTAGAAAGGGGACTTTTGTTGGATGCTATTGGATTCTCATTGGTTTGTCTCTTTTCTTATCAAAAACTCTATTTTTGTTGATAATTTCTCTATTGCAATGAATTGTGCTGAATTTGTTATTGATTTTCTCATGAATTGCATGATGATTAGTGAGTAGTTTTGTTGTCCTAGGGCATAGGGATGAACCCTATGAACCCTATTTCTAAATTGTGATGGATTGGTGAAATTCTTGCTAGAATTGATTAGGGTTAGGTTGGGATTGATTAATGGGTTATTTAGTACCGAACCCCTGTGTTTTCTCCGAAATTATCAACACCCCCCTATGGTTTCAATAATTAGTAAGACCCCCATATGGCACCCAATTTTGGACCCCCCCCCTCCCCCTGTTTAGGGGGGTCTTCCTATAGGCGGGGGAGCCCAAATTGGATACAATAGGGGGGTCTTATTAATTATTGAAACCATAGGGGGGTGTTGCTAATTTCGGAGAAAACACAGGGGGTCGGTACTAAATAACCCTAGATTAATTACGGATAGCTAGGGATTCATATTGATTGGGATTTGCCAGAGATTGGGTCCCAATTGATATGAATCCCTAGAAATTCGATTTAGATTTACGATTGGACTTCCCTAGAATTGGTTAGCAATAGATTGGGCCAAAGCTAGGATTTTTAATCGTGTTTCTATACCAATATCCGTTTGCAAGAGATTGGACGGGTAGGAACTATCTCAACCTAGGTCGTAGCTCGAGTTTGCACGAGAGTGGGCCCAAGATACAGTTGAACGATGATGTCATTCTTCACGCTAGCGGCTTAGGTTAGGGTTTGCAAGAGATTGGGCCCTACCCTAGGTTCACTATAGACCGGCAATAGCGCGAGAGCGTGAGCTTGGTTCTACATTTAGTTGTGACTAGTTCACCTAAAATTCAAGTCTAGCAATGATGTAACCTACGAATCACAACGATGAGATACGGTCTGTAGTGGGGATTCCCTATCCCTAGGAGATTTATTTCATTGATATTTCTATCGACATTCGTGTTGAATATTGGACTCCCCGGATTTGGTTTTGATGATGAGCAAACAGAAATAATCCATGAACTAACAATTTGTGAGCGCAGTATTGGAGATCGTCGCCAATTTCACGAGAACATTCAAAGCGACATCTCAACACTTCCCAAAGCTCGTATTCATGCCTAAAGCTTCGTTGAAGCTCTTGCGCCGTTTTGGAAGTAATGAAGATTCAATCGAAGCTCTCGAAGACCGTTTATTAAGGTTTTATTTATAGTCTTTTAGCTTCGATATATAGAATGTTAAGCCTTGAGTATATCTTACGTTTCTATCTTCATTACGCTCATTTCGTAGCTCTAGGATCCTTGCATAAGTTCATTCTAACTTCCTCGAAGCATCGCGCTTCGATTCGGACTTTATTGTGCATGTTAGTTGGTACAAGAACAAGTACTGACCGACTAGATGGTGATCTAGTCGATCGGCAACTCTTCTTAGACCGACTAGTTTAATTCCTTAATTTCTTGGACTTTACTGTTTACAGTTAGTCGGTCTATGTTGACTCACCGACCGACTAGTTTGTAAACTAGTCGGTCAGTGATGCTTCTTTGACCGACTAGTTGTGACTTACTGTTCATGCTAAAATTCTCCTAAGCTACTGTTTATCGTTAGTCGGTCTAAGAACGTTTGGTGACCGACTAGTTGACAATCTAGTCGGTCAACTTTTGTTCTTGGACCGACTAAGTCAACTTGTGTTCAGACTATTTCATTTTGCCTCTTAGTCGGTCTACGTTCACTGACTGACCGACTAGTTGTGAAACTAGTCGGTCAGAAAGTCTTCTTGGACCGACTAGATTTCTAGGTCTGAAATTCTATCTCTTCTCAGATCTTCACTTAGTCGGTCCATGCTGTTTGACTGACCGACTAGTTGATGAACTAGTCGGTCAGTGATTGTTCTTTGACCGACTAATTCTCACAGATTTCTATCCGTTGGAGAATGACCTAACTTGTTTTTATGGGACCCTATAAATACATACCTAGGTCATTTCTATCTAGGTAAGAGCTTCCATTCAGAGATTCATTGAGATCAAAAGAGATAGCCATTCTCACTCAAATCTAAAGCTCTCTTCCTCACAAGAAACCCATTCTCTCTCATTTCTAGATCTAGAATCCATCTAGAGAGAAGCTTGTTCTTGGTGAGCTCTTCAAGCTATTGCTTGATCCAAGTCTCCAAATCATTCCTAGGCACCGATTGCTGGTCATTTCCTTGGTGCTAGGTCTTGGTGACTTCATCTTCCTCAAATCCTTCATTTCACCATTTGGGTAAGAAAAACTCAAGGTATAGGATTTTGTGGTAAGATTGTTTATTTCATATTAAACTCTTTAATATTGCTTTGTGATTCTCTCGGTTGTGAGAGAATGTTGTGATCCCGGGTTGTGGGATTCACGTTTGCTATTGCATGTATGATTTGATCTTGTGAAGGTTTTTCACAAGATATTCATAGTGGAAATCTTGGGTTAGGGTTTCTAACCTAAGTATCCGGAGGGGATCCGGGTGGTTGGGACGTAGGATCACCGGGAACAAGTCGAGGAGACTTGGGTGGATCCGAACCCATTAACATCATTTGTTTGCATTGTTAATTTTGTTGTTGTCATTCAATTTAAGCTTCCGCAAATTGATTTGGTAGTTGTTTGCAATTTAATTTGGAATTATAATCCTTATTATTTTAAAGTACTATTCACCCCCCCCCCCCCCTCTAGTACTTGTGCAGTAGCTGGTAGGGCATTACAATTCGAACGATTGTGACAATTTTACCCCAAATTATTCTCGACCATTTTGATAGCTAGGTGATTGGAAGGAGACATTGTCATTGTTCCTATCTGAGTTCGATACCCGCTCGCCACTATGCCGTGTGCTTGCGGTAAGACTACGAGTCGCTTGTCCCGGGTGCGTGTGCATACCGGGGCATCGATCAGCAATAAATTGTGCAATTAAAATTAAACTTGCAAATGCGGAATAATAAGTACAAGAGGAATTAATCAACACAATCAATCCAAACGCAAACACAAGAATTACCCAGGTTCCCCAAACTTGGGTACGTCCAGCCACACCAATATCCACTAAAATTCTCTCACAGAGAAGCGAATACAATCTCTTACACAGAGATACCTCACACAGAGGATTTAGGATTCCCACAAAGAGATATCCTTGCTTTCACACAGAAAGACTAATGCTCTCACACAGAGAGACTCAAACTCTCACACAGAGAGAACTCCACCAACCCTCACACAGAAGGTTATACTCTCACACAGAGAGTAACTAGCTCTCACACAAAAAGCTAGGGTTTCAAAGAAATAACAAAGTAAAACAAATACTCTTACCTATGCCTTGAGATGAACTTACTCATAAATGAATGCAAGGCATGGAAGATGATCCCCAAGTGTTGAGATATGCTTGAAAGCACTTGGATGAATTCCCTTGAGCTGGACTTCAATGCATGAAGAGAATGAGAGCTCTTGAGAGGGAATTGAGGGAGTTTGAGTGTGGCCTATAGATCTCTTGAGATATTAAATAGCATCAAGAAGTATAAGAGATGGCAGCCCACTCATATATATAGGAACCCTATATCAAACCCCAAACCCAAGAAAACAGCCAAAAGATCAATTCTGCAATGATTAGAAATTGGACGAAAATGACAGGAACAGTCGACTGATGATCATAACACAGTCGACTGATCAACGGCTAGAAAATATCCAACGGCTATAATCTGAGCGAGGACAGTCGACTAAAGAAGACAATACAGTCGACTGAAAACAGGACAGGCGCCTGTAAATCCTTCAGCAGGCGACTGCTACAGTGGATGGAATAAAACAGAGAGCTGCACTCTTTCTCCAGATAAGCAGACAGGCGACTGATGTCAATAATACAGTCGACTGTCAAATAGTCAGGCGACTGTAATTCCTTCATCAATCGTCTGATGTATAAGATGGAGAAAAGACAGAGAGATGCAGAGGTTGCACTTACGCTACTCAGACGACTGTTGGCCAATTCCCAGGCGATTGTAAATTTACAGGCAACTGTAAACTGAGAAGTAGTCGACTGTGCATAAAGCTCAAGTTTGAGTCAATAAAAATGTTGACTTGAGCTGTGCATATCAGTCGATTGTAGAAGGATCGACAGGCGACTGGAAATCACCCAGTCGACTATAAACCCTTCAGTAGGCGACTGACGGAAA